>OZ034805.1:52165199-52665199 GCA_964028335.1 Altica lythri | reverse complement strand
GCTATCATACCTTTGTTCGTGGTCACGGATGGCTACGGTACCAGACAGAAAATGCAGAAAGAATGACATCAACCGGAACATGACTATCATTATCCGATTGTTTTGTTCGTTTTGGTCCGAGATTAAACCGAAAGAACTTGACCCAACCCAAGTAAATTGATTTGTTTTTTTTTCTAGCCTTCCTCTGTCTTCTTCGTCAGTAATCTCTGTATCTTGATCTTCTGCGCCCGGCTGGTCGTGGTGGATTTGTTTTTTTTTAAACAGATAATTTCAAGGTTGATTTTTAGGTAAAATAATATATACCTATTTGGTTTATTGCAGACTTAATATTAATAAATAGAAACACTATAATAGAACTGAAGACGGATATGTTTGTTGTCTGGCTTTAACACAAAAACTACTGAATGGATTTTGATGAAACTTTTTTGTTATACAGCTTTTGGTCTTCGGCAACATATTGGCTATAATTTTTATTTTTTTAAAGACAATTTAATTTTTCAATCCAAAAGGTGTATCTTATTATTTAGATCTATGCATTTCTAATAGATGGCGTTGTAAGTTAATTTATCTATATTATCTATACCATCGTTTAACATCTAGATTAAGGAAAACTTGATAGATTGCTTTATATTGCTATTTACAAATAATACAGTTGGAAAGATTATTTGGATTTGTTTTCGCCTGGAGAGAATAACGAATATTAAAATATGAACTTCGGAAAATTGTTAACCGTCTTGAAAAACTGTTAAAAATTGTGAAAAATTGGCGAAAATCATCAAAAAATGTTGATCGTCCTAAAATATTGAAAAAAAAACGTTGAAAGACGTGAAAAGTTTTGAAAATCTTCAAAAATTTTTTTTATTCTGAAAAATTGTTAAAAATGGTGTAAGAATGTCGAAAATCCTAAAGTTATTTTTAAAAAACGAGCAAAATTGAAAGAACTTCTAGACAATCTTGAAAAATTATTGAAAATGGTTAAAAAATGTAGAAAATCATAAAAAACGTTAAAAAACTGTTTACAATCAGGGAAAATTAATGGAAATCTTAAAAAAATGTTTAAAATAGTCACGAATATTATAAAAAAGATGCTAAAAATGTTTAAAAAATTATCGAAAATCGTGAAAAAAATATCGAAAATTGAAAAAAAACAAGTACTTATTCAAAAAACTAAAAAAAAGCAAAATATTGAAAAAACAGTTTAAGTTAATCAAAAAAATGAGAAAAAAGTGGAAAAAAAAGAAAAATGATAAAAATCCTAAAAGGCGGAAAGAAACCGATTGAAAAAATAAAAAAAGTGGGTAAATTAAAAAAATGAAGAAATGGGAAAAATTGAATTCAAAAAACTAAATAAAAGAAAAAGAAATGGTTACAAACGAGAAATTAAATATGAAAAATAACCAAAAAAACAGAATAAAAAAATCAACGACAAAGTACCTGAAAACAGATAAAATTATGATAAATTCTACCAAAAAATCTTCTTCTTCTTCTTTTTCTCCTCCTCCTTCTTTCTCTTCTTCTTCTTCTTCTTCTTCTTCTTCTTCTTCTTCTTCTTCTTCTTCTTCTTCTTCTTCTTATAATAGGACTTAGTTCTGTTTGATTCCGGTCGGTTTAGCCTACTTTGAAGTTCTTTCTGGGATATTGAGCTCCAACTTACGTACATCTTTTGGATGTTCTGCCTACCGGTCTTCGCGTATTTGGTTTTTGCTACATTGCACACTTTGCCCATCTTTCTTTTGGCATCCTTTCTACATGGTCTCTTCGCTTGCGTGTTCTAACCCATGTTACCACATCCTTTATTCCCAGTTCCTCCCTGATGTACTGACTCCTTATTTGATCAACCATTGATGGTTCTTAATATTTTCATTTCGGTGGTCCCCATTATTCCTTTTGTTTTGTTGTTTCAGTTCTGGTTTCTGTAGCGTATGTTAGTTTAGGTCCTACGCATGTTTGTATATTCTCATCTTGCTCTTTGCAGTCAACATTTTGTTTTGTCATATGATAGCTCTCAGAAATCCGCTGACTCTTGTTACTTTTAGGGCTTGTGTTCTTGTTTTTTAATCAGATTTTTCTCATTTGATACCTCTACTCCCAGTTCCTGTATGATTCTTTGGTACCTGTGATCGATATTGTTTTAATCCAAAATCTTAATTATATCATCTAATCGCACCCTGTCAAATGCCTTGGTCAAATCAACAAAACAGATATGGGTTTGTTAAACTCTATTGATTTTGGATGAAAAACAACCATGTTATCTAGGAAAATGATTTTGGATGAAAAAATGAAAAAAAAAAACGAATTTTTTCAGACGTGGTACCCAGCTAAAGCAGTTTTCGAGAACCTATGGAAATACATGTTGCTCGCTTAATATTGTAAAATATATAATGAGCACCAAATTATTATAAATTACCATACTGACTAATAATCAGACACTGTTAAAGTTTTGATGATTTTTCATGACTTATTAAAGTTTTTTTTTTGTTTTTTACAAATATTCACAATTATTTTTCAGTAACAAAGCTGTTTCCATCCAAAAAAACAATTTATTCGCTACCTATGGGTTTTACTGTTTTACCCCGTTTCCAAATCGCTCTTGACCTTGTAGGGCCAGACAGATAAGGGTGGACGGGGTGTGGAAGCAAAAAAAGGGCAGATTAAGGGTCTATAAAAAGCAGGCTATTGTACCAGTTAGGGACTATACCATTTTTTATATTTATGTCAGAATTAAAGAATAAATTACTTTAAACTTATAGAATTGAGTGCATAAAGTAAATATTTCTAGTATTCTAACTAGATGTGTATTTAAAGGTTTTTTAATGTTATTGAATTTAGCAATTACTAACCTTGTGCAAAAATATTAGTTACGCATATCAGTGAACCTCGTTTATTTATTTTTCAATTATTGTAGAGTTTAAGCAGATGGTAAATTGTTTATGTTCACACTGAATTATGCAAAATTTTGAAATGAATACATCATTAAAATATTCTGCTAATTTGTTTTACGAGGTTAAAGAAACAAATTGTGAATTTCAAATTACTAACGTAGGCAATTTCTTTTCTCACTTCACAAATAACAGCAATTAGAAGAAATTCCTGTACTAGTAAGTCATTAATTACATTTCGGAATAGACAAAATATTTTTGTTAAAGTAATTATTTTTTAAGATATCTCTCGTGGGATTTTTGAAATTTAGAAAGTATACAAATAAGTATACATTAAATGATATTAAGGAGAAGTTGAAAAAACGTCCTATCCGGCAGGACTCAAACTTGCAACCTTTACCTTAACGCCGTAACGATTTAACCCCTAAGCTGCAGATGCCTTTTAAAAGCTTTTAAAAATCCTTATAAAATGTTAAAAATCGTAATTGAAAATCTATAGAAAAATTGTTGAAAGAGGTAAAAAATGTTTGATAGTCATAAAGAAATGTTATCACATTGTTAAAAATTCTAAGAAATTCTTGACAATCTTAAAAATTTGTTAAAAATCATTAAAAAAAAATTAAAAAAAACTTTAATAAAAATTTATAATGGTAAAAAACTATTGACAATACTAAAAAAATGTGTAAAATTGTAAAATATCGAAAATGTTAAAAAAATGTAAAAAAACGAGAAAAATTGTGGGTTAATCAAAAAAACGATTATTTGGATTTTTCTTCGTCCGGATAAAGTAATGAAATGAAAAAATGGACAAAAATCAATTTTGAAAATGGTAAAAAATAGTACAAAAATTATTAAAAATCCTAAAAAATTCTCTAAAATCGAAAAACATTAAAAATAAAAAATAATGGAAATCAAAAAAACGATAATAGATAAAAAAGGAGTAAACACAAAAAATTACGAAAAAAGAAGAAAATTTATAAAACAAAATGGGGAGAGATTATATAAATATATATATATATATATATATATATATATATATATATATATATATATATATCATCAGGAGCCACTTATACCATATAATGGTGTGTGGCATTCAGTATACCATTACTGGTATACAAATTTATTCCATTCTTTTTTGGTTTCTGGCCTTTCGTCCTGCTTC
The DNA here is from genome assembly GCA_964028335.1 of Altica lythri. Taxonomy (NCBI): domain Eukaryota; kingdom Metazoa; phylum Arthropoda; class Insecta; order Coleoptera; family Chrysomelidae; genus Altica; species Altica lythri. The sequence continues at coordinate 52,661,155 of OZ034805.1, read as the reverse complement.
AGTCCATGTTGTTCCTCTTCGTTCTATCAATTCCCCTACTGTTCCCAGGTCCCAGGTCTTTTTAGGTCTCCCTCTCTTTGCCTTTTTCCATGTTTTGGCTTCCCACACTTTCTTTACTTGTCTTTGGTCTTTCATACGTTGGAGATGTTAGCTGTTTTTGTTCGATAAATGAGATCAAGGGTTGGATATTTAATTTTTCCCGTATTACATCGTTTCTGATCGTATCTCTTCTTGTGATTCCTCTCACTCTTCTTAGATACTTCATTTCGGTGGCTTGAAGTTTACTTTTCTGCCTTTTAGTTAAAACCCATGATTCGCACCCGAATGTCAGGATGGTCTGAATATTGTCTTATATACATTCATCTTAGTTTTGCGTGAAATTTCTCTTTTCCCTAGTAAGCCCTTGTTCATTAAATAATTCGTCTTCATGGCTTTTTCTATTCTTGTATTTATTTCCATTTCTTGGTCTCCCGAATCCTCTATCTTAGTGCCCAAATACTCAAAGGTGTCGACTTGTTCTAATTTTCTTCCGCCGATATTGATATTCATTTTTTGATTGTCTCCTATCCTCATCACTTTTGTCTTCTCTTGGTTTAGAATCATTCCATAGCTTTGTAGTGTTTCATTCCAGATTTCCATATTACTTTGTAGGTCTTTTTCATTTTCTGCAACTACCATCACATCGTCCGCAAATGCTTCTTCCGATATCCTCACCATTTGTAAATTTCTATATCCAATTGTTAATTTCATCGCTTTGTTCTAATGATCTCATCTATAAATATAATGAATAACAGTGGGCTCAGACCTCCTCCTTGCTTCAGCCCTTCTATGGTTATAAAGATATTGTTTCTCCATATGACGCTATTCTTGTTTTCCTTGTACAAACTCTTTATCACATTTATTGTTTTGTCCTCTACACCTTTTTTTTTCAAGATTTCCCACAATTTCTCTCTTTTCACTTTATCGAAGGCCTTTTCCAAATCTATAAATGCCAGTGACGCTGTCTGATTTTGTTTTTTAACTTTTTCTATTATTTAATTTAGTGTGAATACGTGATCCTGGGTGCTCCTCCCTTTTCGGAATCCACTTTGTGCTTCGTGCAACGTATTTCAGTTTTCTTGTACAGTCACCTCTCAAGTATTTTTTCATAGACTGTCATTGTCATGCATAGTAAAGAAATTCCTCTGTAAGTGCTGCAACATTTTTTGTCTCCTTTCTTATAAATGGGTAAAATCAGTGTCATTTCCGAATCTTTCGGAATTATTTCCATATTTCGTTGAAAATCTCCAGAAGTCCTTCATTTCCTTTAGTTCCCATGTTTTTCAGCATGTCAGTCATTATTTTATCGAACCCAGGCGCTTTTCCTTTTTTTAGCCATTTAATAGCCTCCTCTAACTCTTCTAGTTTTATCTCATCTGTTTGTCCCTGTAGTACTGGATTTCCTACTTTTTCCTCCTCTAAGTCAGATGGCTTTGCTTCCAGCTGTTCTTGAAAATACTCTTTCCTTCTGCTCATTATTTGTTTGGTTACCGTTAATACATTTCCATCGGCATCTCTTATGTATGTATTTGTTTCATTTGCATTTTGTCTAAAAGATTTTAGGATTTTATAAAACAGCTTTTGATTTTCTTTGCTATTTTGCTCCATTTTTTCTCCGAATTCTGCCCAACTTACTTTCTTTGCCTCTGTAACTAGCTCCTTTGCTTTTTTTCTTTGTTTCTTGTACTCCTCATAATTACTTTCATTTCTATTAGACAAGTAATTTTTCCAAGCGATTTTCCTGTTTTTAATGCCATTTTTCACCTTTTCTGTCCACCAGGATGTTTGCTTTTTGGTTTTGATGGTTCTGCAGCTTCCGCACGCTTCCTTTGCCGCTTCTAATACTGATTTCTTGTAAATAATCCATGTTTGCTCTGGGTTTTTGTTTCTTCTATCTGACAAAGTAGTCTGTAGTTTTTGCTCTACTAATTTTTTGAATGTGTTAACTACTTGTTTGTAACTTCTGATTGTTTCAACTTCAGATTTGTATACACTTTTATTTTTGTTCTCCTTTTTTGTTTCTGATATCTCTCTTATTTTAGATATTAGCATAAAATGATCGCTACCAATTTCTGGTCCTCTCCTGACTTTCGTATCTATAACATTTTTCATGTTTTCTTTTTCTACTATGATGTAATCGATTACTGATTTTTCATTTCTTGTAGGTACCTCTGTTGGAGAGATTAATCAACAAAAATAATTGATAAAGATTCTTACAAAAGAGAAACTACAGTAAAATGAAAGATAACTGAAAAAAAAACAAGAAATAAGAATACCGAAAAAATATCATAAAAATTTTAAATAAAAGAAAAATGTTGGAATTAAAAAAACATCTAAAAACTGATAAAACCGGAGAAATTACAAATTACAACGAAAAAAAAAGTAAAAACCTGAAAACAGGCAAAAAAACAATAAAATCGACATAAACACAAAAAAAACATGAAAATCAATCGAGAAAAAATTGTAAAAATTTCAAAAAACGGAAAACGAGAAAAAAATCTTTAATTGTTAGGCGGTACGAATTTCGCTGGGTCATAATAAGGGGATTATTTAGTGTAATTAAACTCAAAAATTAATTAATCTAAAGTAACATAACTAGGTTGTTGATATTGTTTATCATTAAGCAGAAAATAGTTACAATAATTCGCAATTAGATTTTTAAAAAGGACGTAATTAAGGAAACGTAAAAGCTACATAGCAATTGTAATATCTAACATCTAGGTCATATTTGATAATTGTCACATGGAATATATCGAATATAAGTTGTCGTTTTTCCATTTAATAACTTTGTAATTATTCTTGTAACAATTACTTCGATGATATTTGCACATTTCCGATGTATAGGTATTACCGCGAAAATACCCTGTAATTTAAGAACCGTTAGTTCACAAGCGGTAAAACGTTCTATTATCTTTAGTTTAATCTCAATTTTTTATCGCTAAAATTACACATCAATTATTAAAGTATTTGCTAATAAAAACGGTAGAGACGATCACGCTATCTACCCTATACATAAAAATACAATTTACAATTTTGTCTAATGAACGCAAGTTATAAAATCAATTTTTATGGCAATTTTCATATTTTATGCAAGCCAGGAAAGAAATTGCTTATACCGTAGACGATTTTCTAGACATTTATTATTTATTAACAAAGAGAAGCTTAGAATCATTTTCTTTGCTAATCTGTTATTAGATTAAATGTCGTGAATAAAAAAAGACATCACGGTAGGTACTAATGATAAAAAACATAAACATACCGTTAAAAAAAATAATAAAAAAGAGTAGAATTTTGGTCTATATTAATTTCCATTTACCCATTTCTTTCATTGTTTCCTGTTTCTGTCTATTGTTTTAATTTCCTTTAGTGTTTTTTGCTTAACTTTTCCTGCCTCTTGTAACTTTCTGTATGCATTTTTTTTGGCCTGCCTTCTATCTTTGTTCTTTGTTCCGTGGACTTTTTTTGTAACTCTGCTGGGTTGCATCCTTTTTAGTTCATTTGTCTCTTTGTTATTTTATTTATCATTAGTTTCTGATTAACCATTCTTTTAATAGTCTCGTTGTTTAATCTATCCCATTTTGTCTTATCAACTATCTTTCTTAAATGTCTCATCTCCATTGAATTTATCCTACTATTGTGTTTATCCAGGAGTGTCCAAGTTTCAAAGAGCACCGTCGGTATCATTTTTGTGTTATACATTTTTATCTTTGTGTCTTGGGTCAGTTCCCTCTTCCTTAAAATTGGAGCTAATGCATATTATAATTTGTTTCATTTCTTTGTTCTATTTGGTACCTATTTCCAAATCTATTTTTCCGTCATTTGTAATTATGCTTTCCAGGTACTCGTATGTTGTAACTCTCTCCAAACCTGAATTATTAAATTTTATCTTTGTTTTTGTATTTTATTTACTATTGATAACCATTATCTTACTTACAATTTTGGTAGTATTGTTTTTTTTTAATTTAATAGTTGTTTCATCTTAGCTTCATCGTAGAAGACTGTAAAATTTGGAATTGGTTTTTGTAACGGAAATGGATCCTTTAACTTTGCACTTGATGCACGTACATCATCATCTACCTACTTTTTTTTTATTTTTTTTTATAAAATCTTCGTTTGTACTGTTGTCCGAGTACATTAAGGCCTTTATTGGTACCAGTTCTAATCTATCGTATCCTATTATTGTCTGTAGTTGGTTGGTGCTTATGCTGGTATATCTACTTGTTTAATACCTCTCTTCCAATTAAATTCTTCCGATCTTTCCCTGCTATCTGTACTTTTCTTTTTACATCTTTGTTAGTACCTTTTTTATTTTTATCAACGTATTTGGTACATTTATTTTCATCAAGCATTGACTTGAATTTGTCTTTCTATCGTATCAAATGCTGCTTTCAGGTCTAAGAATGCTTCTTCTTAGTCTTTTCTCTATTATTTTCAGATATATGTTAAAGCATACCGATGACAAGCATATAGGTCTATAGTTGTTGTAGTTTAAGTGTTCTTCTTTTTTTATACAATGATATTATTTTGCCATTTTTTAGAAGTTTGTTGTTTTTTTCAGGTCTCTTTATATATTTTCCACACCCAATTTATATCTTCTTCTCCGCATACCTTGCCTCTATAGAGAAGCCATAGAGATAGAGAAGCACCCAAACAACTTTAATAAAAAAGAGGAAGCAGTCAAGATTAACAAAACATGGGTCCCCATAATTAAGGGTGCGAAAACTCTACCCTTAACGAACAACACCGACTATAACCGATTGGAATCGAAAGCAACTGAGGCCCCGCCCACTTCCTTCCTGACGTATAAATACGGGCTCCGTCCACGCAGAGCTCAGTAGTTTCCAGACTGTCAACCAGGAAGCAACTTCTGAAGATGCCAACCGCTCGTGTTGGCGAAACGTCAAGTCAGCAAGACAATCGACGCCGGCCTAACAGCCCAAAAACCATTGATACATTTCTGAAAATTCTTATCAACGTTTTATTAATCTCTTTATATTTTTTAAAATATTTCAATAACTATCTACAAATACAAACATTCATCCTAAGAAAATTAAATAAAAATCAAATCAGTTTCTAAAGAATGTGTAAAATAAATATTATTTTTCCTAGAATAAGTTGCCTTCTTAGTATTTTTCGTTCGTCAGAACGTTCTATAAAATGTATCATTTAAAAAATAAATAAAAATTGCTAAAAAAATAAGAAAAATTTTATAAAAACATCTCAAAAAATATTGATATTTATAATACACGAAAAAAATCTTAATTAAATCATTCCAATTGTAATTAAAAAAAAAACATCACAAATAATGATTTTTAATAAATAATCAATATCAATAATAAGTGGTAAAAAAATTGTTAATGAACAAATCCGTTTGTTTCCATTGCAAATTTTTTTAAGGGTTGCTGTTTTCTAAATCATAATTTAGGAGATAAAATAGTAGTTTATGTAACAAGTCCTGAAAGTGGTCTTTTACTGGACGAGCAGGCAATTGCAGGGCGAGCCGCAGGCGAGGCCTGCAATCCTGCGAGTCCAGTAAAAGCACTTTTGGAACGTATTACGTACATTTTTTTTTAGACTGGTCAGAATTTAGTAATTTCCAGTTTATTTTTGGGTCAAAAAATCTCATTTTGTCGTACCGGCCAGAAAATAAAAATGAGATTTTCTGGCCTAAAAATAAACCGGAAAGTACTAATTTCTGGCCGGTTTAAAAAAATATTTTTATGTAACTTCTGATAAAAAAAAACAGATTATTAATAATATTAACAAAAGTTTTTTTCGATTATTTATTAAATATTTAGTAAGTTGTTATAACTTATAACTTTTTTTTTCATTTTTTTTTTGCCAGACCAGATATTGCTTGCGCGTGGCTTCTTACCAGATTTCGAGCTTATATTCGGGCTTATGGGTACAGTTCCGGGCTTTGGCGTACAGTTCCGGGAGTTAGGACTTTTTATAGGAAATTTCTTAACCCTGCAGTAGTCGCGCCCTAAAACTAACAAGAGTAGTCGCGTGGAGTCTGAGAGACTCCTATTGTTAGCGAAATGAAAATATACAGATATATTAAAAAAAATGTTTATTTAAGGATGAAAACATGTTTTTTCAATATTTAAAAGAACGATAAATAAAAATGTATGAGATATAATATAATTTTTTAAATAAACACAAAGTAAATGTAGAATTCTAGCACAACTTACAAAAGACATAACATTATAAATTTTTATTATAATTGTCCAGAAACCCAGTTGCACTGCTACATGGTAAGCACCAATTTTTCCTGTGTTTTAGACAAACACAATTTTTGCACTTTTGGCAAAAAAATCTGGACTTGTTCTTGTTTTTACACTCAACGCAGTATTTTCTAGAACCTTCTTGTATTTCTTGTAAATTAGATGTATCAGTATTTTGTTCAAAAAATTCCTGCTTTCTCTGGCATACAACCAGCGGTATATTGGTCTGGGTTGAACGTCTTTGCAAATGCGGTTCTAGTAATGCTAATAAAATTTCCTTTAGGAATGCTCTCCGTTTCAAATTTTCCCTTGTGTTAGAATGACTCGACACATGTACGACGTGACTGTTTATTCCAGCTAGATTCAAAAGTGCGAAAAAGATCACCATTGGCCATCGTCTGGTTTTGTTTTTTAGCCACGGGTGCTATATCAGTGGTTTCATCATCCGAACTGTCGTCCTGAACCGTATCACTTTCCTCTGACCTGCATTCTACCATATCATCCTCCTGATCCGATTCATTTTGGTCTAGTGGTTCGTCTTCAGATTGAACTTCCTCCCAAAGCCGTAACAATCTCCATTGCTCTGCCTCATAACTCATTTTATACCAAAAATAAAATCGAAAACAAGCGTTTGTTACAATATATTATAATATTCATATAAAATTACTTACTCAGTATAGGTTAAATATTTGTTACACAACTAGTCGCGCGGAGTCCGAGAGACTCTAAATCAATTTTTTGCAAAAACTAAAAACGTTACTGATTGTTAGTACACACCACATTGAACTAATCATTAATTTGGGAAGCTACATGGACGCATTACGTGAAACACCTAGGAATGCGGAAATTAGCGAGGATTGAATTTGTCCGGAGTCTGTCAGACTCCCCGCGACTACTGCAGGGAATCTTTTTGAATATTTTTTCCAAATTTAAAAAATCAATAGTAGTTTTTGAGATATTTCTAAAAACCAAACCCATTTTTTATTTTTCACTAAACTGTTTATAATTTTTGCAGTTTATTCGTTATTAAAAACTTTTATAGATGCTATACCGAATTGAATGATATCTTCACCATAATTTTGTGAGACTGCAAAAAGCACTTTTAGACTAGACTTTTAGAATTATTTTTTAATTTTATACGGTTTATATCGTACACTCGCTAATAATTTTGTATGCTTCAATTAAGTTCGATTTAAAAGGTTTGTCACTTAATAGGTAGGTATAATAAATCGAATCAATTTGAGTTTTGCAATACTAAATATAATTTAAATATATCTGTGTACCCGAGGCGAAATCCTTGTGCCAAATTCTCTTTTCGAAGACCTTATAAATCGGTAGGACCATACGTTCAAAATTAATGGTAATTAAAATGGCAATATCCTCTATCGGCCTTTGCCCAAAAATTTTATCGGCGTTCGTAAATTGTTTACAATGCAAATTTATTTTTAAACTAGTATATCATTGTTAAAAAAAACTCCGCTAGCGGTAGGTTATGAAATAAACCATTTTTGGTTTGGCTAATTGTAGTTATGTATGTATGTATGTATATTTTAAGTACTCGTTTATAACAATTTGTCTCTTCAAAATTTTTACAAATTTGGTTTGTTTTTTTATTATTATGTATGAAATAAATGGTATAAATTAAATTATTTAAAGAACCATTTTACCAATAATAACATGCACATGAAATCTTCGAACTTTTTATATCTAGTTGTGTCTATGTGTGTAATCAGGGCTGACAGGTACACCCGCAAGGTCTGATCCCTATTTTTTTGCTATAATGCTGTTTTTTTTTCATATTTAAAGCAGCTCTTCTAGTCCTATCTTTCTTAGAAAGTTTAGGATAGTATTAAGTTCAAGTTAGGTAGATCTTCCTCTTCTATTTCATATGATCCTATGTATCTGATCCTATACTTACCGAAGGTAATGCATTCTGAGAGTATGTGTATGGAAGTTTTGTCGTCTTCCTGACATAATCTGCACATTGCTTCATCTACTAATCGTAGTTTTTCCATGTGTCCTCTTAAACGGCAGTGCCCGGTTACAATAAAGGTGTTGTTCTTACTGTGGTAAAGACAGATGAATGATCACTTCTGGTTATAGTTACCCAGGAGTGTCTTCGCTTGTCTTAGCTGTTTTAGATTCTTCCAGTACTTGTGTTTTTCTTTATCCACTTCTTTCCTTAGTTTTTTAAAGACTACTGATTCCACAAGATGGTTCTGGTCCCAAATATGGGGTTTCAGCTTCTCTTTTACTTGCTTATGTGTTGTTTCGTTTCCTTCTATTCCTATGTGTCCTGGAATTCATAGAAGGGCAACAGTGTTCTTTTTTCCTAGTTCTTTTAGTTTGCCTATGCATTCTCAGACCATCTTGCACAGATTGTGTGTGAGTTTAGTGCTTTGATGGCTGCTTGGCTATCTATCATAATTATACAATGTCTTGTATACGAGAGTTTTTTTTTTGAAAACATCATTTATTAGCCATCAGTTACATATAAGATATTACAATAATTAAAGTTTAATACATATTTTAAAAGCTAATATAAATGATAAACTCTTAAACAATGCATTTATAGCATTGGTACCAAAGTTTCATAAATAACTAAGCTAAACCGCAACACGTGTAGTCTTCTTCTTCTTTCAATGGTGCGAATTTCCGCTTGAAAAATGTTTGGGGTATGGGCACAGGCTTTTTGAGTATTTGGCTCTAGGTCCAAAAAACCTCTGCTTCAGTTGTTCGTTTTGGAATCGTTCGTATACCGCTTTATGGCATTTTGGTTTAGTCCCAATAAAGTTTCTTTATCTCATTCAAAATTATTACCAAGTTTTGTGCTGAATTAGCATGGCAAACTAACCCTCAAGGAAGAAGACTACCAGGATGACCAGGCACTAGATGGATGATAATGGACCGAAAGAGATGGGGGCAAATAGTATAGTTAGATAGGACCCACGAAGGGTTGTAGAGCTAAGGAATTTAGCAAGAAACTCACTTTGTTTATCAATGATCTAGAAGTTGCCTATGGTATTAATTTATATTAACCTAATAATATTAATTTATAAAATAAAAATGCTTTGACAGAGTTTGTGGGTCATTTCTTTGGTGGATGGGTAGCTACCTTTCTAACAGATATAAGTTTGTAAGGGTTGTATTTATAATGCTGTAAATGTTTTGTCTGGTGTGCCTCAAGGTTTTCATTTAGGACCTGACCTTTTTAACGAATAAGTTAAAAATGTCAGGTCCTAAATGACATCAGTCAAAATATTAAATTTAAGTAACTTTTTGGTTTTTGCAGTTGAGGTTTTCGATTGTTGTGTAAAAAATGATCTCAGTTTAACTAAAGGGAAGTGTTTCAGCATAACTTTTTCTAGAACAGTTTACCCTTTAACTTCTACTTATTTTTTAAATTTCGAGCCTATTAATAGAGTTAGTAAAATACGTGACCTTGAAATCATATTAGATGAAAACTGTCATTTACATCTCATATGAATAAAGTTGGTTTCAAGATTTTGGGATTTGTTTGTCGATTTTTATCAAACTTTTCTCCTAATACAACAAAATTATTAAATTTCTCTTTAGTCTGGTCAATTTTGGAGTATTTTTCAGTTGATTTGTGCAGCTACTATAATACTCACATTAATAGCAGTGAGTGTGTTCAGAACAGGTTACTTTATGCTTTGGCTTTTGCTTTTAGGATTGGATTGTCGATAGGCGACATTCCAGCGACATCCGACGTGAATTTAATCTTCTAATTCTTGAAAACAGATGTGTAATTGGTAGTATTGTCTTTCTTTTCAGACTTCTTTGTGGTAGAATTGATTGCTATTTGTTCAACATTGTTCTACATAAAGCAGTTAGAAAAGCGAAAACCAAGATGCAGATGTACCCTATTAATGGTCCACGTCTCTTGATAGTCTTTGCAGACAAAATACCTTTATAGTCGCTAAAACTACAATAGCAGTAAAGGATTGACTGCTCCTTATTTCTTCAAAATATTTCATTTTAGACTAGTAGGAGAACACGTTCACCTGAGATTTTTAATACTCTATTTCATAGTACTTATTATGGATTTTACTTTCCCTTAACAAGATTTTTACGTTTGGCCAAATGATATTAACTTTGATAATGATTCATTGCTTACTTTAAAAAGATTATTACAGAATGTAAATCCCTTTTTTATATTGTTTTGATATTGTCCTTTTGGAATTTTTCTTTTTCTTTAGTGCTTATATAGGTAAGCTTTGTTTGTTTATATTATAAACATTTTTTTGTGTGCTGTTTAGATATATTGCATTTGTAGTCATTTATGTAATCCAGCGCTGAATTTTACATTTTTTTTACCATATGGTTTTTGTTCCGTCTAGTAATTTTAATAGCAATACAGCATTTAAGGTAAATTTGATACTCTTAGGTACATGGTTAATTAAAAATAAATTTCAGTAAAAAACGTATCTATTTATATTTCTTTTAATACAAAAAATGTTAGATAAACATAAATTTACGATGATGCGTCAGGGTTAGACCCCAAAGAATAAAAACAAAATCAAATGACATTCGTATCAGCCATCTACCTAATGAAACAGATTATACCATTCTAAGGGATGTCCTGTTCATTCCACCCCGTCTGTCAAATGCTAAAATAAAACAAAAAACCTAATAACATCAGCCTAGCCGAGACATATGTTGAAATTGAAGATTTATAATAAGGGACTTTGGTTTGCAGGTGCTCAGTGCCCTTTTTCCCATAACCCTTTCGTGGCCTACTTCTCTAATGAGGCAGGAAGAGAAGGGGTTCGCGCACAGATTGCCTCGGTAGATTTTCTATTTTTACGTTGAGATAAAAAACTTAAAAAATCAACGCAGGTAGACTAAATTATTTAATTGGATCAGGACGTTTTTCGACTGATGCGCGATGTTTTAGCTAGATTTTGATAGTTTACAGTTACCTGCATTTCCTATAACCATTTGGACATTTTTTTAATGCCACTCTAAATGAAAATTTTGAAACTGATTATATTAAATTTTTTAAGTAAAATAAGTAGCATTCGATGAATTTATCTGCTTTGTAATAATAGTAAAAGTGAATAAAAAAGCACTTTATCCACACATTTCTTTCAATATTTATCTATAGGTATAAATATGAATTGTTTGTTGTTCGATAGTCTCGCTAAAACTCGAGAATGGCCCGAATGATTTGTCTAATTTTGGTTTTAAATTACTTATCGAAGTTAAGAGAAGGTTTAAACGGTTACAAACATAATTAATAATTAACGTAAAACAATAATTGAATTTTTCTATACGAAGTGTGTTTATATTTAGTTCTATGAATTCCTAATAGATGGAATTGTGAGTTAATTTATTAATATAAACCTATTCCATAATTTGAAATCTAATTAAAAAATAATAAAAATCGTAAAAACGAAAAGAAATCTTTAAAAAAATGGGAACAACTAGAGTTGGAAAAAAAGCAAAAAAAATAAAAAGATAACTGAGAAAATTTAATATAAGGAAAATCGGAAAAAACTAAAACAATCAAAAAAACTACAAAAAACAACGAATAATGTGGAAAATCGAAACAGAGGAAAATTGGAAAAAAAAATATGTTACAAATCAGTAAAAAACTGGTGACAAACGAGAAACTAAAATAAAATGGAAACTATCGGAAAAAAAGAACAAATGTTAATAAACCAAAGATGTGGAAAATCGAAAAAAAAAGAGAAAATATATCAATAAAACAAAACGAAAAAACAGGAATAATTAAAAAATGAGAAAAACCGAAAATACACGAAAAAACAAATAATAAAGCAGAAAAAATTACTTCGTTGTGAATGGAGAAAAATAAAAAATAAAGTATAAAATAAAAAAGGGTGACAAAAAATCGAAAAAAAAAATAAAAAAACAGAGAAAACTAACAAAAATGGAAAAAAAACGAGAGAATTGGAAATAATCGAAACACGAAAAAAATAGAGTATACGGTATAAAAAACAAGAAATAGTCGCAAAATTGAGGAAAAAAACGAAAAATATGTAAAGGTAAGAATCAAAAAAAAAAAAAATATTGAAAAAACAGAAAAAAGGGTACAAATGAGTATAAACTTGATAACAAACACGTTGATCAAAAAAACTGAAAAAAAGAAAGAAAACCAAAGAAAAACTACGAAAAAATCTCTCCTATTTTAATTTCCTACATTTTCTTTAATCTATTCTTACGATTTTTCGTTTCTTTTTTCATTATTTCATAAATGTTGTATTGTTCCCGAGAAAATCATGCTTCCTTTTTTTACTTTTTGTGATTTTTTTCTTTTCTTTTTGTGTAGGTACTTTTCATGTTTCTTTTTTATTTACTTTTTTGGTTTTTCCTGGTTTTTCATTTTTATTTTTTTTTATTTTTACCCATTTTTGATACGTAGGTACTCGTATTTTTTATTTACCCACTTTTTTATTTTTTATTTGATTTTCGATATTTTAACCATTTTTAATATTTGCAACTTTTTTTTAGTTTATTTAACAATGTTTTATATATTTTTTCGAAATTTCCAAAAATTTATCAAGATTGGTAACAATTTTTCACGATGTACAACATTTTTTACTATTTTCAACAACTTTTTACGTTTTTAAGATTTCTTAATGATTTTTAACAAATTTTTAAGATTGTTAACAATTCTTAAGCGCTACTCAGATGTTTTTTCAAGGTTTTCAACAAAATTTTTCACGATTTGTAACATTTTTTCTGGATCGTCAACAATTCTTTACGATTTCTAACAATCTTTAATGATTTTTAACATTCTTTTAACCATTTACAAAAAAAATTCAAGATTGTTAAGAATTTTTTAAGATTGTCAAGAATTTTTCACATTTTTTAGGTTTTCTTTGTGATTTTCGACATTTTTTACACTTGAATAGAATTTTTATGAATTTTTCATCATTTTTAACAATTCTCACTATTTTCAACGATCTTTTTACGATTTCTAATAATCTTTCTGGATTTTCAACATTTTTTTAGGATACTCGTCCATATTTCCCGATTTTTAACAGTTTTCAAGACTTTCAACATTTGTTGACAATCATGTTTTAATACTGATTATACGAAGACAAATTTTAGCATTCTTTCTAGCTGTATTATTTAGAAATCGCAATATACCGCCATCTATCGAGTTTCTCTGCAACCTAGGTGTTAAACGATAGTATAGATTTTTTTATATAGCAAGTTACACCACCAAATATTAGGAAATAAAATAACAGAACTAAATAATAAATAAATTATAACTTCTTCTTATAAATGTTCATTTCTCAAACAAATTCATATGTTTTCCATTTTTACTTTTGTAAATATATAGATATTCCTTAATTTCCTAAAACATTATATTCTCTAACCTACTAATGTGATATGGTTTAATAAAAGTCGTTATATTTATTAAACCTGTTGAGAACGAGTCGTCCCTGAACCCGCTTAAATAGGAATTTTAAGCACAGTTTTATACCCAATAATATCAGCCAGAGCTTAGCGTATTCGTATTTGGTCTCGCATAACGCGTCCAAGAAAAGAAAGAACGCTTAGTACGCCCTTGTACCCTTCAGTTCCCTTGCCTACACTTGCCCTATTCTCCTCTCACCCTCCTGTAGGCCGAAAATCTCGCAGAGACGCAACTAAAGCCGCAATGTGTTCCAACTTGCACCAAGTCAAAAGCACCAGAACCTCAAGAGTTCCTGCTGCAAGGGTCACTAAACTTTCGGCGTTCGAGGCCACGAAAAATTTACATCAGCACCGCCGAATTGTGTTTCGAAGAGACTAGGCCATTTTGGAAGTAATAGGGCGTAACTAGCGTTATTTTAAAACCAGTCAGTTAACATTTCAATTATATAATAATTATATATAGGAATATTTTATGCTCACTTGCTAATAATTATCTATTAGAAATCCGGTTTTTTAGCACTAGATAAATATTCCATAAATCAAAGAATTTTTGGAAAAAATATATATTAAAAGTCTTAAAAAATTGTTAAAAATCCTGAAAACTGGACGAAAATCCTGAAAAAAATGTTGATAATCCAAATAGATTATTGGGAATCGTGACAAGAATGTTAAAATCGTGAAAATTGTTAATAATCTTGATTAGTATAAAAAATGATTTTAAAAAACTGATAAATTGTTAAAAATCGTAAAAATTTTTGAAAAATGTGGAAATTCGTGAAATTGTTTAACAGCTTAAAAAATTGTTGATAATGGTGAATAAATGTCGAAAATCGTAAAGAAATTGTTATAAATTGCAAATAGCGCTTGATAATCTAAAAAGTGTTGTAAGTCGTAAAAAATTGTTGGAAATTCTAAAAAAATGTGTGAAATCATAAAATATTATTAAATACGCTAAAAAATATTGAAAATAGTAAAAAAATGACAATCGTGAAAAATTGCGAAACTGAAAACTAAAAATGTGCAAATCAAAAAATAGAAAAAAATCTAAAAGTATTGAAAAACAGAAACAACAATATTGAAAAATAATCGTAAAATAATAAATAAAAAAAAATAGATTAAAAAAATCACAAAAAGTGAATTTCTAATGTATAAAACAATATGAAAAATTAGTAAAAAAGAAAATGTAGAAAATTAAAATATATAATATAAAAAAAATTAAAAAAAAAGTAAAAATGGTTATTAATGAGAAACCAAAGTAAAATCAAAATTAACCGAGAAAACAGAAATACGAAAATAAAGAAAAGCGAAAAAATATCATAATAATCTATACTTATAATAAATCTGTAGAGAGGTCAATTCTGTACATGAAATATATTTCCAAAATAACTATCAGGGAGTGATTAGGGATCGATAGTAATCGATACTGATGCCAAAAATGAAATCAGTAAAATTTTTGTCTGTCTGTCTGTATAACCTTTATAGAAACAAAAACTACTCGACGAATTTTAACGAAACTTGGTACAATTATTTTTCATACTCCTGAGCTGGTTATAGTATCCTTTACATCACGCTACAATCAATAGGAGCAGAGCAGTAAAGGGAAATGTTGGGAAAACCACTTTTACGGTGTAGGGGGAGAAATTTTTATACAACAACCTATATGTCACGCGAACGACGTCGCGGGTACATCGATATAGATCCCAAAAATGTGGTTATTTTTTTTTTGTACGTCTGTCTGTCTATCTATATGTTTGTGCGCGCATCACATGAAAACTACTGATACGATTCGAATGCAGTTTTCACATATGTATTTGTCTTCTTTTAACTTAAACATCTGGTGTATAAAAATTTCTCCCGCACCTCTTTTACGGTGTGGGGGGAGGAGAAATTTTTATACAAAGATCTATACATCACTCTAACGACGTCGCGGGTAGATCGATATAGATCCCAAAAATGTGGTTATTTTTTTTTGTACGTCTGCCTGTCTATCTATATGTTTGTGCGCGCATCACATGAAAACTACTGATCCGATTCGAATGCGGTTTTCACAGATGTATTTGTCTTCTTTTAACTTAACATCTGGTGTATAAAAATTTCTTCTCCCGGGGTGAGGGAAGAAATTTTATACAACAATTAACACGCTACGCGAATGACGTCGCGGGTACATCTAGTTTTAAATAAAAAAACAAAAATTATAATAAAATCGACCAAAACAAAGAACAAATATAGAATTCAATTAAAAAAAAATTAAAAGATATGGAAAATCAGAAAAAAAATTCTTAATTTATTAAGCGGTGCGAAATTATCTTATTTTTTGAATTTAGATATATATTTTTGAGTAATGTTAAGCTGAATTTTTAATTACGGATAAGAATTTTTATGTATTTAAATATCTATTTTTAATTTTTATGTGTAAGTATATATTTTTTTATTTATTATTCGGAAATATAGTAGATGTTATTTTAAATTTTAAACTTGCCAACTGTTTTGATATCTATCAATCTGACCTCCATCGGATGCATTCTCATAATCAAACTGTCAAGTGGGTTTTATTGTGCGTAACCCTTTCCATATGTTATTCTTCTTGTCTTTGTCTTAGAACATATGAATGGAAGCATACCGCTCCTTCTGTTGTTTTTCTGTTTTTAATTTATTTCCTTCCGATAAAAAAAAATTGATCTTTAAACATCAAAGCACCCACACATTGTTTATAAAAATAAATTAAAACTTAAGATACGTCTGCTATAATTATAATTTTAAAAACGTATTTAAATATCTAATGCACAAATACACATATCGTAATGGTCTAATGAAATTAGTTATGTAGCTTTTAAAGTTGTGTAAATAATTTATTATTCATATAAGTTTCTTAGAAATACTGGTAAGAATTGCTTTGGCAGGGAAATTGTTTGTAATCCTTGGTATATTGTTCTTTTGTAAAGAAAAACAAGAATTTGCAACACCTGTAAACAAAAAGTCTTATTTGTAAACTCATCGATAGTTTGGTATCATACAGTAACGAATAGACTATGAATCATGAACCAAAATCATTTAATTTGCGATCAAATTTTGGAATGTTCCAAAATGGAACTTGTCAAATTATTTTGCGTCTCTACACGCACTAGTGCTTTTCAAAGGTATCTAGGTCCTTCACGTATTACTAACCGAGCACAAGACCGTTTCATTGTACAAATGGGTCGCCACAACCCTTAAATAACAGCTTCTGAGGTAATAAGTCGCTTCCAAAATGCTCATAATATTCAAATACTTGTTTCAGCAAACAATGATGACTTAATGAAAGAAAAAACTTTGAGTGTCCTTCAAGGAATTAACAGTTACTTTAATAGATTTGTTATTGGCAAACCCGAAACCCGACACTATCAGACAGCAAATCCCAACTTAGAGAATATACTTTTACATGGATGAATCCAAAACCTAATAAGTTGTGGAATTTAGTACATACTCGATTTCTCTATACTGGAAACCAAATTGGGTTATAGGCAGCTGGACTGAACCCACAATCACAAGCATAGCTGCAAAAGAATCGACCAACAAGAACATAACAGATACGAATGTGCGTCTTTAGATGAATTGCCGACAAACACTATTAGCCTTGAATATACCACGAATTATTTCAAGAGTGGTAAAAAATATTATTAAACCTTAACAGAGGCACACAATCACCCTGAGCTGGATCAAAGGGCATGTAACTGTAAAATTTCATTAACAAGTGCTGCGTTAAATCAACTATATACTAGCTAGAGAGCTATTATTTTATCCTAACGAGGACATAGCAATAAAATATAAAACACTAACCCAGCAGAATTTTCTTATAATTGTAACTGGTAGTTGCCAACACAAGCACATGTCTTCAGTGTGGAATTAACTAAATAAGAAGAGGAAACAGTGAAGCAGGTAATGCACGACTACTTGGTCTTATAACTGGAAATTCATTTTAAGTGAATACTGGAAGACATTAGGGAGATTTCCTCGGTAATGTGAAAGGTTGCACAAATTCTTCCAAAAAACTGGTAAAACACAGCTCACCCTTCTCAAATTTCCAGATCCAGATCTCGAGAGAACCTTCTGTTGTTGCCCTGTTTTTAATTTATTTCCTTTCGATAAAGATACGTCTGCTATAAATACAATTTTTAAATCGTAATTATAATAAAAAAAGTGTACTGAAAATTTGATATATGAGTATGTAAGACTAATTAACTACATAGTAAAATAATTGCGATAAGAAACTTTAATATCAGTTTCCAGTTGTTTGTGTAAAAGTTTGTTTAAACAATAAGCGGTATTTAAAAATGTAGGCCAGACGAAGATAAAAAGCGAAGCTTACAAATTTGTTATTCAACAATGTATGACTAAATAAATGGATATAAACTGGCCCAATATGACTGGTTATCAAATATATAGGTGTATATCAATTTCGTGTTTTATAATTATACCGGTATGAATCATATTAATCCCATTGCTACAGTGAGGACCTAAAACAATAATTATATAATCAAAACCTAGAGAAAATGGTATAAAAAACTGTATTAAAAAGATAAGAAAGTTATGAATAGAATCAGATAAATAAGAATCAAATCAAGAAACATTTAAAGGTAAAGATTGCAAAAGAAAATATTTTTTGTGTTCTTTAAATGATACAGTTAGAAAGGTAATTTGGATTTGTCTTGGTTCGGATGGAATAATGAATATTAAAGTATGATTTCCGAAAAATTATTGACAGTCTTGAAAAACTGTTAGAAATCGTGAAAATGGACAAAAGTTCTGAAAATATGTTGACAATCCAGAAAGATTGTTGGAAATCGTGAAAAAAAAATGATGAAAATCGTGAAAATTGTTAGTGATCTTAAAAAAATGTTAAAAATAATGAAAAGGACTGATAAAACGTTACAAATCTTTGTTGAAAATCTTTAAAAAACGCTAAAAATCTTGGAAAGGTGTTGAAAATCGTAAAAAATTATTGACAATCTTGAAAAATTGTTGACAATACAGAAATAATGTCGAAAATTATGAAGAAATCTTGAAAAACGATAAAAATTGTTAAATATTGTAAGTAATTGATGACAATTTAAACAATATTTTAACCATCGTTCAATCCTTTTTCTCAGGTAACAAATTTTTGTTTTTAAATTGAGTTAATCCAAACCTGCGTATTGCAAAGTAATAATTTGACACACTTTTTCAAACGAAACGTAAACTATAAGGTCGTCGACTGATTTTCATAATTTTAAGTTCTCTGACTTGTTACAAAATATTATCTGAAAATAAAATAACAACTTCAAATTATAGTAAATTAACAAAATCCACTTGAGATAACAGAATGTGAAGTGTGTATTCTTTTTTTAAAATAATTTACTATTTACCTGAGTAATAATTTTATGATACGAGTACCTACGTAAAATTCCATTAAATTATATGTGGAAAATCGGATTTTTGTAACTAAATTATTCAACCCAAATAGTGTCTTAAACTAGTAATTTAATTATTTGGATTTTTGATTTGCCCAACGTTTTAGACGCCAATTGATATGAATTTCCTCCTTGGGACTAATTTTATTTTAATCAATAATAATCTCCTGGTTGTGGATTCTGCACGTTTTGGAAATCAGCTGCTATTATAAATATCTATAGGTACTTATAATAAATCTGTAGAGAGGTCAATTCTGTATATGAAATATATTTCCAAAATAACTATCAGGGGGTGATTAGGGATCGATACTGATACCAAAAATGCAATCAGTAAAATTTTTGTCTGTCTGTATAACCTTTATAGAAACAAAAACTACTCGACGAATTTTAACGAAACTTGGTACAATTATTTTTCATACTCCTCTGCTGGTTATAGTATACTTTTCATCAGGCTACAATTAATAGGAGCAGAGCAGTGAAGGGAAATGTTGGGAAAACGGGAGAAGTTACTCCATTTTTTAAGCTTCCGTCGCGTGTGCTACATTTATGTTTAAATCTATACAGAAATCATCTTATTTTTATAATTTGGAGGTTAACTGTGAATGGATTTTATAATATATCACCCACTAGGGGAGTAGCTGGGGCGTGAAAAAATAAAAAAATAAAATAAAATTTAAAATCTATAAGTCCCACAGGTTTAAAACTTTGCAAGATAGTTATTTTTATAATTTGGAGGTCAACTGTCAACGGATTTTACAAATTTCACCCACAGGGGGGGTTGCGGCGGCGTGAAAAAAAAATAAAAATAAAAATCTATGAGTCCTATGGGTTTGAAACTTTGCACAATAGTTATATTTATAATTTTGAGGTCAATTGTGAACGGATTTTAGAAAATTCCACCCACAAGGGGGCATGCGGGGGCGTGAAAAATAATCTATACATATAATAAATCTGTAGAAAATTCTGTACATTAAAGTTATTTAAAAAATCATTAGCGGGTGGGGGGGGGGGGCGGGTGACTACATCGATATAAAACCCACAAATGTGGTTAGATTTTTTTGTCTGTCTGTCTGTCTGTATGTTTGTGCGCGCATCACATTAAAACTACTGATCCGATTCGAATGCGGTTTTCACAGATGTATTTGCCTTCTTTCAACTTAACATCTGGTATATAAAATGTCTCCCCCCACCCCTTTAACGATGTCGGGGGTGAAATTTTTATATAACAATCAACACGCCACGCGAACTACGTCGCGGGTACAGCTAGTTTACAAATAAAAATACAATTTTCTTTTTTTGTTCCTGTTTCTGATCTTCATTCTGTTATAACCAACTTGAACATTGTAATAGTTTAGTCTGTACATTATTTGTTTTTGTTTTTTCAAGTAACCCTGTTTATGAATTATGTAAACAAGTTGTCATGTAACTCAGTTTTTTTAATCTAATAAAAACATGAACATATAAAAAGTGATTCTTTAAAATCATTATTTCACAATAAAGGAGAGATTCATTTGTTATTTCAACATGGTAGCAGAGCGTAGTTTCCACTACTAGTAAAACATTAGTAGATAGTTGCTACTTGAATTATATAAGTACTCCGTTTTTATTCAAAGTTTCTGATTTCATTGTAAGTATTGCATACAATTCCAAAGCAGAATATGGATGCAAGTAAGATACAAATAGGACTGCTTGAAGGAAAGTCAAATTGGCAGACGTGGAAATATAAGATGTAAATTTTACTGCGAAGTGTTTCAGGAGCAAATGAACTTCTAAATAGTACATTGGTAACTCCACTACCTTTAAATGACGTTGCCATATCACAACAAAGGAAGTAAATATGAAAAAAGATTTAAAATATTGCTCAAATGCCGACAGTACGTACAACACTTCTGATACTAACAATAAACATGACTCAAGATACGCTGCTAAAAGTGATGAGATATGCTACACCAAGAGAAGTATGGCTAGAACTTCATAGCCTGTATGATGCCAATGTTGAGGATAAAACTTTTGACTTTTTTAGTCAGTTCTTTAGTCACCAGAAAGAATTGACGATGCTATTGACACATATATCAAAATTAAAGAACATGGAATGATTTAAAAAAAGAATGATAATTCGACTCTTCAATTATGTATCTATGAGAAATCAAGAAAAAAGGAGAATAGTAAAGAAGTTCTTGCAACTACAAGTAGAAGTAAGATTAATGGAAAATTTAAGAAAGAATATATTTGTAACTGTAAGAAACAGGTCATAAAGTTAAACAATGTCATAGATGGAAGGATGATGGACTACCTCCCAAACCAAATAGAAGTTAACATATTAGCTGAAATGGCTGATTGTGGTAAGGAAGGATGGTTTGTTGATAATGGCGCAACGAATCATATTTGTAATCAGAATGATATATTTAAAACCTATGAAACATTTGAAAATTTGCACACAGTTAGAACAGCAAATAATGATATAAAAACACAAACAGGTTAGAAATTTTTTCTTCTTTTTAAAGACGATTTTAGTAGATTTAGATATGTATACTTTTTAAAACAGATGTGCGAAGTAATAAATTATTTAAAAACATTTTTGACTGAGATAAAACAAACTGCTCATAAGTCAAAGAGCTCCGATCTGATAATGAAGAAGAGTTTGTGAATAATCAAGCAAAGACAATTTTTGGAATAATGGAATTAGATATAGACAATGCCACAATGGATGTCCAGAACGAGATAATCGATCAATTGTTGAGACAGCAAGGGCATTAAATGCATTCTAATTCTGGTTTACCTCAAAATCTTTGGGTGGAATTAATCAACACAGCGAGTTATATTCTTAATAGATCTGGTGTTGGAAAATCACCATTTAAAAAGTGATATGGTAGGAAACTTCATTTGAGACATTATAGAAAATACTTGCTATGTTCATATTTCAAATACAATAGAAAGGAAATGGAAAAGAAGGCAGTAATGGCAATTCTTGTAGGATACGATAATGATGATGGTTATCGAGTATGGTGGAAAGAAAATAAAACATTGATAAGATCTCGAGATATCATTTTCCATGAAAAACCATAATATTCTTAAATTAATACCTAAAGAACTACAAACACGAAGAAGAACAAACACTAAATGACGCATACGAAGATACAGATATTTCGAATAGTTTCGATAATTTACACGAAGAGGTAACAAAAAAACAAGTATCTCTTAAAAATTGAATTATTAACTCCTATTCTCAGCAACCGAATTCCTTAAGGAAAATTCACACTCCCGGAAAATCACCGACAGAGTCTGCCCCCGAGGAATATATATATATATATATATATATATATATATATATATATATATATATATATATATATCTAAATTTGTATCTAAATTTTTTTAGTTCTTTTCTATATTGCCATTTTTTAGAGTATAATTTCCCTAGATTACCTACCTACAGTACCTACCTACCTACATAAACTTTATAATATCTACAAGAAATCAAATAAACATTTCAAAATACAAAAACTCAAATTAACAATATTCTTCGACAAAAACCGCAGTCTGGTCTAGAGTTCCAAATGAAACTCATTAGTCTTTGTCAAATTTATATTGAAAGAAACTGAAGAATCGGTAAAATTAATCACTAAATTATAGAATTAATTAGTTTTCTGGTTGATGAGGGTAATTATTAAGAAGTTTTACACATTTCGTATTGTTGCTAATAACAAAATTGAGATTGATTACGTGCTGAATTAGTATCAACAGAAACTGGATTCGAGTTAATTTGAAGAATTTAATGGACCTTATAAATAAATATCTAGATATATTTCACTGTCTGGTTAAAATAAAAATGAACCGGAAGATGAATTTAGATTTTAGACCCTCTTATGAATTCAACGTGCACAAGATTTTATATTTCTGAAATTTCATCCTCGCTATAAAATTTTTCACATCATTGGATATGAATATAAAACCAGCGACTATCCAACGTGTTTTCTTCTATTTTTTTTCATACAGGTGAAGATATTTGACTCAATGGGCAGGTTTTGTAAAGGAGGGTGCGTGTTGTAGGGGATTGACAAAGCACCTGCAACAATATCATAGCCTAGAAGGATAAGAATTAAGTTTTTACGACGGTAATCCGCCTAGAAGTCAAAAATTCCAATTTTATTGTCATTCTAACTGCTTCATATTTCAACAAGTTGTTTTAACTACGATAATAACTGCCACTTTAAAATTACATTATCAAAAATTCACTCTGAAATAGGTTTGTTCAAATTTTGCTTATCTTTCATTAACAAGACTTTAAAAAATTGTTATTTCGCAGAAATTTATGTAATAAATTTTCTTTTTAAGTATTTTCTTAAATGGTTTTGCACATACAAAGGGCTTTTTCAATTTCCAAAATTGTATTAATTGTTTCAAGAATATAATTGATCCTTGTATTTTTGTAACCTTGTTTGAACGATAGAAAATAGCATTGATAAAGATTACATACTAATCGCAGTATTGGTGATATTGAAATAAAAAAATGCCAGTGTTTTATTTTCGTCATATACCTGAGAAGACATTTTCTAGAGTGATTAGGAAACATACGAATTTGAAGTCAAATATGTATAAAGTTGTATGAGATATTGAAACGAAACTTTTAGGAAATTTCGAGTGATTTTATCTTCGAGCATATGCTAACTACAGATAGCATTTAATGCTTTAAGCTAGACCTCCACTTGCGATTTTTAGTCGCAGCGACTAAAAAATCGTTGTCGCAGAAAATCTAGAGAGTGCCTCTACTGCGATTTATAAATCGCTGAGTTACATCAGTTTTCTGTGTGATCGATGGATCTGTTCCTCCGACCATGTGCGCTATAACTTTTGAATGGAAAGTCACAGCCATAATCGTTCAGGGGAGGTTTCTAGGCACAGTCTCAGAGCGGATGTAGACCTTAATAAATATGGTGCACAAGTGGTGCAAGGATGAAGGTCTAACAGTCAATCCAAAAAAAGCATCAGCTGTCCCATTTACAAATAAAAGGGCGTTGCAAGGCATAAAACCAATAACGCTGAACAACGTGCTGGTACCAATGACCACAGATGCCAAATACCTGGGTGTGGTGTTTGACCAGAGGCTATCATGGAAGCAGCACATCCAGAAGGTCATACGCAAATCTACATTAGCCCTTGGTAGGTGTAGAAAATTGTGTGGCAAGAACCTCAAAATGAACAGTACTGAACTGATGAGCTCTAACAAGAGCGAAACACGTGTCTACAGTTTGGTTTTGCCCTTGTATAGACTGGTCAATATTTATATCTATGTCGCAGCATCCTGTGTCTCAGAGTTAGAAATTCTAGCCGGGCACAAATCCAGGTTATATATCTGGAATACAATGACAGCATGGCACTAGATACGTTTGTATCAATATTTATATCCAATTACAAAAATATCAATATATGTTTTTAACAAATTTATAGGTTTTATATACCTAAATCATGTTTTTTTAATTTTCAGACGAAATTAAACAACGGAAAAATCGTTATTAACACAATAAATTTTTGGCCCGTTGGCGTTGCTCCCCTAAGTATTGAACCGTAACGTCTAAAATAATGTAAATTTAAGTTCTCGTTTAGCATTGGGCATTTTTAATGGCAATAATAGACCTCTGAACATAACACAAAAACAAAACAAAGGGAGGAATGCAGATAGAAAATAGCGGATGTCGGTTGGCACTTCCTGTGACTTGTGGAATTATTTTATCGACGTCTATACGCGATATTTTAGTTTTAACTACCAGGCGATACCATGCAGCCATATTACGTATAAGTACGAAGTTTTAATGTTTATAACTGGCAAAAACGGTAGTTTTAATAGGCAGCTTGTTATAAATAGGAAATGCTAAGATAAGAAATGGTAGTCAGCAAAATTATTGTTGGTATATTTTTTTTAGATACAGCTACATATGCGTACTCAAATTTACATTCTATCTTATCAACCATTTTCTTTATCATCAGTTTGATGAAGGAATTCATTAAGAAATAATGATAGAATTTAGGACAGTTATAAATATT
Organism: Altica lythri; assembly: GCA_964028335.1. NCBI lineage: Eukaryota > Metazoa > Arthropoda > Insecta > Coleoptera > Chrysomelidae > Altica > Altica lythri. The sequence goes on along the minus strand of OZ034805.1, from coordinate 52,636,011 downwards.
TAACAGAGTTTGGTTGAAGGTTAAAGGTGTGGGACAGAAATTTCACATTCAAAGTTAAATAAAAATAGAGTAGGCACTTTACAAAATTTGGACAGCGTTCAACTTATACTATTCAAAGTTAGTACTTTTTTCCAAAATTTAAAACTATAATTTGTTAATTCAATTGTGCAGAAAGTTTCAAATTAAATATTAACATTGTTTTAAATTTGGCTGTTACAGCTAGAGTTGGTATTAAAAGGTTCTACCAAATACTAATGATCCTTTACCATTCGTAAGAAATCCTTTCATGTCTCTTAACTGTTTCCAGCTTGTTCTAAGCAGTGCTGCAGCTTTTCTAGCGCAGCTTTGCTTTAATATACATTCCACGTGTTCTTTCTGGTATTTCTGTAACTGGCTCTGATGATCCTTTCTTTATAAGTTTATCAGTCTGCAAGTTGTCTTGCATTCTATTAACCTGGTCCAAACTATAATAGTTTAATACTGTTATGCTCTGCTTGAATATTAAGTTTTGTTCGGCTCTGGTATACTACTACTGGTATACAGCCTCATGACTATCTGTGCATATATTGATCCACTTATATTCATAAAGCCTCAAATTGTTTTCTTTTCGGTTTTGTGAAATTGCTTATATCTACATACATCTGTCTGAAACGTCTATAACTTGGAGAACTTTTTTGACATTAAATCAATATCTTTGAAATCTTTAAACCACATCTGTTGTCTTTTTCAAAGATGAAAAATTAATAATTGACAAAAAATCTCAAACTATGCAATTTAACTCTGCCAACAGCTTTTTTCAATAGCGTTTTTTGAATTTTTAAAATAAGCAAGTGCCATTTTCAAACACACTGATTTATTATAATCCATTATCTCAATTGTGGGACCCAATGATAAAGTGGAATTAAAATGTTGAAGTAGCGATTGGTTTCGCTCAAACAAGCATCACCAGGCTACGTAAAAGAAGCAACAGTTAGTAAATGAAGAAAAGGCAAATGAAACCAAGTTTCTTACCTAAAGATATATAAAGATCACCAAATGGTGTTGAAAGCAACAATTTCTCTATAAGATCAAAGAACTGTTACTGTTTATTGGTGTAGAATCATTGTTTATTATAACTCATCGTGAGCTTAAAAAAAACTAATTCAAAGTTACGAATCATCCTATACCAAGACAAGCGAAGCAGGACTTTTGGGCTCCGCTGTTTGGGCGCCGCCGTTTGGGCGACGCCGTATGACCGCCGGGACTTTTGTGCTCCCGCCGATTGGGCGCTGGACGTTTGGGCACCCTAATTAGAAAAGTTTTAAAATAGGCAACGATTCTTGTGTTGTTTATTGTAAATATGACTTTTTTGCAAGAAATTATAACAATTTTGTTTAAAAAATGGTCAAATTATTTTTTTTCTTATAATCTTAATGTAATTAGAACGAAACTAACTTTGATTTGTAGTATTTTTCTGAATCACCCTGTTTAATTGAAATTATTTTGAAAACATGATACCTAACATTACCCACACTTTTGAAAAAAAGTTTTTTGTTATCTTTTACAATAGTGGATATACTCGTAACTAACTTTACCCCTCTATTGGGACATATGCGTTTATTTAGTTTCGTTTACAAAGGTAAAAATGGAGCTTCTCCTTTTAAATTCTTGAAACAATGCAGAACAATAAAACAAAAAACGTCGTGATAGAAAATATTTATTAATTAAAGCCCCCTAATTGCTAACAAGTAAAATCAATTTACAGTTACTTACGTAGTATACATCTATACAGATTATTTTACTTTACTCTTAATTCATTCCAAAGTTGTGGGAAATTCCTCTTAAATATTCTATAATTGTTAGGTTTTCAAATTCTACAACAATACTTCGGATTCTTTCATCAGCCGCTTGGTATTTTCTCCTTTTATGGGGGGAGCTTCACCACGTAAGAATTTTTCATAAAGTGCATCTCGTCCTTTCTGAATTGTCCGTAAACCATCTATAAATTTCCATATAGAGGGATGATCCACGTCTAATTGGGACTGTAAGCTACGATGTGCAGCCTCTGCAAAGTTATTTGTACGATCTTGGTTGTTTAGTACCCTTTCGTACATGTTCCAAATATTAGATGGAAAAAGCGCTCTTCGTCGTGTACCGTTTCTGTTTCGCCTGCCAACGTAATTATCTTCAAACCAGTTTAAAATTGGTTGCAGTTCATTTGGAAGATGTCTGGATAATTGTTCAATTGCATTATCCAGCTGCTCAACAGGAACGAAAGCTAAGGCAGTTATTTCACGTGCGCATAACGCAAATTCAGGGCTGGTGTTATATTGTTCCATCAATCCATTTTCACACAGTTGCTTTTTAAAATTTTTTACAAGGTGAAGTGGGCTGTTGGAAAAGCCTCAGTAGCTGATCCGATTACAGCCATTTCGAAATCTAGTGAAATTGTTTCAGGTTGAAACTGTGGCCACATTTCTTTAATAAGTAAAAATAGTCTATCATAGATTTGCCGTGTTTTATTTGGTAAGAGAGCATACAAAACTGGAAAAACGAACCCATTCCTACTGGCCAGTATCACGTAAATTTGATAAAATAGTGGAGGTGCTTGTCGAAATGTTCCATCCATGAAAATCTGCTTCATATGTTCACTCCACCGTGTATTATCTTCTCTTGAAAATATTAGGATTCTCTGTGGATCGGGATGTTCTGATCCAGTATCCTTCATGAGGAATAATTCAGTTTGTCCAGGAACAAAATTGTAAATTTTATAGGATTCTGGAATAATTAAGGTTTCCAAATGTAATGGAGTAGGGGGCGCACCAGCAATAAAATTTCGCGTTCGCTGACACATTTTCCTAATAGCATCTTTTTTGGGCATTTTCCCTTGAACAGCTGCTCCGGTATTTTCTAACACTCGGTTTAGTATCTGACCTGGAGTATCCATCGTGTCCTCGGCTCTTTTTTTTATTAAAACTTTTATTTTAGCAACACATACCCCTGCAGCGTCACTATCATGGTTGTGGTTTCTAACAACAAATAAATATTCATCGTTTACAGTTGTATGTAGACGGCCGGGACATTTATCAGCTTTCCTCTCACATCTCCAAAACTTCTTCGTTCCATCTTTGCTGGTTTTATCGAAAACATACATGTAACCGTTAAAGCAGACCTTCTTTCGGTTACGGCTGGTTTTTGTCACTTCCATAACTTTTACACCACCAACAAGCAACTAACACAACTATTTGCAAATAGCAACTGGAAACAACTGAAGAAATATTGTAAAATTATTATAGTGAAATGTATTATGGGGAAGGGTTTCCCCCAGAATACTTTTACAAATTTATTAAGGAATAAAGGCCCTAAACAAACAATGCAATTAACAGTTTATTTACAATACCTTTAAAATAATCTTCTTAAGGATTATAAAATATTTTGAAATAAAATTTTTATCCAGTTCCGAAAAAGATTTAATTGTGAATTCCTTAAAAAATATTTTTATTTCATTCAGCCCAAATAAATATTTGATATTACAAATGCTTATTTATGGTTTTTACTTTCCCTAAACATTTTGTTAGATATGTAATATAAGTATTGTGAGACTAAAAAAATTTGATTGAATTTCACGACTAGTTCAGCATTCTTTTATTGTTCAGTTTGTATATTTTTTAAAATCTAGATAAAATAAATGTATATTTTCAATAAAGGAATATGCATAATAAGTGAATATTATGATTATTATTACAAAAAAACATTATCTGGAATTCTGAAAAATAATTAAACAATAGTTTAGTTTTCATAATATATATTTACTACTAGCGCCCAAACGGTCGGCGGTCAAAAATCCGGAGCCCAAACGGCGGCGGACAAACGGCAGTGGACAAACGGCGGCGCCCAAACGGCGGCGCCCAAATGTCGCGTACCGCAAGACAAGGTAAGTGCGCATTCGAGTCGCGAAAGAATTGAATTTCTGACGCAACAAAACATAGAAGTTTTAGACCACTCTCCCTACAGTCTCAATTTGTTTACTCTTCCGTAAATCAAGAAAGAACTACGTGGTCATTGGTTTGTCTTAGTCGTAAAAATCGACGCAGTGTCAAAAAGATTCTTTCGACTGTACCATAAACACCATAAAACAGAAACTAGAAACGCTTGAGTGATTGTTTCCAGTGTTGATTTGAGCAAATGAAAAAGTGCAATAATAATAAAGTATTAAACATCTATCACTGTTTTATATATGAACCGTCGTACTATTATATATATCATTATAAGAAATTAATTAGTAAATAGTTGTTCTTAATTCCTTATGTTTCTAGATGATCTAACTAAAATATTTCCTTTCTAACCAGCAGGTGGAACCAAATATCAAAGTCGCATTCTTAAAGCAAAATATTCAAAGTAGTTGGGTTTCGTTATATAATCGAAACCCCTTTGATCGCACGCAACAGGTCTTTTGAAAATTATAGGAAGTCCACATTTAGCGCGGCTGGTCAACACAAGATTATCTGTGAATTAAAATCCCCGCTACGCCGAATTTAACTTCTGCCTCACCTGCATCAAACAATTCAGTGGTAGGAAGTTTAGTTTTCTGTTATAGGGTTTCTTTTAATATTTTAATGATCTAATACAATAAAATTTATGGATTCACTATTATTTGAATATTTATTTCCTTTATAGCAATACGCTGTAAATCGAATTCCTTAATTTTCTATTTTTATATTGGAATACAGGCGTAGATTTGTAAGGAAAAACACTTCGTCATTTTATAATAGTACTTGTTTACTTGGCCGAATTCATGACGCCTAACATTGATTGATATATTTTTCTCATTTTTCTTTTTTTCAATTTTTTACGATTTTGTCTGTTTTTACTATTTTTTTCCTTGTATTTTGTAATTTATGGATTAAATATATTAGATATTAACTGCGCCACCTTACGGTGGAATCATAGTAATTAATTTAGTAAGAATTGCTCGTTTAAATATGTGATAATGTCAACTGCGCCACTTTACGGTGGCGTCGTAGTACTAAATTTAGTAAGAACTGATCGTTTTAATATCATGATAATCATAGCCTTACAATCTCTAAGATTATGGCTAGAGGCGTGGGCGTTTAACAATCCTATTTTTCGTTTTAATTTATCATTATTTGTTGTGTGTTTTTGCTGCTGTTGTGATTTTCTTCCATTGTTTCCGGTCCCTGCATTAAGCTTTCCAATCTGTAACGTTCATGGCTTTTGCGTCCTCTTCCACATCATCTAACCATCTTTTTCTTGATCTTCCTCTGCATCTGGGCCATAACGGTGTCCAGTTCGCAGTTCGTTATTCTTCGAAGCATTTCTTTGTGTGGCCTTCTGAGCTTATGTCCAATCCATTCTAGACTGCGTGATTTAGTATATCTAACTATGTTTTCACTATTTTGTTTTTTGTCTATTGTAATGTTTGTTTTAAGTCTTCTTTTCCTTCGCTTGTTGTGTCGGGGCCTAGTATTGTTCTTATTATTTTTCTTTCGAAATTCAGTAGACTTCCCCTTTTTTATTTAGTGTTGTTGTCTCCAATGCGTTTGTAACTACATACTGGTCGTATTAGGGTCTTATACAGATTCATTTTCGTTTTTTTTTTGCTCAATACTTTACTTCTCAGAAGGTTTCTGTTCATACCGAATGCCTGATTGCATTTTAAGATTCTTCCACTCTCTCCTTTCCGGTCTTTCCTATTGTAACTCCTAAATAGTTAAAGGTGTGTACCGTTTCAAGCCTATAGTTTTGTGTGATCAATTTTTCCTATGGAGTTATCTCTTCCTTACCTATCTTCATGTATTTTGTTTTATTTTCATTTATCTATAAAGCCTGTTTGTCTAGTTGATCGTTTTAATATATGAGATATTAACTGCGCTACCTTAAGTTACCTCATAGTACTTAAATTAGTAAGAATTGCATGTTTAAATATATGAAATGTCAACCAAACCACCTTACGGTGGCTTCACAGTGCTAAATTTAGTAAGAACTGCTCATTTCAATGTATAAAATATCAACTGCGCCACCTTACAGTGGCGTCATAGTACTTAATCTAGTAAATACTTTTTCTGCAATTTTGTCTATTTTTTCTTTTAATTTAGGTTATAGTTTTCTCGCAACTTATATATGGAAACATTTAGAAATTAAAACTCACCGCGATCTATTAGGTGTCTACCCAAACCTAAATGTCAAATGTTGATAGAGAGTTATATCAATTAACTTACAACATCATCTTTGATGAATTCCTAGAGCTAAACAATGACAAACTAAATGTCACTTAGGTAGGTATTATTTTGTATACGATTACAAATTCGAACTAAATATATTATAATATGTTATATAGTAAAAGGTGGTATGCTCATCGATGTGAACTTGTATGTGTCAGTTGTTGACAGTTCGATAGAAAACAAAAATTTAGTTAAGTATTAAAAGTTAATAAAATTTTCACGTGATTATGGATTGTGAAACAATATTCGATATAGTTTGTATTTATTATTATTATCAATAATTCATTTTTGTTAATATATATTAAAATTTGAGTTTTTTAACATTACAACAAAAATTAAATTTGACATATCAATTTTGATTAAAAAAAATCCATATTAGCAAATTTATATAACTTGTTTCTGATGTTCCGACTCTGATGAGAGAAATTAACAAAATCGGCCACCACACTATTATTATCCCAAAACGGTTTATGTTTGAAAAAATATATAGTTTTGAGCAGCTGATGGATTTCTTATAATTAGCTAATAGTTTCATGTAAAATTATAACAAGAGATAATAAACCGACTGTTTAACTTTAAAACAAAATGTTTTTTTCCAAATCTAATCTAAGTGATTTCTGTACGGTAATGAGCAATGGTAAATATTTATATCTATATCTAATTCAATTCCATTAATCGACGATAAAGTTTATAAAATTTACATACTAGGTAGCTATGCTGTTAAAGCAAATTTACTTTCCCTAAAATAAAAATAAAAACAAAGCGAGTATTAAAGAAAAACACACACCGCAATGGTTTAGGTAAAGTTACGTACCTTTTAAGTTTGTTTAAATATTCAAAAAATATTTTAGAATTGCCTTGTCAAAGAAATTGTTTGCCATCCTAGGTTTACTGTAGTTTTGCCAATAAAAACAAGAATTTGCAAAACCTGTAGAGAACATGTCAAAGATAAAAAGGTAAAAAAAAAGACTATTTTCTGTCTTCAACTAAAATCATTTAACTCGCGATCAAATGTTACGAGCTGTTGGAATATTCGAAAATGTAGCTCGTCAAACTGATGTTGCGGATTTGCAATTTTTATTTCGCCTTTGTGGTTGGCGATCGTGAGTACATAAGTGTTTCTGAAAGGCATCTAGGTCCTTCACATATTACTAGCCCAACAAAAGACTAGTTCATTGTACAAATACCTTGCCGCACCCCCAAGGAACAGCTCCTGAAGAAGTAAGTCGCTTTAAGAAATAGACGTCTCCTATGTCAACCTTTATTAAGAGAGAATTGTACACTTCGATTAACTTAGGTTATCGAACATATAAATTGAAAAGAAAATCAATATCACTTAGTTTTATTTACAGATGAATCTCGATTCGGTTTGTATCCAGATTCACATAGGAAAAGAGTGTGAACAGAAATTGGGACAGCGGCGGTTTTTCAAAATGTCCAGCTATAGAGGTGGGACTGTAATGGTGTCGGCTGGCATAGGACTGGAAGGAAGAACAAATATCGTTTTGTTGGAGAATTTGTTAACGAATGAACGGTATATCGGACAAATCCAACACCCTCTTTTATCGCCTCAAAGCAGAGTTGTTGGAATCACTTTTATTTTAATGAACGATAATCTAGGCACACGGGTCACCAAAGCAACAAGACAGTTTTTAGAAGAGCAAGATATTAATGTTTTGCTATGACCTACTCAATCGCTAGATCTAAATCTGATAGAACATGCTTCAACGAAGAATATTTCGGGAACAGCAGCAGTTTGAAAACCGAAACCAGCTTTTTGCACTGATGCTTCGAACCTTAAAACGAATTAGACAATTTGATTTTAAGTATTGTTACGAGCCGGTCCGGACCTGTCACCCAGGAAGTAGTGCGAGACAGACGCCAGTTCTAAAAATTTGGGAATATTCTAGTGGCTTTTGGAACGTCCAAATAATTCGAGAGTGTTCTGTTCTAGATGTAGTTTTAGAGACGCTTCTAGAAGGAATTAATTTCATATATAAGGGACCGCTTTGGGCCGAGAAGAATAATTGTAATTGTAATAGTTGGCGATAGACAGTGATTGAAGTGCTAATTAGTTGTACGGTACGAGGTACTTTAAAGACGTTATTCGGTAATTGTGACTGTTATTGTTATTTATTTGAGTTTATCAATAAATTGTTAAGTTTGTCTGATGTTTATCACTTATCCCGAAACCACGAAGGAAAAATATAACAGTATGAATAGAAGATGTCGAGGAGGACGTTATATTTCTTATTAAAAGTAAAATATAAAAAGCAAGTTACTTTTTTGTTACAATTTTAATTTATTTAAATTTTTTTGTACGCTACTATATACACTGCCGTGCAAAAAATTTAGGTCACTTTAAATTATTTTAAAAATTGCAAACAATTTAAAAAATTAAATGTATCACCTTATATTTGCAAATCGTAAATTTATTTACTGCATTTTTGTAGCTTTTAAACATGGAATCAGACAACATAATTCATTTTTTTTATGATTTATTCTTGAAAAACCGTGACTTTACATTTTAAACGAAGTTCGAATATTGTTATTGGGAACGAAATAAAGGAATAAAACTTAACATTATTAAAAAATTAATAATAATAAATGATAACAATATAACTAATAACGTGTATTACCCCCTCTTGCATTAATGACCGCTTGCATTCGACGAGGCATACTCTGAATTAAATTAAGGATTACATTCTGATCCATGTTATTCCACTCCTGCAATAGGAACTCTCTTAGCTCCTGGGTAGTTCTTGGGGCTGGTGTATGCCTTCGAATACGCTTCCCTAACTCATCCCAGACATGTTCGATGGGGTTCATATCTGGACTACATGCTGGCCAATCAAACCGCCTAATTTCTACCTCATCTAGATATTCACTGACAATCCTGGCAGCGTGTGGCCTTGCATTATCGTGCATAAAAATGCCTTGCTCGTCCATGGTGACCATAAAAGGTACAACATGATCTTCCAGGACGTCTGTTACATATCTGTGAGCTGTTAGAGAGCCATTCTCTATTAAAGCCAACTCTGTACGTGCTTCTGAAGTAATACTTCCCCAAACCATAATAGACCCACCACCAAATTTACGTCTATGGTCAATACAAGCGGGGGCGTATCTTTCTCCAGGTCTTCTCCATACTCTTCGACGTCCGTCTGGTCCATTGAGGTAAAAACGAGACTCGTCTGTAAAGAGTACCTTACTCCAGTCGTCATCATTCCATAACAAGTGATTTCGAGCAAAATTCAATCTTGCAATTCGATGCTGGCGGTTCAATGTTGGCCCTGTAGCCATCCTTCTGCAAGACAATCCACTAGCACGAAGCCTTCTTTTAACTGTCCATTCGATAACATTAACGTTTCTAACCTCTTGAAGCTGATTACGTAGCGAAACTGCAGAAGCTGTTCTATTCCGCAAACTTGACATTAACAAAAATCTATCATCTCTTTGACTAGTGGCTCTCTTTCGGCCAGATCCGGATCGTCTGGTTATAAGACCATTCTCGTGGTAACGTTGGTACACATTTTGTACAGCACAGAGGCTCTTACCAACAATTCTGGCAGTTTCACATTGTCCTCTACCATCTTGTATGAACGCTACAATTCGTACCACAATAAAAGGATCTCGAGCCATTTTGGACCAGTAAATAAACAATAAATATCAATGAAACGTTACTTTACACAATAAACCATACAACGAATCGGTTTTAGAGAATAAAATTGAAAAATTATCAATGCAATATGAATTCGTAATTAGTGCTAAATTTTGTTGTTAACAAGGGTTGCAAATAAGGTGTCGCCTACTATGTCCATAACTCCCTGATTAGTTTTATTTTTAAGATTATTTGCCATTTCTTAAATTATTTAAAGTGACCTAAATTTTTTGCTTGGCAGTGTATAATATGTGGATTGGAATAGATATCTTCTTAAGTGAAAATTGAATTGTTTCTCTGTAATAACAAAGTATTTATTAAACTATAGAAATTAATAAAAGCTTAATCCTACCTGTAATAACAAAGAAACTACATTCAATGTTATTATTCACAATTTTGTAAATATTTTTATTGTCACTTTTACTTTGACTTTTCTTATCAAACTAAATGTAACGTAGGTACCAGTGTTCTAATAATCCTATTGTACACTATCATCATTTACCTTCCATAAATATTGTTAAATTTTAAATTTTTAGCATAAACAATAAGCAGTTAATATACCTTAATAAGAACTTTTATTATTTTTTTAACATCCATAATTTATTTAATACAAATATCACTATTGCCAAAAATGTTTGATTCAAATTAACTCGATCAGTTTTTATCTACTAAAAATCTAATCACTAAGTTACCTTATTAATTACATAAGATGTTCAAGGAAGTATATTTTTTCTCTAATCATTTTTTATAATACCCCATATGTCCGTGTTGTATAAATTATTATTTACCTGAATTCCTTTTATAACTAAAAAACAGAATACAAAAAATAAATGCATCATCTTAAAAACCCCTTGACCCAATTCTTTTGTACACCCTCAGCCAGACATAAAGGTTTTCAGGGTAAATTTGCCTGTCACCCTTTTTCAGAAAAAGGGTTTAAAAAAGGATTAGCAGGTGTTCATCCTCAAGTAGCAGTTTTCAAATTGCTATCAGACCTTTTTTAGCTCTAATTAAAGCAGTTGTTTAAGAACTGGTGCTGTTTTTGACCCTATTTTTATAAATGTGTGTCAAAAATTAGTTTGGGAACAAAAGAACGTATAATCAGAACTACACATTTCCTAATCAAACTTAACATTCTAATGTTTTGTTAATAAACTCACGGCACGAAAAACGCGCAGTTTGAAATTTTTTGTTTTTGAACGATGTTAATAATTTTTTCAGCAATTTGTAGCTGTAGCAATTTGTTTACTTTTATTTGCATTGATAACCCAGTCTTTAAGTTTGTTTTTTGTTTCATCTTGATACTTGATACTTGATACTTTTTATTGGAGATACACTACAGAGTCTGAAATGAATCGTCAATGAATCTTTGGAATATTGTTGTTTTTGCTAATGTCATTCGAAAAACATAAATTGTTTGTATCCAGTTATTTGGGCAAAGATGGTTTTAAGTCCAGAAACTGTGATCGCGATTTTTTCTTTAATTCAAGAAGGTAGAGTTATGTCTTCGACAGATTTAGGTGTTCACGAAGTATAGTGCTGCGCGTTTACACTCGTTTTCACGCCACAGCGTTAATCTACCAAACCTACTTTACACCACGTAGGACATACTCAGTGTAGGTGTTTTCCCTAAATATCCACACAACGCCTAGTTACACTGACACCAAAAAAAAATGTTTTTCACGGTTTAGGCACGTTTAAGGATCTTCAGGATCAAGACAACACCAGAGCAGCAGAGGAAGCAATTACCAAATGCTATTGGAGAAAGGGATTTGTGGGAGCGGTGCCAAGGAATGATGCTAACTCGATCCAAACCTTACCATCCACTCGAAAGGTCATGCAGAAGACGTCCAGGAACAGGACCTCGTATGAGGACTTCTAGATCGTTTTATTTGTCACTAAGAAATCGTCATTGACCAGCAGTATACATACCTAATCAATCAGAGCATGTAAGAGCTAAAAAGGTAAGTGAACGAACTGTTACAAGAAGATTAAATGCAGCAAATCTGATATCAAGGACAGCTGCTACAGGACCAGAACTTACTAGTTCTGTGTCACCCGGCTGCGATTTGCTAGAGATCATCAAAATTGGACTTAAAATAATTGAAGGCATGTGTTACTAGGTATGTGTTACCCGGCTGCGATTTGCTAGAGATCATCAAAATTGGACTGAAAATAATTGAAGGCATGTGTTAATTACCGACGAATCAAAATATTGCTTAAGATCTTCAGATGGCCGAGAAAGGGTATGGTGTCGAATAGTTGATAGTTCTAGGGTAAGCTTTTAAGGAGGTTCCATTATGGTGTGTGCTAGTATTTCTATGGATTTATATCTTGTTCCCAGGGAGCTATCAATCCTATAAGGTTGCTTCACACGCAGAGTTGAAGGACCTAATGTTTTTCAAATGTTAATATCGTCCAGATTAAATGGCCACCGCATAGTCCAGATCTAAGTCCAATCGTATACGTCTGGGACATGCTCGTTAGACGAATTCGAAGCCTGGAACCTGTACCCGGAACTCTAGATGAATTGCGACGAGCAATTGTGGAGCATTCGCAGCTATTTCTCAGGAGAATATAAGCCGTTTAGTGGAAAGCATAAATGCAGTCATCCAAGCCCGAGGGGGTAATGTGCGGTATTAATTTTGGCTTCGTATTTTATTATTGAAGAAATACTTCTATTCGTGGACCCTGCAGAGAAAATTTGTATGGGATTAAATCGGCAAAATCATTACATATGTGATGGTGTGAGTCAGAGAGAGACAGAAACACATATCAGGTATATTGGTTGGTAAAAACAAATATTTATATTCTGTACTATGCTTTTGAGGTTATTGGCTACATAAACAGAGTTTCTAAGAATAGTCGAAAATAAAGCACTAAAATCAGCAAAACCTTCGAAATTTGTAATGTAAGATGAATCTAAATGCGGTTTCTTGCATTCGATTCGTTAGAGCCTCAGGAAATTTTGTCGCTATTTTTCATAATGTAAATTGCATTTCTGCATTCGAAAATTGTCTTTGAAAAGTGCATTCCGAACAGACAATAGATAGAAAAACTACAACTCGGTAAGTATTGCTGCAGGTAGGTTCAATTTTGGTACTCAGGGTTTTTGAGGTCGCAAAACACAAATATCATGATGCCGAAACTCTCCGCGGCACTTGGTGTCTAGGGTGCATGGTATTTACCTCTTTTCCTGGGGTTTTATGCAAATTCTATACAAAATCAGTGCACACTTGGTACTCGGGGGTTTTTTGGGTCGGTGAATACGAATATCATAATGGCGATGGTCTCCGAGACATTAGGTGCTTAGGACGGACTTCGTCTCCAGGAATTTTATGCAAATTCGATACAAAATGAGTGTGCACTTGGTACTAGAAGGTTTTTGGGGTCGCTGAACACGAATATCAAATAATGATTTTGCGCAATCATTCCCATACAAATTTATGAATCCGGGCGCGTGCATAGAAGTATAACTTCTACTGGCAGTTGCACTTACTGCCACACCCGTTTTTATGTGATTTGTTTAACTAAGTTAGGTTTGATTTTATAATTCAAATTAAAATCTTAGCTTTTGCTTGAAGTCTGTGTATATCTAATAAAAATTAAAATATCGAGATAAAACAAAAAACAAACTGTATTGACGATTATACACTTTTTAAATTTCTGGGCCTCTTAAAGGACTCTAAAAAATGTTTCAAACTTAAGCCAAAAAACCATATTTTGTGTATACTCGGATAAAATGGCATACCTTAGAAATAGTTTAAGCTCAATAATTTAGCTACAAATTAAAGAATTGATTAAAATCGGCAAAAACACAAAAGTTATAAAACTTTAAATTTAATCAAAATTTCAGGTGCCCGTTTTTCGTTTCGGTGAGTGTATCAGAGTATATCAGTACTATACATTTTTTAATCAAATTTAAAATTCTAATATTTTGTTAATACAAACATTAAAATCATGCATATGTAAAAAATAACCATGAAATTGATATATTTTTTAAAAGTATCAAATGTCAATTAGTAACAGCGCGTATGTTTAGCAGGAACTTGTAAGTTTTCATCACATGAGTCATTTGAGCTTAACCCAACAGTCCCACACCCAAAATTCCACCCTATCTGAATCTGATGTAGGTGTTGTCCCTACTCTTACTTCTCATTTGCATCTGAACCGCCAATATACATGTCTAGTCTTAAGAAAACACACTTAAGTAATGCTTTTTGAGACGATAAACGCTCTTAAGAATAGTGAATATTGAATACATTTTTGTTAACATAAAAAGATACACAGAGTTTGGAAAGAATAGTAAGACGCCGGATTGTGTCGTTGAACATAAAAATTTATAAATACAGTGTGTCTCTTTGGTTAGATTGAATAAATAAATAAATACATAATAACTAAAATCTAAAAACAAAAAACATATATTAAAATACTAGATGACCCGGCGAACTTCGTACCGCCCAACAATTAATGATTTTTTCTCATATGCGATTTTTTCAAATTTTTTCGATTTTTATCGTTTTTTCTATTGATTTTCATGTATTTATTCTTTGTTCAAGTTTTTACTTTTTTTTATTTTGTAATTTTTTCGGTGTCATTATTTAATTGTTTTTTTTTTCGATTTTCTACATTTTTCTTTTATTTACAATTTTTATATTTTCTAGTTTTTTTCTTATTTCTTTATTTATTTAAGTTTAGAGTCTCGTTTATAATCGTTTTTTTTTTCAATTTTTCTTGTATTTTTAATCTCTAATTTGATTTTTTACATTTTTACGATTTTTCTTTCTGGTTATTTTATTTTATCATATACACTTTTGTCTACTTTGTGATTTTTCTTCACATTTTCTTTTTTATATTTTCCATTTTTTGTTTTTTTTTTTGTAATTTTTTCCTTTTTTTATTTTCATATTTTTTAATACTTTTTTTTTCAACTTTTTTTATCTTTTCATAATTTCCAACAATTTTTTTGATTGTTACCATTTTTTTTGGATTTTTAACGTTTTTAAATTTTTTTACAATTTTTAACTTTTTAAAAGGATTTCCAAAAAAAATTCTTTATTTTCAACAATTATTTAAGATTATTGACAATTTTAAACGTTGTTTTTTCGACTATCAACAATACTTCTGGACTTTCGACATTTTTTTTCAGGATTTTTGTGCATTTTGCATGATTGTTACCATTTTTTTTTGGATTTTTAACGTTTTTAAATTTTTTTACAATTTTTAACTTTTTAAAAGGATTTCCAAAAAAAAAATCTTTATTTTCAACAATTATTTAAGATTATTGACAATTTTAAACGTTGTTTTTTCGACTATCAACAATACTTCTGGACTTTCGACATTTTTTTTCAGGATTTTTGTGCATTTTGCATGATTGTTACTATTTTTTTTGGATTTTTAACGTTTTTAAATTTTTTTACAATTTTTAACTTTTTAAAAGGATTTCCAAAAAAAAATTCTTTATTTTCATCAATTATTTAAGATTATTGACAATTTTAAACGTTGTTTTTTCGACTATCAACAATACTTCTGGACTTTCGACATTTTTTTTCAGGATTTTTGTGCATTTTGCATGATTTTTAACAGTTTTTCAATACTGTCTGTCAACAGTTTTTCGAAAATCATATTTTTAATACTCATTATTTTATCCAAATGACGAAAAATCCCGATAATTGTTTTTTTGATTCACACACTTTTTAGGGTTACGTAGCCAAATGGCAAAAAACGGAACCCTTATAGATTCGACATGTCTGTTTGTCTGTCTGTCCGAAACTTTTAGAACTATACTGTTGGAACTTGGTAAGTAGATGTATTCTGTGAACCGCCTTAAGATTTTATACAAAAATAGTAAAACAAATTTTGGGGATTCCCCTTACTTATCAAACCCATACGTGTGGGGTATCTGTGGATAGGTCTTCAAAAATGATATTTAGGTTTATAATATCATTTTGTTCTAAACTGAAAAGTTTGCGCGAGAGATACTTCCAAAGTGGTAAAATGTGTGTCCCCTGCAACTTCTGGAATAAGAGAATTATAAAACTAAAAATAATATTTTTTACCAATTTTTTTGTAAATTTCAATATTTTATGATATTTTACATTTTTTAGGATTTCCAATCACTTTTCACGATTAAAAGCAGTTTTTATGATTTTAGATATTTTTTATCAATTTTCAACAATTTTTAAGATTATTAACAATTCTCTCGATTTTCAACGTTTTTTTTACGATTTCCATCATTTTTTCTCGATTTCCAAATTTATTTTAGGATATTCATCCCATTTTCACGATTTTTAACTGTTTTTTAAGACTGTTAACAATTTTTAGAAAATCGTATTTTAAGACTTATTATCCTATCCGGTCGAAGTGTATTATTTATTAATCGCAATTAACGCCATCTACCGAGTTTCTCTACAATTTGAATGTTAAATGTTGGTATAGATTTTTTTGATAAATTAACTTACTTCACCATCTTATAAGGGATTAATAGAACTAAATAATAAAAAAACCCTCTGCCTCAAAAAATTTCGTTTTTAAATTTATCGAGGAATAAAAGTTTTATAACAAAAAAAGCTTCATCAAAATCCATCCACTAGTTTTATTATATATATATTTGTAAGTTTTTAAGATAAATAACAGAAATATCAACAAAAACGAAATAAATTAAAAGCACCATTTTACTGCGATAGATAATCTTTTTGACCTTAATACATTCAAAATATTTATTCGATTTTTTTTAATATTTCTCATTCTGTGCACAATTTTATAGTTTATATTTTTTATGACAGCATTTTAGTTAAAGCATTTCATTTTCAAGGTGGTTACATTTTGTACTAACCCTTATCATGTTCCTTTCGGTTGTTATTTACTTTTTTTACTTCTAGCTACATAAAAAACAACGTAAAACTAGCTTAATGTATTTTCTTAAAGACAACCTGTACAATGTCTGAAATTTAAGAAAGGCGTAAGAAGCGTCTTAGGGCAACGACCCTTCCTAATCTTAGAAGTGTTAGATCCACTGACTTTTCAGTTTGTTCTCTGCTGATACCACAAATATTTATTCTTCGTGCATTTCATTTCTAATCACGCTTCTTGCATCTTAGTTGTTGCAAGAGAAGAAAAAATATTTTCTGTACGCGGTACGAAATGTATAATTGATAGCCAAGGTAAATAGTAGATAGATGGTCTATCTGTCTGGAGACTTTGTATGCAAATAAAATACGATAATATAATTGATTTTACGCTAATAATATTGGCTAATTTAACTTTTATATTAGATAATATTAATTAAAATCAATAGAAGAAGTCATTGGTCTTTTTCATAACAAAATGGTTGGAAATGAAGTTAAAGTAAATAAAGTAAATAGGTAAACATTTAACGTAAAAACAATTTATCCAATACAGCAAACCTAGAAATCACAAAAGTGGCCTTTTGTATGTCAACTGGCACTAGCCTTGACATTTCGTAGCTGATCTTGACTTCTATACGAAAGGGCAATGCGAAATAGACTAAAGGAAAGCATAAGAGGCAAAATCGGAAAAAACAAGCCACATATATATGTACTCTCAGAAAAGCATATGACACAGTGCCCTGTATGGAACTATATGTGGCACTAAAAAAATTGAAGATACCAACAAGACAATTTTAAAAACCTTACACTAAATGATGACATGAAAATAGCAAGGTCAGATAAATTCAAATAACTTGGATTTACTGTGACAACAAATGGGAAAACAGATGTAGAAATAGACTCAGACAAACAAGATAACTCCATATAAAAAATTAGAAATGAGATGAAAAAAAAAGAATGATATACCAAACTATTGTTCAAAGTATTATGACATATGCGGCTTAGGTCTAGGTAATAAATAAAAAAATCAAGGAAAAATCTTCCCTACAGAGATGGAGTTCTGGTGAAGGTGGTGCGGGCTCATAAAAGTGAATCGAGTATCAAATCGAGGATAATTGGATAAAGAAAGTTACCAACTGGAGACCCATGGGCAGGAGACGAACGGAAAGACCCATACGCTCCTGGAGAGACGAGGTGGATAAAGCCATACTACGAAGAGGAGGATATGAAGGAGAATGAAAAGATAGTGAGAGATAAAAAAATTGGTTAAAGGAAAGGAGACTTCCACGACCACGGACGTAAAAAAACCATCAATATACATATTAATATAAAATTCATCTTTGGAGACACCTTCCTATTAACATATCCTCTGAGTGCGTTTATTTTCAATAAATTTTCCCTTCTTGCTTCTGCTACTTTCTCAGGTCTATTCTGATCTACGTCCAATGGCTTTTTTGAACACAAACTTACAGAAATCTATCTAATACAAAAATCACAACTATAACTGGGAAACAATTTCTAAGGGGGGAACTATCTTCCCAGAAATCTACTGAAAAAACATATCCCTGATCAAAAATCCACATATATATTAATATATGTTTATGTTTATGTTACCAAAAATTATGAAGAAGAAAAAACCAAATAAATTAAAATTATGGGAATGTATAATACTATAAAATTAGAAGAAATACAATAGATACACTATATAAAGACTATACTACACAAAATCAAACACAAAAAAAAGGTATGGGGCTAGGCAAAGTGAAGCATTTAATGATATATTTGATGCAGTAAAGTAAACTATTTAACAATATTTGCCATTTGAATATCACTAAATCATAATTTAAAATAATAAAATTGCAAACAACAATAAGCACTTAATAAGGCGCATTCTTGGTGTACTAGAAAGTGGGAACAGCGAATAAGAGAACCAAAAAGACGAAAGAAGAGCGTTAGTTTATTGGAAAGTGCACCAAGCGACACAGAAAGCTCATTTCTCATTTTTGTGATGATTTTTCTGTCGCAACTCCTCTTCCAAACCTTGGCTTCAAAGAAGTGACAGTTTTAATATAATATCTTTAGTAAAAATTTGTTTTTACGTAACATTAGATTCAACATCTTGTTCTACATGTTCTTTAAATTTTTGTTATTTACTGTTTTTCAAAGGAAACCAAGAAAATAGGTCTGATACAGATTTATTTTATTAAGTACGATCGAGGTACTATACAAGATCGGCTTGTGTGTCCCTTGTCCGTGCGCGTTATAACCCTTGAATGGTCACAGGGTCATGGAATTTGTTATATAGAATCTTCATGTCATAGTTCCAGATCGGATATCTCTAACCGTAAAATTTTAGCTTTTCTTCGAAGCTCGTATATATAATGCATATGTATAAATTCGATGGTACTTTCTTACTTCTTAAATGGACTTTATTTATGCTGTAAACTATTTTTCAAAAAAAAACAACAACTTTAACAACACAATTAACAAGGCAGGAAACTATCGAATGTACATTTTTAAGAACGCAAATTAACTAATTTAAATAAATCTGTGACTAATTGAATATAGACATTAATTCCCAAAATACTTCCAATGCTTTTAAGAGGTAAATTTTAATGTTACATGTAAATATAATTTAATTCATTATTAGAAATAAATTATGTGAAGCTTAATGATAGAAAATTATTTATAGTTTCGACAGTACAACAGATCACAGCAAATAAATCCTAAATCAAGCAGTTTTTAAATTTTATATTTAAAAGCGTACAAATCCAATAAAATGTTTCAAATTACTATTAACTTGTATTATGACGAAGTTGGTGAATTAAAATTGTAGTTCTTGTTTATTTTCAAACTTTGGTATTTACTATTAAAATACAAGAAAACGTCAGTAGCCTTTGAACCTATATAGTTCAAGAAATACAGTATATTCCCATTTTTTGAATTTTTTTGCTATTAATGACCTTCGGTACGAAAATGCTGTCTAACAATAAAACAAAATCAATTTAAGAAGGACGAAAGTACCATCGAATTTATAAATATGCACTCAAGTTTCGGAAAACCATATAAATTTTACCATTAAGGTTATCTGCTCTGGATCAAAATCAATGAGGTACTTATTCATGATATTCTATATACCAAATTTCATGTCCCTGTGATCTTCCTTTTAAGAGTTATAGCGCACACAAATGAAGGAAAATATGAATTATATAAATGAATTTCGAAAAACCGTTAAAATTTTGCCGTAAGGGTTATTCGATCTGGACCAAAATCAATAAGGTTATTTTTTATAATTTAAGGATTCTACATACCAAATTTCATGACTCTGTGATCTTCCGTACAAAAGAGTACACAGACGAAGAAATTGAGCGTCGGAGGAACACATAAGCCGAACTTATAAAGTACCTCGATGGTTAGGAACTTAATAGTTTTGGGAAATACTCTTACCTTTTTCCAAGTGAAGCTTTCAATAATAGACTACTATGCTAAGGAGTGCATATAAAACGCGTAAATTCAGCCAGAAAATTTATTGCCTCCGACAGCCACTCTACAATTTACCACGCTCGAGTCCAAAACAGCCTTATGTTGCAAACAGACTCTTAACCCATTTGCTAAACCTAAGATAGTAACTTGGCTGTGGGTACCAGAGCATAAAGGGATTGCCGGAAACGAGATTGCTGATAGTCTCGCAAAAGAATCGTTTAATCGGACCTGAACCTATCTGTGGCATCTCAAAATACCGCATCAAGGATAAAGTTCGTAATTAGGAAAAGTGTAATGTACTGAAAAACAATCTGGACCAAAGACAAGCAAAGAGGTCAAAAAGACAAGCAAAGAGGTCAATATGACCTTCACTTCGTTAGTCTAAATTACTCTTAGAGTTTAAGAAACCTGAACTCTGAGCAACCGCCGGAATTCTTACAAGAGACTGTCAACTGATGTACCAACTTTGTAAAATTAACAAAGTGGATAGTGGAATACAAAGATTTTGTGTGTGTGCAGATAAAATGGCTGAACACATTGTCTGTAACTGTACAGTTATTGTTTGCCAACTACATAAATATCTGGGACAGGTCTTCTTTGAGTTTGATCCGGTGACAAACGTACATCGTAAGCGGATAAAAGACTTTCTTAAACGTTTAGACCTCATAATTAGTTGTAGGGTATACAGAAAAGATCTTTTAGGTCGCAATGTAGCAAGCTCACCTGGGTGAATCGACCCTACTTGTAATCTACAAATAACCAACGAAGGTTTTTAAAATAGATTTCTTAGGAGTTTTCCATAAGTCTCTTGACTTGCTAAATACTGTTTTTTCTTTATCTGCAGGCTCCATTTTTACTTGCTAATATCATTTTTTTACGTTTATTAAAATAGAAAACATCTCAATTCTACCAGAGCATGAAAAACGTCGACAATTCTTGGTAACGGGTAGAAGTTTTTTGTATCTGAGTTGAGGCTCCAGTAGTTGTTGACCCATTTATCTTTACCAAAATCACAAGAGCTATTAAACGGCTCCACTATTCCGTCGTTTACCATGAAAAACCCATTCGGCATTTTCTTTTTTTGCTTGAGTAACACGGCCTGCTAAAATTGACTTATAGGATATGCTTTGCCGGTGTCAATTCTATAGCGAACTATAATGGTCCTTTCAAGTTCTCCTTCTTATGAACCAAAGATTGTACTATAAGCTTTCCGTTCATTTTTTGGCAACGACTAAGTACTTTTGGTTGACATTGGTTGACGATTCTTAAATAAAGTTTATCTCTTAATAGTTACTGGATAGTCATTAATATTGATAGGCACATTCACAGAAGACATTAGGAGTGATTTCTCAATAAGAAACCGTTTTTTGAACTATCTGGTGCACGGAAATTATTTTATCATTTTTCTGATTTGGAGTATTATGAAAGTTTTTTACATTAATAACACAAACTCGTTACTGAGAGGTTTTTGAGTCCTCCGAGATCCCTAGTGGTGCAACAGGTATTAAACTTTTTTAAAAACCGAATTTCAAGCTGTTTTTGGAATTATGAAGCAACAGATTAACAAAAATAACTTTTTTAAAACTCATTTTAAAAGATATTATATAATGTTTTCACTACTTTTTAATATACAGAGTTTAATCTGAAAGTTATATATAGTATATAAGTTATATATAGTATATAAGTTATATAAAAATGACAATAAATCTTTTGCATATTTTGCTTATTATATGAATTTTAACACAGAATTGTACAAAAAAGCCAGTGTAGATGCCTGTATCAACGAGTGTCTTGAGAAAATCGTTATTTCCCTGTACTAGTCTACTGGCTTATTTGTATCGACTAATGAAAGTCACTCTCTATAATCTTAAATATTCTACCTACCTTCTATCAGTTTGTATTTTAAGTGAATTTTGCGATAAACACACTACTATTTTGGGATCCTGTTACCATGGCTCTTGGCACTTTTTGTGCATTTATCTCGTTTCTTCGAGATATCACTGATGCTAAACTTTGTTCAGACACCAAAGAATTTTATTTTCGTAGGATAAACAAATATTTGCTGTGTTTGATTGTTAACACCAAATATGTGGTTTTGTAACGTGCATAGTAACCTAAAAAAGCATTGCTATTTTTTATATACAAGATTTTTTGTTTTCTTTAAAAATATATCACTTTCAGGTAGAAATCTTTCAAGTTATGAATTTTATTTCCTTAGCCTTGGGTTTTATTAGATTTTTTATATATCTGGTAACCGTAATAAAATGTTGCAAAATAAAACCAAATTGCACCTTTTTTTCTTTGACGGAAGGAGGTATATTTTGTATAATATAACCCTTTTACAGTGGTCGCATTCTTTTGCTAATAAAATGGCAATTGTGGGATTTTTTAACAAATACTGTCTAACCCTATCCTTTTTTTATGGGTTGAAAATTGCATAGAGTGGCTATAAAACTTTATTGAAGAGGGATGGTACTTTCACGAAGACCCTTGGTCATGCTATTTTGCTTTTAAATTCCTTTGTAAAGTATTTTTGAAATTATTTCTTACCAATTCCAGATAAAACATAGGTATATATTTAAGATCCAATTTGGCTTCCATATAGTCTATACAGATATATTTTTTATTATTAACTGTTGTGATTAAAATGCATAGTATTATGTGTGCCGCTCTCAGCTTTCGTCTTTCGTTGTACCTCTTCGGTATGAGTATACTCTTTCCAATCTAAATGTAAAATTTTTTGCTCTTTGTCGGAATTTAAATGCCTTTGATGGCTATGCCAACCATTGGCGTGGAATTAAATAAAAAGGGTTCATAATTTTTTATTAATTTTTGTTTTAAATTTCAAAAGAAAAACGGTTTTTGTATATTTGTAAATTTTGTATTAATTTCAAAATTGTGAAATAACAAATTAATTCTTTCAAATTAAAACTTGTTAATTTTAGTTATTAATAAGAACATTTGACTCATTATTTAAATAGTACATAACTCATAATATTTTTATAACAATTGTCTACAAATAATACTCATTTTTAACCGACTTCAAAAAAGGAGAAGGTTATCAATTCGACCATATTTTTTTTTATTTTTTTTTATGGATGTTGCCGAATATCTCCGGTATTTATAACCCGATTTTAAAAATTCTTTTTGCATTCAAAAGGGTAGAGTGTCCCATCGGTCCCATAGAAATTTGGTTAAGGTCTGGTCATCAATGTGAAATATATTCAAGGAAATAAGGAGAAGGGTCTCAGTTTGACCATATTTTTTTATATACGTTACTGTATATCTCCGGTACTTATAATCCGATTTGAAAAAATCTTTTTGCATTCAAAAAAGTAGAGTGTCCGTGTGGTCCCATAGAAATTTAATTAGGGTCCGGTTATCAATGTGGAAGATATTCCAAGAAATACCAGGAAAATCAGCATTTCAGCGAATATCTCCGGTATTTATAACCCGATTTTAAAAATTCTTTTTGCATTCAAAAGGGTAGAGTGTCCCATTGGTCCCATAGAAATTTGGTTAAGGTCTGGTCATCAATGTGAAATATATTCAAGGAAATAAGGAGAAGGGTCTCAGTTTGACCATATTTTTTTATATACGTTACTGTATATCTCCGGTACTTATAATCCGATTTGAAAAAATCTTTTTGCATTCAAAAAAGTAGAGTGTCCGTGTGGTCCCATAGAAATTTAATTAGGGTCCGGTTATCAATGTGGAAGATATTCCAAGAAATACCAGGAAAATCAGCATTTCAGCGAATATCTCCGGTATTTATAACCCGATTTTAAAAATTCTTTTTGCATTCAAAAGGGTAGAGTGTCCCATTGGTCCCATAGAAATTTGGTTAAGGTCTGGTCATCAATGTGAAATATATTCAAGGAAATAAGGAGAAGGGTCTCAGTTTGACCATATTTTTTTATATACGTTACTGTATATCTCCGGTACTTATAATCCGATTTGAAAAAATCTTTTTGCATTCAAAAAAGTAGAGTGTCCGTGTGGTCCCATAGAAATTTAATTAGGGTCCGGTTATCAATGTGGAAGATATTCCAAGAAATACCAGGAAAATCAGCATTTCAGCGAATATCTCCGGTATATAATCCGATTTTTAAAAATTCTTTTTGCATTCAAAAGAGTAGAGTGTCCCATTGGTGCCATAGAAATTTGGTTAAGGTCTGGTCATCAATGTGAAAGATATTCAAGGAAATAAGGAGAAGGGTCTCAGTTTGACCATATTTTTTTATATACGTTACTGAATATCTCCGGTACTTATAATCCGATTTGAAAAAATCTTTTTGCATTTAAAAAAGTAGAGTGTCCGTGTGGTCCCATAGAAATTTAATTAGGGTCCGGTTATCAATGTGGAAGATATTCCAAGAAATACCACAAAAATCAGCAGTTCAGCGAATATCTCCGGTATTATAATCCGATTTAAAAATTCTTTTTGCATTCAAAAGAGTAGAGTGTCCCATTGGTCCCATAGAAATTTGGTTAAGGTCTGGTCATCAATGTGAAAGATATTCCAGGAAATAAGGAGAAGGGTCTCAGTTTGACCTTATTCTTTTTATAAATGTTTCCGAATATCTCCGGTATTTATAATTCGATTTAAAAAAATCTTTTTGTATTCAAAAGAGTAGAGTGTCCGTGTGGTCCCATAGAAATTTGATTAGGGTCTGGTCACCAATGTGGAAGATATTTCAAGAAATACCACAAAAATCAACAGAATAAGCTCTGCAGTTTAGTTAATTTGTTAATGTATAACATAAAAACATAATAATTAGCCCATTACTGTCCCACTCTAAAGCCAAAGACCTCTTCTCACAAGGAGAAGGAATGAGCATTTAATCAATTCTCTTGCTTACTGCGAGTTGGTGATTTCAGACAATTTATTCCACCTTCATCACGATGTTTTCCTTTACCGTGCGTGCTTCGTGTTTTTAGGTGTTAGACAATTTACTATATATCTGGCAACCTAGATTCGAAAGTCGGTTCCTTTGTTGGGGTTAGAAGGCGTAATTGTCTTTTCACATTAATATTAGTTAAACTATAACTGTCATTTATTTCCGAATTGTAGGATAATAAAACCTCATTTTTTTGTAAAAATCAGCTGATAATTAATTTTGTTAGTTATTATTCTTGGATAAACTTTTTTCCAGATAAAACCGTGTTTTTTACGACAAAAAGTGACCAAAAAAGGTAATGTAAATAATTTGAAACTAATTTTTTACATTCCTGATTTGGATTGGTCGGTTGTGTTAGTTTAACCAAAAATTGAATTTTTGAAGTAAAACTTCTTTAGGCGTGACTAGGGGTAACTCAGATTTTTTTTCTAACGGAAGTAATTCTGACGGAAGTAACGATCTGACGTCAGCTATGGGAGGAGCTTAAAAAACTATCCAAACAAAACAATTTTGCCTTGACATTTTAGTGGAATTGACGTTATGTTTTGTTTAGAAGTTTATAAATTTTATTATGGTAATCTTGTAATTAATTATGTATTCTTTAACTATTAGATACTATTCTGTTCGAGTAAAAATGGTGTTGTATTATAATCTTCTTTCGGTTCCAAACACATTAAAGGTATTTAGGAGAGTAAAATCTATGTTTCACATTTTAGTTATCATAAACCTATTACCTATTTCATATATAAAAAATAATGATAACTTTCAAATTCCTATTTCTAATGAATAATATAAATATAACATTATATCATTTTTTGTAAAGTATATAAACAATAAATATAATTGAATTGTAATTTAATATTGATTTTGCGATACGTACGTCAAATAAGTTTTACTTCAATCGTGCGTAAAGGTTACACGCACACTCTTTTTTCTATTATTACAATTTTTCTAACTTTTCACACCTATATGGTTTATAGCATTTTTTTTTCGGTTTTATGCTTGTTTTTTTGATTTTTTCAATTTTTATTAGATTTATTGACAATTTTTCCAACTTTTTATGATTTTTTTTTCGATTTTAACGTTTTTATTTAATGATTTCAATTATTTATTATGATTTTTTGCTATTATAATTTCTATACATCTAATTGAAGATTTTGGGATTTTATTTTATTTTAACGTTTTATTTACTTCTTTATTACTTTTATTTATTTTTTAATATTTGTAATTACCTTTTTAAGATTTTGTCCTATTTGAAATTTTTTTTGCCAATTTTTTATTATGATTTTTTTGCCTTTTTATTTAAATTTTGCAATTTTATTCTAGGTTTTACACATGGCCAATTGTTTTTTTTTTCGATTTTACTAAAATTATAAATTTTTACTTTTATTTTTTTGCTCACTTTTTTGCAGATTTAACGATTTTATTTGATGTTTTATGATTTTTAACGACTTGTTTGATTTGCAATTTAATTATTATTTTTTAATATATGTTTTTTAGAATTACCTATTAAAGATATTTTAAGTTTTTAAGGTAATATTTTCTAATATTTTTTGATTTTTACTATTTTTATCATTTTTTATTTTATTTTTGCCTATTTTCTTTTATTTTTGCTCACTTTTGCATTTTTTACGATTTATTGCTATTTTCATCAACTGTATTCATTTTTATCAAGTTTATTCTATTTTTTTTATATTTTCATTTTTTAAGGTTTTTACAAAGTTCAAAAATATCTTATTTTTAAGAAATTATTCTATTTGCAGTCTTTCCTACAATTATACGATTTCGTCAAATTTTTAAAATATTCTGAAATTTATAATCATTGGCCAGTTTTTCCGATTTTTTAGTTTTTTTACGGTGCTGGTTAAGATCCTTTTTCACTCTTTTGACAGTATTTTTATCGTTTTTTCTTACTTTTATGGTGGAGAAATTAAGTGTCTTCTCTTTTTATTATTAACTTTTATAATGCACTGTTCTTATTTGCATCTTAAATCATATTTTTTTATCAAACACCATCATCAATGACCACTGTTTAAAAAATAAAAAAATCTCTAGTCCGAAAGCATGAATGTATTCATTCGTATCATAATAACAAAAATAGAATAATAGATATCAAGAAGGGTTGTCTACAAAAAGTTTGCATTGTAAGGGCCAAAGAAAATACGTTAGTGATAACCAGTATGTAAATTAAATCAAATGCGAATATACACAAGACATTCCCAAACGGGACGTTATAATCTCGCTGTGCAATTGTTTCTGAAAACTAGTCACACCGGTCGGTCTTAGATTTTTTT
Organism: Altica lythri; assembly: GCA_964028335.1. Lineage (NCBI taxonomy): Eukaryota > Metazoa > Arthropoda > Insecta > Coleoptera > Chrysomelidae > Altica > Altica lythri. The sequence goes on along the minus strand of OZ034805.1, from coordinate 52,608,603 downwards.
TATAAACTGGCATCTTGTTGCCATTTGGACACTAGAAATGTGCACTCGTAATTCACTATTCATGTACGGGACAGGGGGAATATCATCAAAACGGCAGTTATGTTTCTTATCAATTTTATTTGCATTTTGATACATGGAGAAAAGTAAATAGATGTGATGGGAAACTTGATTGGTTTATTTGTTTGGTTTATGTTTTTGTTATGTTATGATACTGATAAATTCATTTATTTAAAATTATCAAACACGTTACAAAAAATAAATTGATGAATTCATAACGTCCGAAAGAAATAAATACAACTTTTAATAACAATAATAGTTAGCTAATTATTTTTTATGAAAGCCGTCTAATTGAATGTATGTTAAGCTAGCATTTTCATTTCATAACGCCAAATTGCAACCACAACCATATTTTATTACTAATTTAATACGCACAAAAATATTGCTCCAACCGTTTCCGAGAAACAATGGGTATACTAGCTTGAGAGTCAAGCTAGGATAGCCTTAGGTTCATCTCGGTAAACTAAGACTACAAGGTTCGTAAAGGTGACATATTTTATAGCTAGTTTATTGCTTTTGAATGATATACCGACCAACATCCAAAAACTACCATAACGTGAATTTTACCCCCAGAAGGATGTGGAAAACACAGAAAATTATTTGGAATCAAACAACAGCAACCCAGATTTTTTTTATCATTTTATTGCTGAAAATCTACAAATTAAAATTATTACTTAAAGAATCTAAAAATATTTAAAATGAGTCAAGAGAGAAAGTTAGAAGTAGCGGAGATGAAGATGTTGCGTTGGATGTGTAGCTTAACGAGAAGAGATGAAGTAAGAAATGAAAGAGTAAGAGGTACAGTAAAAGTGGGACAAATAAAGTATAAAACGAGATAGTAAGAGGTACAGTGAAAATAGGACAGCTGAACAAAAAAATCCAGGAAGATATAATTCATTCACTTCTTATTTCAATCTCAGTAGACTATGCATTTTATTTCTTGGATTGGCACTTCAATTTGTTGGGTTGGTACCTACTGTCGAAATATTGACAGCACATTGTCAAAGGTAAAATTGTTGAAGATTCAATAACGAAATATTTGATGCTTTTTTAGATTCAATATACAATGCCAAAAAAAATAAGTACAGAAATTCACAACAGCATCGTTAGATGTTATGGTATGTTTAGGAAACAAGCTAACAGCTGTGAGAGTGTTTATTAAAATCAATTGGCCGAGGTTTTTCAAGTAAGTACGATTTTATGTGTATTTCTTTTAAATCAATGCTAGTCGCTAACATAAACTTATATATTTTGCATTAGATTAATTGAGAGAGGTTTTTGTAATGAATTTATAAATATGTATCACTTTTTTAAATAAAATTTATATTATTAAAAGAACACATAACTTTTTTTGACAGATATCATAATAAATTATATACAATGTTGTCAGATTTCAAATTTCGAAATTATACATTTTTGTAACTATAATTTAATTCAAAATTTTGTTAAATATTTTTAAATCTCTTAACTACCGTTGTGTAACTGAGGTATATTTTTTGAATCTAATTAATATGACAAACATTCTAAATGCTTAATTTTTTTAGATCAGTGTATCGAAAATACATTAAAGAAGGATTGAAAAATAATGAGAAAGTCGCAGATAAAGGATGTAAAACTGATACATTTGAGAAGTTTATTTAAAAAAAAAGACTTACAGCGACAGATTTGGATGTACCATGCTAAAACTGAACATTTTACTTTAGACAAACTTTTGACTGATGCTAAACAAAATTTTGATTTTAAAGGGGGACGTACGACACTATACAAACTTATAAAATTAATGGGATACAAATTTAAAAAAATAAATGGACGACATATTTTATGTGAACAACGACACGTTAAAATTAGAAAGATCGCTTTCATTCGGAAATATAAACAACTAAAAAGTCTTGCTGAGAGAGTTAGATTCGTGTACCTAGATGAAACATGGATCTATCAAAATGGTAGTTCAGTGCGTCAGTGGGTGCACGATTCTGACCTAAAAAGTAATCCAGCTCGTGTAAAATCCGAAGGAAAGCGATTTACTATTTTACACGCAGGGACTGATACTGGATTTTTGGAAGGATGTGACTTGTTACTAGACTCTTCGAATACAGACCTTGACTATCACAAAAGTATGAATGGTGACCTTTTTAAAAACTGGGTTGTTAATCAACTCATTCCTGCTCTATCTGTATTTCAAGAAAAATGTGTGGTGGTCATGGACAACGCGCCATACCATTCAGTTCAAATTAACAAACCACCCTCTTTTTCTGCGAAAAAAGCAATGATGCAGGAATGGTTGATTAACAATAACATTAGGTTTGACACAAAAATGACAAAGAAACAACTGTACTCTATAATCTTACCTTATAAAACTGACGAAAAGACATATGTAGTGGATGAAATTTTAAAACAACGAGGACATGAAGTACTTCGACTACCACCATACCATTGTCACTACAATCTAATAGAACTAGCATGGGGGTTTACTAAGACATATTATAACAAACATATTACATCTACTTATCTTGACCAGGAAAGAGTTAAAAAAACTTGGACAGAAGCATTGACTAAATGTACACCAGACATGTGGCAAAATTTTTGTAGACATACAGACGAACTTATTTTGGCAGATTGGACTACTTACATGGGAAACTGCTCACATGACAATATTCCTCCTTTAATTATTTCATTGGAGGAATCAGATTCTGACGATTCCGATTTTGGATTTGATAGTGACTCTGATTCTTCCAGTGAAATAATGGAAGAGGATTGATCATACAAATACACCGACAACATTTACAAGTTACATCTAAATCTGCATCTGTATTTGTTTTTATTTGCTTTTATGTAATTTATTAAAATATTTTTTTCATTGTATCGGTTTGAAATGTCTAACAAATCTTAATTTTTCTGAAAAATTTCTGTTATAAAGAACATTATTAAAACATCAGCATATTTAAGTCAAATGCGACACCACCTGGGGCGGACCAGGAAAATCAAATTTTTACTGGAGTATAGTTTCCTCAATTAACCCATTGGATGTGAAATTTTATTATCCTACAGCCACTAATACAATAATGTTACACTACGATCTCATTTGGATGTAAAATAGAAGACTTTAAAAAAGATGGATACCTATAGACTTTGAGTACTGTGTTTTTATGTTAAACTCAAAACTGATGAAATAATTTTTTTTACCACTGCTTGAATAATTTAAAAGTTTTATTATACATTTTTTGTAAAAAGGATCTTTTACTATTGCTTGAGTAATTTAAAAGTTGTATTAAACGTTTTTATTAATATATGTATATGTACTACATTTTGAATTTTACTTATATTATTTATTTGTAATAAAATGTAAATATAAAAGTATATTTTTCTACAAGCATGCGAAAAACAACACTTTTCCGCACGCATTTTAATTCAGAAAATATCTCTTTCTCTTTTTTTATTAAATGAATATGTCCTTCAATAACCTTTTGGAAAATTATTGTATTATTACTTTTATGTTGTTGTACCTACTACATACAAATAGTAAAAAAAAGATTATTTTGCATAAAAATAGAGATTTTTAAAATGTTTGTTCTTAAAAAAATCATAATTTATTAAAACACCTCTGTAAACGTTACTCAAAGCAACAACAAACTTTAATTGTCACAAATTAAAATTTTGTTACATTGTTAGGAGTTAAAAATAAAATTTAAAAAATGAATAAAGTATCTTTTTCTACAAGCATGCGTAAAACAACACTTTCCCGCACGCATTTTAATTCAGAAAATATCTCTTTCCCGCACGGAGTGCGGGAAATACTTTTTCCGAAAGATTTTTTCCCGCACGCATTTTTTTTTATTAATTAGAGATGTTGTTCGATAACTTTTTTGACAAATTATTGTATTATTATCTTTATCTTGTTGGACTACATACAAATAGTAAAAAAAATTAAGATTATTTTACATGAAAATAGGGATTTTTAAAATGTTTGTTTTTAAAAAAATCATAATTTATTAAATCACCCCTGTAAACCTTATTCAAAGCAACAACAAATTCACCTGTTTAAGTAGGGTTGCTATAGCCGCAGTCGTGTATTTATTGACACTATGAAAGATTTAATTGTCAGAATTGCATCTTTTCAAGTATCTGAATAGTAATCCAGGTGATTTTTAAAGTTTTGATTCAAAAAAATTAAATGGATAATTGCGATGAAGACCTTCCGCACAGTATTTTGGAGGCTGCTGCTGAGGCCAACCTAGAACTCCTTCCTGCGATTTCCAAACAAAGGTATGAAAGGCAGTATGATCATTTTGTTCAGTGGGCTCGTCAAAAGGGAACCAACAATCTAAAAAAAGAGGAAGTTTTACTGGCTTATTTTTTAGAACTAAGTAAAGTTATAAGACCCAATACTCTTTGGTCCCGATTCTCAATGATAAAGGCTGTTATGAAACTAAGAGAAAATTTCGGTATTGGCAACTTCTACAAATTAATTACATTTTTAAAAAAACAATCTGTAGGCTTTTCCCCAAAAAAAGCCAAGGTTTTCAATAAAGAAGATATTGCCAAATTTATGGTCGAAGCTCCAGATGATGTTTATTTATTAATTAAAGTGGCCACTATCTTCGGTTTAGCAGGAGCTTGCAGAAGAGTAGAACTCACAAATATAACCTTAGAAAACATCGAGGTTAAAGAAAACTACATCACAATAAAAATAACTGATTCGAAAAATCACACATCCAGAGCTTTTGTAATCTCGGAAGAAGTAAACAACGGTAGATATTTTAAGCTTATTAAAAAATATGCATCATTGAGACCTTTAAACACACCTCATCGTCGTTTTTTTGTACAATTTAAACAAGGCAAATGCACTAATCAATGTGTAGGAATCAACTCATTTGGAAAAATGAAATGAAATTGCGGCCTACCTAAAGCTTCCGGATCCTCAGTGCTATACAGGTCATAGCTTCAGACGCTCTTCTGCGACATTTTTGGCTGATTCTGGAGAAGAAATTACAAATATTAAGAGAATGGGCGGCTGGAAATCTACCACCGTTGCGGAGGGATACGTAGAAGATTCCGAAATAAAGAAAAAGAACCTATGCAACAAAATTTTAACACTAAATGAACCACAACCAGAAGCGCAGGAAGCGTGCCAATTAAACATGACTCCAGCTATATCCTTCAGTGAAAGCAGTAGACCAACTGTGGAGCAACAACTTAATTCGGCAATTAGCCTACAAAAAGCTATAAATTGTACTTTTAATATTAATATTAATAATAAATAATTTCAAATTTTGTTACGTTGTTAGAAGTTAAAATAAAATTTAAAAAATGTATAAAGTATCTTTTTTATGCTTGTAGAAAAAATATTGATCCTAACTCTTGCGGAAATTAACTTTCCCGCACTTAACTGCTTGCCCGAACTCCGCTTCGCGTCGTTCGGGCATCGGCAGTTCGCGTGCGGGAAAGTATAACTTTCCGCACTTGTTAGGATAATAACTATTTTTATGCTTGTAGAAAAAATATTGATCCTAACTCTTGCGGGAAAGTATAACTTTCCGCACTTGATAGGATAATAACTATTTTCGTTCTAGATCAATAATATAATATGATAATTGACTATAAACAGGGATCTGTTCTGTGCAAAGGAATGTGTTATTTTGAATATCAGTCAAAATTCATAACATAGTTAAATCTTAGTTTCAAAAAAAAAATGTAGAAATCGGCTCTTTCAAAACATATTGTGATTGAAGGAGCCATCGAATGTCACGAAAAACCCTCACATGTGTGTCTAATCATACATTGAACATTCAAAATTTCAAGACAAAGTAGAACTAAAGTAATTTTGGACATGATAACTAAATATCAGCCTGGATTTGCTTTCCTAACACAATCAACATTGAACAAACAAACTATTTTATTCGTTTTAACCTAAATTCAATTTTTTGTAGTCCGACTCAAAGTTTGTCTAATACTAGGTAATCTTTTATCAGTCGCAGACTATAGGACACAGAATAAAGATAAAAATAATAAAATTGATAACAGTTAAAATAAAAGTAATTTTCAGTCCACACGAGTCATGTGCCCACTTTTAACATGTTTTACATTTTAACCATTGTTCCTTAGTATTAAAATATATACCATTACAAAGGACACCTATCTTTATGTGCTTTTGGATCTTTATTTACTTTTCTCATTGATGATAAAGGAACATCATCAGTTGAGTCACTCGACTTATCATCTATTTCTTCTCTTCTTCTTGATTGCTTACTAAAAGTTTGGATATTTTTACAATTTTTATGTTAATTAGTGTCTTTCTTTGTTTTTTGTTTTTTTTTTCCTAAATTTCACTTCAAGCTCTTTAAAGCAAATGCTGTGAAAGAGCCTGCTCTTTCATGTCATTTAAGAGTGGCTCTTTCAAAGCATATTCCTTTTACCAATATGATCTTAAAATAAAGCACTCAGTTATAATTCTTTAACAAAACAATGCAGCGATTATATACTATTAATATATGTAACAACTTCCAGGAAAGTTAAAATTTACATATCTAAAACAGATTGTTCAAAAATTAAACGTTTTGGTCGCAAAATTTTTAACAAAGCGTGTCTTGATCCCAGACTATCAAACTTTGGCGAGTCACAGCTACCAGGTATCGATTTTTGGTAGGAAATCAAGAAATGCGTCAAATCGTGTTCAACTCATTGAAAACTCTACTCTTTCATCCACACCCTCCCCAACTTGACCAGAGATATGTTCGTATTTATGGGTATATTATTATCTACAGATCCAGACTTCCAGTTTCAGATTGTACTTGTGGTATCCTTAAAATTGGGTTTGCTCTGGGCCATATATTGTGGTTGATTCTTTTCTTGTCATTTATCATCCTGTTCCTGTATGTTCTGGCACCCAAACTAGTTTGACAGTTTTATGTTCAGCTAGAACATCGAGACCACTTTAGTGTTTTTTAGGTCACAAAATCCGCATGATTATCTGTGCATATATTGATTCGGTTAGATATAAATATTATTTAAATTATTTTCTCTTGCACCTTGCAAGATAGCTTATACCTCTGCTTAAAACACAGAGGTGTATGATTCCAGAAGGACATCAATTTTCACGATTCCATTTCCCTTAATTTCTGCTTCTGAACCCTTTTCAATCTTAGCCCCTTCTGTGTATCAGGTGCAACACTATAGACATTTTGTAGTTCCTCCCTTGAATATATCTGCCTGAAATATTTTTAGGCAGGTACTCTGGAACCATATCTTAGATGTTTTCTTCAATTTATTGCTTTTTTTGTTTTATTCTGATCTAAAAGCAATGTTGCTCAGAATTTCTTGCAGCCTTTATAAGCCTATCTTTGCCTGAAATATAGAAGTGAATATTCTCAGAGAAAACTTTTTTTTCGATTTCTTTACTGCTGTAAATTACTGCTTTTAAACTCCCTTTAGTCTTAGATCTGTCTGTGAACCAGGTACCTATAATATTTAAGCTTAGTTTAAGAGCTCGCATTTTAGCATTCCTCAGGTTGATGTATAGGTATCTAATTGGATTTTTTCTTATGCAGGCATTTTCCTAAATGACTTTTTCAATTTTCTACATCATTTTGTTGTGTCTTTATCTAACACAAATGTTGACCAGATTTTCTTTCAGCGTGTACATCCCAATTTTTTTGCAACCCTTCAAAATGTGAAGCGAATATATTTAAAAACACATACATAATTGGGAGGCTTTATAAACGCAAGAGAGAATGCTTTTTTCATTTTGTCTATTTGTTTGTATGTGTGTTAACACTATTCTCAGAAACGGCTTAACCGATTTGGATGCAGATTTTCAGGAATATATTGCGAGGGGATTTACTTAACATTTAGTGTTTTTTTCATTTAAATCGGTTAAGAAATAAAAAAGGTGTGTTAATTTATGTCGGTCACGTAATGTATAACAAGTAAATCATATTAAAGTTTAGCTTAGGTTGGAAGCACATCAGTTGAACGGGGCGCGTGGGAAGCTCGAAGGTATGGAGTGCGGGAGGCTTCAAACAGAAATCTAAAATTTTATATTTAGGTCCTTAATTAAAAAAAAGTAAGTTTATTATATTCTCATCTAAATTTTAACTCGAAAGGAACTCGCGGCTAAATGCTAATTCTTGAATAAAATTAGTAAAAGTACCTACTATTTTCATGTTTCATCTCAAAAATAAAAAAAAATGTTAATTTTAACTAAAGTTTACAGACAATTTTAATTTACTACCAGGACTGACAAGATAAATGATAATCTGTAACACTGTTTCTAACATGGCGAATGATAATATTGATGTCTTTAGTGTTTTAGAAAAAGTATATTTTTTATGCTATTTCCAAAAAAAAAGCGAATGTCTGCACAAGTTGCCCCACGCATGGGTGGATCTGTGTGCATCATGTGTTGACACTAGGGCTCTTTACTGCAGACAGAGGGTGATTTTGATACATATATGCAGCCCTAACATTTTTTTAGTCGTGTGAAAACGATATTCTTAACGGATAACAGTTTGTGAAAACAGGAAAGTTAGATACTAATTTGCAGATGTTACCTTTGATCACTGACGCGAAACTATTTTAGCTATATTTCCGTGTTTATATAATAAAACTGTAGAACTTTTGGCCGACTTTAATGCAAAAAAATAAGAAAATAAAATTAAAACAAAAAATGATAAAACCGGAAAAATTACAAAATACAATAACAATAAAAGTGAATATCTGGAATCAGAAGATGTGATTAAATCGACCAAAACGAAAAAAAAAGGAAATTAATTGTGAAAAATCGGAAAAATTGTAAGAAAGGAGAAATGAGAATAAAAATAATTAAAAGTGATGTAAAATCGAAAATTAAAAAAAAATAACTATAAAATATATCAAAGGCTTTACCGCAACAAAGTCTAATTCACCATTTTGCCATATTTCTTATTTTTACTACTCTTAATTTAACTTTACCCGTTTTTACGATACACCCAAAAAGTTGTAAAACACTATGAAAGAAATAAAAAGGCATTTGGCGTTGAAACCAGAGGAGATCCATCGATCCCAATCACCCCATGCTGGGCGGCATAATGGCTTGCAAATATATTATTCAAATGTTTATACAGGGCGGTTAAAACGAACAATGGATGCCTTGTGGTTGTAATCTGGTCTCCGTTTATTAACACTTAAAGATCCCTATTGAATTACACAAGACCAATTCTGTTCAATTTGGAATTAAAATAGTCTATGGGTTAACCCCAAAAAATTGAGTATCACTAATCATTATAAGAAACTTTTTTCTTCTACATACTTCTACTATATTTTTAACATGTGGATTCGGCTCGTATAATTAACTTAATAAAGAAAATTAGTGTAATTACATTAGGAATTGGATAAATTATCGATAATACAGTAATTTCCTACGTGATTAGAACCTACGTTGATTCAAGTATTACTATACTAGGTGGTATAGAAATAACTTTATTATAAAGAAACAACTATAAACGTCAGTTAACAACAAATACATATATGTATTTATGAATTGATCCTCGGGAAAAATTTCTTTCAGTATCATTCCGGGAGTGTAAGTCTCCCTAGTTTTGAGTTTTGTAAAAGATAGGTTTTTGTTATTTTTCTTAGGGTTGTCAGCAGTTTATAGTTTATTAGATTGCCATAAATGAATTAAGAGATATGTGATAAAAATGTGATAAAAATATAAACGAATTAAATGGTTATAAAGTTTGTATTACAATAAAAAGAATAAATAATATGAAGAATCAATCAGGGGAAATAATTAAAACACAAAAAAAACGGGAGATAGTATAAGAAGAAGCCAGAGTTAGAAAGTTTCCGAGCTAAGAAAAGGAGATAGCTAGTAAAGCAATAGAAAGACAGCCACAAGAAGAAGAAAGAAATTGTATTTTTGTTAGAATTTCTTTTTGTAATAGTAATTGATTTTCTTCAGTGCAGAAACCACAACCCGGAGATTTTTATTGATTGGAAGGAGCCCCAGAAGAAGAATTCCATCTGCTTACTTTTTAAGACATACGCACATCGATTTCCTACTATTATTATTGATTAAATTTCTTATCTATTTCGTATGATCCTAGATGTTCTCGGTACATTTGTATTTAGGTCTATACCTACGAGGACATCTTTAAGTATCTGACCCTATAGTTACGAAAGGCAATGCATTTTGAGAGTTTGTGTATTGAAGTTTCGTCCTCTTTCTTACTTAATCTGCACTTTGCTTCATCTACCAAACCTAGTTTTTTCATGTGTCCCCTTAACCGCCAGTACCCGGTTAACTCTTTTGGTTTTAGTCTCCAATGAGCGTCTTCGCTTGTCTTAGTCCTTCTAGATCGTTCCAGCACTTAGCTTTCTCTCTATTCACTTTTTTTAATACAGCACTACTGCTGATTTCACAAGATGGTTCTGTTCCCAGATATGGGGTTTCAACTCCTTTTTTGCGAACTTATCAGCTGTTTCGTTTCCTGGCCTGGAACCTATAGGATTTGATCCGATTGTGCGTGAGTTTAGTGCGTTGGTGGCTGCTTGGCTATCTAACATGACTACAATCTTTTGCGTGTAAGATAATTGCTTACAATTTTAAATACTACACATCTTTCAATGGCGCGGTATTCCGCTTGAAAAATGATTGGGTATGCATCCAGCCTTCCTGTAAATGGAGTCTTTGTCCCATTTAGATTTACTACCCAGCTTTGTGATGAATTATCTCATAAACTTGGATTTCTGTGGTTTGTCATATTATGGCATTTCCAAATATTCACAAATTGGAGTGATTGTGGTTTTTCTTTGACTATTCTATATATTGTTTTCTTCCTTACACTTCCTACACGGACATGTAGTGATGTCAGTTTTAAGATTACTTACATTGCTGCAGTGTGGCATATTCCCATTGATGCATGCACAGGCTAGTATCCGAACTTTCGAGAGGTTTACCCTCATAGTTGTCAGATTAACCCTAGTGCCCCAAGCTACTACACTTATTGCAGTGTATTTGGGTTACACGCCAATTTCTTTCTGCACACCACAAGAGCCTTTGTAGTTTTGTGGATTATTTGGTTTTCGTGTTTGTTCCATAGTACACTGTTTTCTAGAATTAACCTTAAGTATTTAACCTCTGTTTTCCACTCAACGATGTTCTCTCTACTTGGACTGTTTTCAAAGTTAGGTTTCTTTTTTTCTTGTAAAGGCTACTTGGTAGGGTTAATGTTAATGAAACATAGATTAAAATTAAGAGTTTAGTTACACTTAATACGATGATAAAAAAAATAAAAAAATTAAGAAGGATAGGACAAAATAAGTTAAATTAATAAAAATGCCGAGTTTTTTTGGTCTCAAAAGCCTTTTTAATGAAAATCCATTCGTATATGACCCATAGACTATTTCCCTTTGAATCATTCCCATTTACCATCGATTAATGTGCATATATTAATAGAGCACTAGAAAATAAGTTAACCCTATACTCACTACATACACCATACGTTCTCAGTACATACATTTACCACACAAGAACTTTTTTATGGGATGTATAAGGTTTTCCTGTCTGAATGTGATTGCTGATAACTTCGAAGGCGGGCTTATATTCAATTAGGACCTAAAAGGTTCTTGGGAGACGGGTAATCGAATTTTTTTTAAGGATTTACGTATACTATTTAATGTTATTATTAGATATTACGGTTGACAGTTTTGTAATTTACTAATAATAGCAATTAGTTTAGGGTAAATCGGTAAAATAGTAAAGGGTTTGTCAGTGTTTAGAGGACAGATAGATTTTTGCAGGAAACAATTCAGAATAAAACTGATGTCAGTAATATCGAAATTTCTACATAAAGTTTTGAAATTAAATTTTACGTAAGAAAAAGTTAATTAGGAATTTAAAAAATAATTATTATTATTAATAAATTCTTATAAAACATTACATAAACATAAAAAAGTGGATATTATCGTCAATAATTTTTAATCCTTCAGATCATATTTCTTTTCGGAAAAAAAAGAGACTAAAAATTGTAATTGTTTCAGTTTTTTGCAAAATAATATTTGTTAATTTAGCGGTCTAAAAAATGGATATTGTAAAAAGTCCTGAAATTCTCATTTGTAACTAAAACCGATCTTCCACCTCAGAGCGTGCTATTAAAATACAGAAATCTTCGCCAAAAATCAAGCTACAAACCTTTTCCTAAGTTCAAAATGTTCATTTTGAATTCCTCTACCGTTACTGAAACGGATGTAACTTAAATATAAATAAGGATAAAGTAATTTAACAAATTTTGTTTAAAAGCATCATGCAATCTAAGCTTTAAAATGACACTTTATAAAGCTCATTTGCCTAAGTTGAAGCCGAGTTAGAATCCACTTGCCTCGAGTTCTTTTCTAATAATCACATAAAAGTTTATCGCACTCCATTTTTTTGCAAAGAACAAATTTTATTTAAAAAAAAAATACTTTGACGAGCTAGATAGAGCCTTATAAACAATCAAATTGTTTATATCAAGTTTTTGACTACTCAGAAAGAAATCCAACCTCGATATTCGTAATCAGCAGTTAAAAATACATAAAAAAATTGGATGAACCCATTAGAATTGAAAAGGCCACGGTGGCCCAGCTGGCCCTACACTAAAGGTTTTTTTCATTATTTTTATATCAATATCAGGAACGTTTTAAGAAACTGTTAAGCTAGGAAGAAAATAACCGGATAAAAGAGGTAATAAAACTAAATTTAAATGTCTGGCGGATTAAATAGATAAAAAATAATATTCAATAGAGAAAATATTAAAACGAAGATCAAAAAAATAAAAAAAAAATTTGGAAAATATCGAACCCAGAAAAAAAAATTGAATAAATCCAAAAAAGAGAAACAACTATAGAATTCCAAAAAAGGCAAAAAAAAATAATTTAAAAAAAAACGAGGAGTCGACACAATGGGAAATATTAAAAAAAAAAAGGATGGAGTTCGAGAAAATAAAAAAAAAATTAACAAACGATAAAAAATCAAAAAATCTAAAATATGAGAAAACCCCGAAAAAAACCGATAGGAAATCGAAAAAATGGGAACTATTAAAAAAAGTGTGCAAAATCGTAAAAACAAGCAGAAAACGAAAAAATGATAAAATTGGAATGAGTTAAAACAGGATATGTTAATGTTAATAAGAATCTATTGGTTAAAAATCGAAACTCACCCAACTAGAAAACATAATAAAGGTCGAAAAATAAGCAAAAAACAAGGAAAAACGAAAAATAGGAAAAAACCGAAAGCGAATCGAAACAATGAGAAGCAGTTCAATAAAAAAAATGAAAAGAAAATGAACAAATTATAATAAAAAAACAAAAGTTAACAATAAAGAAATATTTAAAATATGCAATAAACCCGAAATAATGAGAGGAAATTGAAAAAATGGGGAAATTTTCCAAAAAAAGTGTACAGGTCGAAAAAATCGGCAAAATATCAAAAAACAAAAAATGATAAAAAATATTCAAAGATTATAAGAATTGAAAAAACTCTAAATTAGCAAAAATCCAAAAATTTTGAAAAAATTTAAAAAATAAAAATACTCGCAAACTCGAACAAAAAGGCAATTATTTTCTTTTGCTGAATACACCGCCTATAATCACAATAACGTTTTGTAGAATTTCTGTGCAGCGAAACTGGTAAAATAGGGTACAATACATCACTTAACTTTTTCTCCCCATTTTTTTTAAGAACTATTCCTATCTGAACTTATTACTATTTTTAAGAGATTAAAAAAAACGTCAATTGCAGAAAAATCGACACTCACCCAACTACAAAAATCACGTAAAAAACCTTTTTTTTTTTGGAAACACCACATAAACACTGATACAACCTGCTTAATATAAAAATAAAAATAAATGAAATGGTAATCATTTTTAAGAGGTAAAAAAAAGTTCAAATAGAAAACCTCACAGTTGCAGAAAAATCGACACTCACCCAACTACAAAAACACTTAAAAAACCTTTTTTTCTAAAACACCACATAAACACTGATAAAACCTGCTTAATACAAAAATTAAAAATAAATAAAATGATAACCACACTCAAACCCCAAGGTTATATACACATAATGTTAAATAATAGAACACTAGAAAATCCGCAGGATCTCCGTGGAAACGATGTTAGTACAGCAGCAACAGAGTATCCATAAAAACTCGATTTCTTCTGATCTGCTCCACGATTCGCGAACTAAAGTTCGCGAATGAATGAGGCATTGAAAAGGACCGCGGGTCCCGCAGCTCAACTTCGCGGATTGTCGGTTTTTTGCACACGCACACTGTTGTCGTCTCCTCTTTGGGGAGCTACGTCATCGCTCCAAGGCATATTGCGATTCGCAATTATGTTGAGGATGGTCAGGAATATGCCAAATAAACAATCGGCAACATCCTCCAGAGGCAATGTCCTTATGGTAGGTCGGTGTCGGAGAAATAACAGTGGAACTAGCGGTATTTTGCGTGGAACGTGCACGGCAAGGACGACGTGTTATTCGGTATTTGGGTGCGTGTTTTGTGCGAATTTTTTGCCCGATTACTTCCGGGGAAGTTTTCGAGTTTATGAATGGACTTCTCGAAACTTGTTGAATTTTAATATGGACAAAAATGAATTTTGGTGAGGAAATTCTGCATCTAAGTTTATAGATAGAGTTGTTATTTTTGATGGACAAAAATTATTTTTGGATACGAATTTCGCAAATCGTAGGATAACAAATACCTTTTTAATAATGCAATGGATGTAAGTACACGTGGCGCACAATGGGTAAAAACGGCATTTTTTTTTAAATATCACGAGAACAAATAAAGATATTTTTTTCCAAATTAAAATTTATCGTTTATAGACACATACTTAATAAGAATATCATCACTCTTACTGCAGGGTAGAATTTAAGGAAAACGTGGTAAAAATCTGTTTTCTTTCTATTTTTTCACATTATACAAGATTAAAGGGATTTTAAACAAAAAAAAATACCGTTTGACCCACTGTTTGGGTATTTAAAACTCATTTTACTTGATTACAAAATACCTATCAGAAAGTAATTTATATTGGCCCTTAGTAGGTTTATAGAATTTCGTGTTTGTAGATTTTTTTGTACAGAAGTATTAAATCAAAATTATCAGTGAGTAAAAATGACAATAATAAAATTATAATTAAAATATTGTTTTCTCAACATGGACAAACATAAATTTTTGGTGTCGAATTTATAAAATGTGTGTCACTACCAGCAAATCTGTAATGTTCAAGGCTTATTTAAAATTTTGGTTTCGTTGATTTTTTGCTGCACAAAATGAGTTAAAATGATAATGATAATATTAAAATAGAAATTTTACTTCAAGGCTTGTTTTCGAGTTTATGACTGGACGTATAATGGGCGCACTCTGTCGGAAACTCTCCGGGGGTGTGAGGAGCTCTTAAGGAAATCGGTTGCTATGGTGTGAAGTTTTGTATTGGTTTTGTGGGAGTATTAATATTTTTTAAAAGAGAATGAATTTTAAATTTTGAAAAAACATTGAACACAGAGACGATCACAGGAGGCGGAAGGAGGTGGTAGAAGCGAGTAGGGGAAGATTACTAGAATAGATACCAAACAACAAGAAGAACAAAAGGAAGAAAGGAGAAGAGAATTTATTTTTTAATAGCAGCAGATTTTCTTAAGTGCCGAATCCACAACTCAAAGATTATTATTATTTGGAAGGTGTGAAGAATTCCATATCAATATATATCTAAATACAAAATATTGTTTTCTTAATATAAAGAAAAATGAGAGTAGATACAACAAACGCATAAATGGCTAATTACTATTTAAGATGAAAAAAGGTTCAAAATCTTGTATTTTTTTTTTTTCGTTATAAGTTGTTTCTAGGTTGAAAAAAGGAAAACATACGTTCTATTTCTAACTCCTCTTGTCCCCTGACACCTCCTGGAGCCAAAAAAATGTTTTTAAGGATTCAATTTTTCTACAGCATTCTAGAACTTCAAAAAATCTAAAACAATCATGCATAGAACTGATTAAAATTTAAATAATACAAAAAATGCAGTGTTGGGGTTACAAAGGGAAATTAGGGGAATTTTAATTCTCTTATCTCAAGATACCCTTTTCGTTTAGTAGTCAAAAATACAAAATCTCAGTAAGTAAAAATTATTATAATAATATCTATAATAATATAAATCTTGTTTAAATCTGTTTAAATATGAAGAAACTCGCTTAAATGGTTTTAGCTGATCGGTTGCGTGAATTGGCAGAGACCACATAAGTTATATTATATTCTACACAAAGTTTTAAATATGAAAAAATTATCCTGCCGATGGGTGCCGTTTTTGCTAACTATTAAACCAAAACATGTTCATGTGACCACTTCGCAGAAAGCAGAAAATGAAAGAAGACATCTGAAAGCTAAAATCAAACCACATAGTTCCAAAACACTTGTCTAATAAACCATTCCAGGGAAATATATACCAACCTGATGAACAGAAAAATACGAGCACTCAACCAAAGCTTCAGGTTTACACCTGGTTCATAGATAGCCAAAGACTAAAGAGGTTTTAGGATCTGAATTATATAGTAGTGACGGAAATGTGACAAATTTTCTTCCGCTGTGAACATACTGTGTTATATGCAATCTTGCAATGCTCAAGAGACAATAATTTAAGTAATTATGAATCTAAGCGGATCAATATATAAACAGATAGTCAGGCGGCTATTGAGGCCTTAAAGAATCCTAAGATCATCTTCAGACTAGTATACAAGTGCCTAGTAAAGCTCCATGCTCTAGCGAAACATAAAGTGTAAAACTAGTTCGGGTACCAACACTTAGGCAACGAAGAAGCTGATGGATCAACCTCTATATTCTATAGTCCAGAGCCAGTTCTAAAGGTTATCAAAAAATACGGTCGGAACCGGATGAAAGCTTGGAACCATAGATAATACAACCGAAACTAGCAAATAACAAAATCTACATTAAATAGACTTTTGCTAGAAGAGAAGAAACACTGTCTAGAGAAAACAGAAATTATCTAAGAGTCATTACAGATTATATGGCAGGACACCTGAAACAGTGCGAGGCACCGGATCGCATGAGGTAGTCTTCACAGTAAGTCCACAAATATATTCTCTAGACCTGTATACCTGCAGCACGAATAGTGACTATACGACGGCTTCCAAAAAAAATTATGTAATGGAATTGATCGTTGCAACCACCAAAAAGTTTTTCTTAAAAAACATCGTTTTTAATTTTTTTTTTGAAATTTCTTGGAATCTTCTTAAATAAATATAGTTTAAAAAAACTAAAAAACACGCTTTTATAAAGCATGTTTCTGAAAAACATCGAACTAAAAAGTTAAAAATAATTTTCAAAATAAAATTAAAACAAAAATAAATGAAAAATACCAGTATTATTGTGAAAAAAGCGTGGGCGCTGCATACCATATTTTTCGAATGTCAAGCGCCCACGCTTTTTTCACAATAATACTAGTATTTTTCATTTATTTTTGTTTTAATTTTATTTTGAAAATTATTTTTAACTTTTTAGTTCGATGTTTTTCAGAAACATGCTTTATAAAAGCGTGTTTTTTAGTTTTTTTTAAACTATATTTATTTTTTACTTTTTAGTCCAATTTATTTTATTTCAATAGATTCGTTAATTTGCTTTGACGATTACAAGACCCTCACTCAATCATTATTCGTTTATTTAGTTGGAAATGCTTTGAAAGCGTGTTTTTTTGATTTCTCAAATTATATTTATTGTATTCATATTGTTGATGATTAAACATATTGTTTCAATCACTTGGAAAAAAAAATTATTATTGTGAAATCTAAAAAATTGTTAGATTAATTCTAAGACAATTTCATTCATATTGTTTATAATTAAACGTATTGTTTTCAGAACTTGGAAAAAAAAATTACTATTGTGAAATCTAAAGAATTAGATTAATTCTAAGACAATTTCATTCATATCGTTTATAATTAAACGTATTGTTTATTACCCATTCCCGGCACGGGGAGGTAGTGACTAAAAATAACGATATGGGACTCACCCGAGGCAGCAGCCGCGGAGTGGAGAGTTACAAACAAACAAACAAACAAACATACATACATACATACAGGTGAAGTTAATTAATAATAATAATAAAAAGCGTGTTAGAAACTATAACTTTTCGAGATATTCACAAAATAGTCTTTATTTCGAAAACTGTCAATGTGACAGCTGTCATAATTTGACAGTTGATGTAAAAATTAATTCTAAACAAAAAAGTATTCTTGTGTTTTTTCAAAAAAACGATAACTTTTTGAGATATAATTATATATTGGACTGGAGAGTTACAAACAAACAAACATACATACAAACATAAAGTTAATAAAAGCGTGTTAACAAATGACTTCAAATTTTCAGAAGATCTATGTTAATTAAAACTCTTTCAACCGCCACGTGTCTCGTTTCGATTAGTTAATCCATTTAAAAGTTATAACAGGGTTACATACATTCATATAAAAAAGCGCGCGAGCGTGCGCGTGCTCGCCCCACGCACATACGCACGCGCACACACACACACACACACACACACACACATACAGACATAAGGATATCATCGCAGGAATACTTAGGATGGCTTCCTAAAACTGGTGAAAATCGATTTTCGAAAATAGGGGTAAAACCAATCACAACTTGGGAAGTAAAAAAATTAAAGCAAAAATAAATCCACTACAGCTAAAATTCTAATGTATGAAACAGGCATTCGAGAATGGATACCAATTAATTGAAATCTGAAAAAGAAAATTAGAAAATTAAAAAAAAATTGTCACAGCTACAGCCTAAAATGATTATTTTGTAGAAAAAAGGAAAAAGGCAAAAGTAAGAGAAAGCAAATGACTTAAACTAGAAAAGGACATTTGGAGGATATAGGAAAAAAGATAAGTGCCTCCATATCTACAATTTCATTGCTATAAGAATATTGTTATGTTATTTTTAGATTACAAACATAAATTCCTAGATAATTTATCAGCAAACCTATTAAAAATCGCGAAATAAGTTTCTGTTAAATGATAAATCACATTACACCAATAAACAAACAATTAAATTGTTTTCAAATGAATTATTTCAGTTATCTCGATAATACATATAATATATTTCCAGAAGTTCCAATCAACCCGAGTCTTAAAGTCGAGTTTCTAGCAAAAAAACAGATACGATCTATTATTTTATCCTTCAATTTGTTTACAATTTGATAGAAACTATCCTTGATTTATTCAGACAAACAAGTCCCTATCTCATCTCTCATGGCAAAAATTCATGCACACAGAACTTACGCATATTTTCAAATAACATTGCAAAATATTGTTACATTGTTATCAGTGCAGAATAGTTTAGTTTTCGATTTTATGAAAAATTCCACGTAAGAAAAAAAGTGCATCAGGCGAGTAGAATGTTTATTATATTTATTAATAATCACTAATTAATAATTCAATAATAAATTCAGTTTATAATTAAGCCGTTACTGGTGATTTTTAACCATAACGCAAATGCTGATAAATGTACAAAAATCTTAGACACAAAATTTTTTAAGTAGGTACCTAATACTTATTTAAGCGCGGTAGCGAAAAATTTTTACGATTCGCTCGCACACCCTCTCGAAAAACTGACACAACAATATGAAATTGGTCAACATTTTAGTTTCTTTTTTTATATTTATTGTTATTTACCCATTTTGTAATGACAATTCTACTCTAAGTGACAGTTTCGCCGCAAAATAAATACAACAGCAGTCAAACGCCATAAATATGAATAGTAAAGAATCGAGGTTAATAAAAATCTGTTTTAGTATAATTTGTGTATAAAATATTGTTTTTTAATTATGTACAATTCTTTTTCCAAAAAAATATATCGTGGGGGGTACGTTTAACAACTAGCTGACCCGGTGAAATTCGTACCGCCTAAGAATTAATGATTTTTTGCTTATTTCACATTTTTTCCCATTTTTACGATGTTTTATAGTTTTTTAACTTCCCGCTAAAAAAAATTAATTTTTTTTTTAAAATCGGGAAGTTATTGGTTTCACCCCGTTATTCGAAAATCGAGTTTTCATCGGATCTCAACGTTTTGAGGTCTTAGGAACCTCCCCTAAATATTTTTACGAGGGTGTCTGTATGTCTGTATGTACGTGTGGATGTGTGTGTGTGTGTGTGTGTGTGTGTGTGGATGTATGTAAACCCCTTATAACTTTTAAACGGCTTGACCGATCGGAATGAAATAAAAAGCATTCCAAAGAGTTCCATCTAACTTAGATTCCCTGGAAGTTTGAACCGATTCGAGCCGGTAGATTTCAAGAAATTTTAAAATAACCGAAAAAAACAATTGGTAAAAATGATGTTTTTTGGGCATATCTTTTTGGCTATTGCATCGATCAATTTCATAACCTAATCAGCTCTCAAGCTTAAAAAGCCACGTCGAATGCCGTTTTGCAAATTAAAATCGGTTGATTGGTTCGTGAGATATCGTTGTCGAAAATTTTCAAAAAAAGTGTTTTTTTTTTTCAATAACTTAGAGATTTTTTGACTAACCGATTTTGCACTCTCGGTAACGTTTTTATGTCTCAAAAAACTGCGTCGAATGCCATCTTGAACATCAAAATCGAATAAGGCGTTAAAAAGTTATGGCTTTTTAAACATTTCAAAAAAAGTCAAAATACGTCACGTTACTATAGCTTTGCGGTTAAAACTAGCGGGAAGTTGCAAGGATGGCCTTTAAGGTCAACCTCTTTTCCAATTTTTTTAATTGATTTCAATGCTTTTTTCTGTTTTTGTCGATTTTATCGTATTTTTTGTCTGTTTCCAGGTTTTCACTTTTTTTTGTTGTTCATTTTTCAAATTTTTCCGGTTTTGTGATTTTTTGGTTGTTTTTTGTTTATTTAAAACTTTTATGACATTGTATCGTATTCTTTTTTCTTTTCTTATTTTTGTTTTTTTTTCTAATTTTAGGATTTTTTGTTTTTCTTTCCCATTATTCCACATATTTTATTTTATCTATTAGCAATTTATAACTTTTTATATTTTTTGTGTTTTTTCCCTTTCCGTTTTTTGATTAACCACCTTTTTTTCAATTTTCGAAAATTTTTCACGATTTTCAAATTTTTTGTTTTTTTTTCGTTTGAAATATTGTTTTATGATATTTAACAATACTTTACGGTTTTCATATTTTTCATAACTTTCAATACTTTTTTTACGATTCTAAACATTTTTTATGATTTTTAGCAGTTATTTGCCATTTTCTATAATTTTTCAAGATTTTCAACAATTATTTAACACCATTAAAAATTTTCACGATTTTCAACGTTTTTTCACGATTTCCACCAACTCTCTGAATTTTTTAATACCTTATTAGGATTTTCGTCTATTATTGATGATTTTTAACAGTTTTTCAAGACTATCAACACAATTCTTTGGAAATCATATTTTAATACTCATTATTTTATCTGGGCGAAGAGAAATCCAAATAATTGATTTTTAGATTTTGACAATTTTTCACGATTTTTAATAATTTTTTTTTAACATTTTCAATATCTTACGATTTTTACACATCTTTTCATGATTTACAAAAAATTTTCACGATCATAAACAATTGTTAGTATTTTTTCCAGTCTTTCAACATTCTTCATGATTATTGTCATTTTTTATATTTAACAATTTTTCACGTTTTTCATAATTTTTTCGATTTTCACCATTTTTAACAACTTTTCACGATTTTCAATGTTTTTCTAAATATTTTCAACAGATTTTTTCACATTTTATCAGGTTTTTAAAAAATTATTCATCATTTTTAAGAATTTTCTAAGATTACGTACAATTTTCACGATTTGCTAGGTTTTTTTCACGGTTTTCAACAAACTTTCTAAATTTTCAACAGTTTTTAACGTTATTCGAAATTCCTTTATGATTTTCGACATTTTTTCATCATTTTTAACCTTTTGTCACCAATTTTTTTACGATTTTTAACAATTTTTATCGATTTTCAACTTTTTTTTTAAATTGTCAACAAAATTTTGAACGATTTTTATAATTTTATCAGGATTTCCAATTGTTTTTATTATTTTAACCATTTTTTAAGAACATAATAATATTCATGGTTTTGAACGATTTTTTAACAATATTTCTGAATTTTCAACAATTTCACGTTTTTCAAAATCCCTTTATGTTTTTTGGCTTTTCCCATCATTTTTAACAATTTTACTGGATTTTCAACATTTTTTTGCGATTTTCAACAACTTTTTAGGATTCTAAATATTTTTTTCAGGATTTAAATTTTGTTTTATCATTTTCAACATTCTTTTTGGATTTTTAACAACATTTTATGTTTTCTAAGGTTTCTTTATAATTCAAATACTTTCAAATTATTTTAAAAAAGTATAAATTATAACAATATCCAGTTTTTGTGTTAAATTTTACAAACTGATAAGGGTTAAGTAGGTATAATTGGTGAAATTGAATTTATTGTTTAATAAAACATTAATAAAAAGTTTAAATAATTTATTTAGTGATAAGAATAGTTGAAACAAATTGAAAAGTTGATGGCAGATTATTATTTCGATATTTCCCCGAAAATTTGGGTCAGTCAAATATAATTATAGCTACTTTGCAAAGAGTACTGAATTATTTAGTGAAATAATTCCATCGTAGAACTGGAAACAATATTTTTTTGAAAACGCACTGTTCCACGCAAATCATTAATAATTTCGACTGCGCGATTCATAAAATATACATGATACATTGTTCGGGAGACGTATCGATAATTTGGCTATTGCTACAATTGGTATACAAAATAAAACTTTTATATTTGAAATTGTTTGTTAGACAGCGTTTTCAATCATTAATACGATAATTAGAGACTTAAAAAGGAGTTACTTGTTACGAAAGATTCAGTTTTTTATGTATTTTATGTTTTTTAAAACCTTCTGGATCTGGAAATTTGGGGAGAGGCGAGCTAGTGCTCTGCCAGCACTGAGGCCTCATATGGCCCATTGTGCGTTCTCCCGTTATGTAGGGATATCCACACCTCAGGCTGCCATCAGGACTAGAGATTTAAAATAGGTGATGAGGCTCCCGAGGTAGATCCTCCTGATATCGGCTGGTGTAAGCCAGTAATCGCCCAATACGGATCTTCTGATTTCAGAAAAAGCAGAGTAGTCTTACATTATATGTTATACTGTTTCCTCTTCTTCTTCGCAGTCTCTGCAAGGCGGCGATTCTGCTAATTTACTACTAAAGAGATGTTGTCGCAATTGGCAATGACCTGATAAGATTCCCACAGCTGTTCGAAGATTTTGTCTGGTCAATGCCTTAAATTTTTTGCTGTTCACTTGCTCGGATGAGGTAATAACTCTCTGGCCAGTCTACAGTTCGTTGTTTCATCCCAGCACTGTATAAAATTTTGGTGAGGGTGCTGTTTGATAAGGTTCACAACAGCGGACATTGTTAGCTTGGTAAATGGGCGAGTGCTAACATATTTGTAGCCCGCAGCCCTCCTTGCTAAATTGTTCGCAATGCGGTTACCTTTAGAGTTCATATGTCCTTTAATCCAGCTCACAGTGACCACGTTATTCTGGCTGTCGTCAGTTAGAGTTTGGTGACATTCTAATACTAAACTTGAAGTGATACGTGGTCTATTTAAGGTCAGTAGTACTTGTTGGCAGTCTGTGTAAATATTTACATTCCTGTCTGTGATGTTCCCATTGATTAATTCTTTTGCAGCTATGGTTGTGCCTGTGAGTTCTGACGGAACTACATTTGACAAGCCATCCATAGTCCATTTCATTTTTAGGTTCAAGGATCTATATTAAATTCCACTTCCCACACCTTGCTTCGTTTTTTATCCTTCCGTATAGGCGCTCAGAGCGTTTCCTACATTGGGGTCTACTGCCTTGTTTGTTAGTATTTTTTAGGGTTTGTCAAAGACAAATCTTGGTACGACGGCATCCGTATCTGCCTGTAAGAGTGGTATCGCCTTTAGCGATTCCCTCCACAGACCGTCCCTATGGGTGCCGGTCCCTACAGTAGGTTCGATACCAACCTTGCGAAAGTGAACCATGGTCATCAATGCTACCTCCTTAACAAATATATCAAGGGGGGTGAGACCAAGTTATCACTTCCTTTGCGCCGGTCGGTGTTCTTCACATGGCTCAAGTTATGAGAAAGCAAGCTTTTTTTTAGAACCATTAATCTTAATAATTTGTACTCTATTTTTCATTTTTAGTTTACCATTTCTCTCTTTTTGTCGATTTTTTATCATTACTCTGACTGATTGTCGTTTTGTTTAATATCTTTCCGAATAACTTTGGTCAATTCATTTTAGTTATTAATAACATTTTATTTTCTGTGTCTGTGTTAGTAAACTGTTTCAGTAACATATTTGTAAAAATATTCGTTTTCTGGTCAAAATGAATCTCTAATATATATTTTTTCCAATTTGTATACCTACTTTATCATTTATTTATGTATAAATTCGTGTTTTTTTTTCAAACTTCGTTTCAGGAACTTATAACAAATTCAACTTATTCTGAAAAGATGGTCATGTTCTTGTCATAAAAATGATAAAATAAAAACTTAAATACCACTCGAACCATAAAACTGACATAGGTTTTAATAGATTATAAATTAAAAAGTTTGAACAGGTTCCAGAAATGGACATGTTCGGCGCTGCGTTTTAGGAAATAAAGATTTTAATATTTTTTTGGTTGTTAATATATCTTACCTACAGACAGATCAATTTAGAAATGTTGATGAAAAATAAAATTTTATGTTTTTTTATTATTTTATTTTTCACTAAATACAAAGTAACATTGAAACTAGAAATATTAGTTATAGTTGAAGTTTCTTCTGGCGCGCCCGTTCAAATATTAATACAATAGTATGCAAATGTTTATGTTATACTCAAATAAATATAAATTAAGTATCTTGTGTTTTATGTAGTAAAAGGCTCTACCATCATAGGTGTGAAGTTCTATGTGTCAATTTTTGATAGTTCGATAGAAAAAAATAGTTTTGTATTGAATATCATTTAAATTTTCAAATGATAGAATGTAAGACAATCTTCGATATAGAATGTAATTATTATAAGGTGTAAAGTAAACTGTGATAAATCGTCAAGATAGCCTATCTTAGATAGGTTATTGCACGTTATTTTTTATTTATTGTTAAGTTTTTTATCAATCTCTCTATTATTTATACATACATCTAAGTTTATTCGAAAATAGTTGGATCAAATAAAATAAAACATTACAACCAGATAAAATACAAAAAGACACGCCAAAATGCAAAATTTAGAAAAAAAATGGATAATAATTTTAAAAAATTAAAGAAAACCCGAGAAAATTTACCAGAAATGTAAAGATAATTTTTTTCTAACTTTAACCATATACAGTATGTCCCAAAAAGTTTTATACAAATGGAGGAAAATCTTATCTTGCATGTCACAAAAAAAATCATCATAAAATGCTCTGCATGACCTGGACATCCATAATCAAGTATCAAAATTTCAAGGCATTTGCTTGAAAACAGGAAAAATTAAAAAAATGATTTCTGCTGAGGAATGAATGTTCACATTCAAATGGAGAGAAAAATGTTCATTCATCAAAATTGTTGCGTTTCTAAGGAAAAATTACCAAATATTTCAATAAACCATTCAGCAATTGTTACATTATTTATTAAATAGAAACAATAAAAAATAACTACTAAGTACTGATAACCTTTTTATCAAGGTAGCAACATTTCCATCAAAAACTAACTAAAATAACTAATGCCTATAATTTACATAGTAACTTCAACGTATTCACCGTCCCTTTCTAAACAGGTAGGTAATTGTTCTTTAATTAAATTCATTGATAACATTTCTAATTACATTGGGTATAATACGTTCGCATTTTTCTTTTATTACTCTTTCTAGATGGTTAACATCCATAAAGGGTCTCTTAAGGTAAACCTTTTGTTTTAAATAGCCCCACAATAAGAAGTCCAGCGGCGTAAGGTCTGAAGAACTTGGAGGCCAAAGAAAGTCACACTAGATTACATTTCCTAATTTAAACATGGCCATCTAAATTACTGCAGCAGTTTTTAGTTATTTTCTTATTACAATGTAACAATTTGTAACGTGTTTCCTGAAATAATTTTTTGCATTCATGCAATTTTAAGAAAAAGTATTGCCCATCAATTTTGTTTTTATCCATACAGTTGTTTTAAACGAATACTAGAAACGCCACGATTTTGATGAATGAACATTTTTCCCTCCATTTAATTTGAGTATTTAATCTTCAGCAGAAATCTTTTTTTCCTGTATTCCAGCAAATGCCTTGATATTTTTATACTTGATTATGGATGTCTAGATCATGCAGAGCATTTTATGAAGAATAATCTTATTTTAGCAAGCAAGATAAGATTTTCTTCCATTTGTATAAAACTTTTTGGGACACACTGTAGGTATAATACTTTCGCAAAATTTTGAAGTTTCCAGACTAGACAACAAAATATTCTACATTACATTGAGAAAAGAACAAAACTCATAATAACATAAAATACCTCTAGCGCCTGTAAACATCAAAATTTTGGCGTATTATATATGGTTAAAATCAGAAAAAAATTATCTTTACGTTTCTGGAATTTATTTATTTTAATTTATAAAAAATTAATCACATATATTTTTTAAATTTAAACAATAGATTGTACAATTATGAATGCATACAACCACATGTCGGATCTCGAGTCTATGGTCAAAAAAGGGTCTCTTTTATAGCTCATTTATAGACCGCCCGCTGGGCCTAGCTAAGGGGTGACTTCAAAGACTCTTTAACCAAAAAAATAATAACGAATTAAAAAATATAGGGAAACAGAAAACGAAAGAAGTTTAGATCGATAAAAGAATCGAAAAAAAAACAAAAAGAATTGAAAAAAGATAAATGTGTTAAAAATTGGTAACAAACGAAAAACTTAAGCAAAATGAAAAAAAAAAACTAAAAGAAGAAAAACCTATAAAATATCGCAAAAAGTAGAAGCAAAAAATGTGGGTAATTGAAGAAACTTGAAAATAACAAAATTCAACGAAAAGAAATACAAACAACTTGGATACAAATAAGAAAATACTATAAAATTAACAAAAGCATGGAAAACAATCCAAAACTCGAAGGAAAAAAACAAAAAACAGGAAAAAGAAATCATTCATAGATTAATAGGCAGTACGAAGTACGCCGTGACTGCTAGTTGATTTTTAGATTATAGTATAAAAGTCAAAGGAAGCTTCTTTTCTATATAATAATAGCAAAAGCAAAACTAACGCACAATTGCGTGTTTATGTTCGAGTTGCCGAGGACACAGATGCGACACAATTGTGAAAGTGGAAAATGAAAGTCGACGTGGCTAACGGAAAAGCTAATTAAATCCCATAAATATTATATGAATTTTTAAAATAATTATAAGTTCTGATTCGTTTTTGTGGCTAAAACCAACCTTGACCTTGACTGGAAAAAATTGATCGGATAAAAATTATGTTTTCCCTAATACATCCTTAACTAGATTTTAAGCTGTGACCATCAAAATGACCAATACATTGTCTTTATTCTTAATTATGATTAAATGGTTTAATCAATTATCCGCTAATATACATGCATTTATTAACAAACGTTTTATAATGTTTCTTAACAACCAATATTTCCCCTCTATCAAGTCCAGTATTGAACCCATGTGATAACATATCTAGTAAAAAAAAAACTAAGAAAACCATTCACAACAAGTGATCTATAAAAAATAAACTGTTTTATAGTAAATGGAATGTCACTGGAACCGATAAACTATATCAAAATATATTGAAAAGCGAAACATTGACCCCTGGCATTTCAAGATAAATCAGTATTTGATTTTAAAAGCTGACGTGTGTGAAATCAAAAGATTGCCTACCCCAGATTTTTAGGGTGCAAATGGACCGTTCAGTGGTTAGTTGTGATGACCTATCATGTCAACTTAAAATGATGCTGATTTTCGGTAGATAAAATTCTATTGAGATTTATTTTATGTTGCTGTAAATTCCTACGAAACACATGTCTGTATATATGTAATAAAATAATTTTATATAGGTACTTTCTTTTCTATATAACGATGACGAATGAAGGTGTAAAAATTGTTAAATAATTAATGAATAGTAATACACACTTTAATCCAGTTTTATAAGGAGAACTAGGCGAGTGATGTACCTACTAAAAAACTAGTCGATTAAACCCTTTTTACTCAGTTTAGATTTTTCTTATAATAAAACATATTAAAAATATTTTAAAAGTAGGGTAAAATATATTACCAACAAATAACTTTTCAACAGAAAGTACGGTATTTAGATTAGATTAGATGTTTATTGGGTTGGCTGTTAGCCTGTATCACTGCGACTTTTGCAGATCTATTGTGACCACCCATTATCTCAAGAATAGGATTAGAGAACTTTGTCCAGCTCTGCCCTCTTAATGAGACTTAATAGCCTTGACAGTGGCATAACTTGGAGCAGCCGGTTTCTCCTCTCCCAGCAAGGCCTTCGCATTGGCATAGGACATGAAATGCGGTTTCCTCCTCCTCTTGGCAGTATCGACAGATGTCTTCATCTGCTAAGTTCAACTGACTCGTGTGTTTCTTGAGTCTACAATGTCCTGTCAAGAGACTGACAATCATTCTGACATCGTTTCGCCTTTGTGATAGCAGCTTTGCAGTAAACTTAGCCGAGTTTCCCTTTATGATGACTTTGGCTTGTCGCTTGCCCGGTGATTTTTCCCACCACTCCTGGGCCTTTTCTAGCTTCCATTTTTCAATGGCTGCCTTTCTAAATGTGTCAGCAACTCAGCCGAATGGTTCTGGGCCAATCATTGGGGTATTAGCTCCCGCACGGGCCAATTCATCAGCCTTCTCATTGCCTCAAAACCCTGAGTGTCCTGGTATCCATGCCAGTGTCAGAGAATTTTGACTTGCGGCATGTGTCAGGGCCTCAACGCAGTCCCACACCAGCTGTGAGCTTATTTGTGCTGAGACTATCGCCTTTAGAGCTGCTTGGCTGTCCGAGTATATGACTACGGTTTTACCCGTTATACCCTGACTTACGATCTCCGTTGCACAGTGTTGTATGGTCATTACTGAAACACTGTGGCATACGCACCTAGACTTAGTTGGACTTTTATCCTATGTCCTCTACTGTACGGTATAAAATTGTTTCAAACGAAATATGTTTGGAACAAGAAAAACATTTTAATTTTTAGAAAATTTCAAAAAAACTCTCCTGTTTAGAGATTTTCCCATGTGAAAATGGAGACATTCAGAAAGTTTGGGATTATTTCTCTAAAATAAAATATCATGGTCATCTCAAAAATTCTTGTATAAAAAATTGCCTTTCCTAAAAAGAAAAACTCAAACAAAAAACTTTTTTGCGCACATTCCTCACCCGGTGTTTTTCTTCTTTTTTTGGTTGATTAATAAAAAAAAAATTTTGCTTATAGAAACAATTATGAATACATTTTAAATCTGGAAAAACAATTCTCAACCAATACGAATTTCGTCGTTTTTCTAAAATAGACAGTTAATATAAAATCCGATTTTTTTATTGATCGTAATGATTACAAATCTATACTTATAATAAATCTGTAGAGAGGTCAATTCTGTACATGAAATATATTTTCAAAATAACTATCAGGGGGTGATTAGGGATCGATACTGATGCCAAAAATGCAATCAGTAAAATTTTTGTCTGTCTGTCTGTCTGTCTGTTTGTCTGTATAACCGCTATAGAAACAAAAAGTACTCGACGGATTTTAACGAAACTTGGTACAATTATTTTTCATACTCCTGTGCTGGTTATAGTATACTTTTCATCACGCTACAATCAATAGGAGCAGAGCAGTGAAGGGAAATGTTGGGAAAACGGGAGAAGTTACTCCATGTTTTAAGCTTCCGTCGCGTGTGCCACCTTAATGGTTAAATCTATACAGAAATCATCTTATTTTTATAATTTGGAGGTCAACTGTGAACGGATTTTATAAAATTTCACCCACAGGGGGAGTTGCGGGGGCGTGAAAAATAAAAAAAAAATAAAATTTAAAATCTATAAGTTCGGAACTTTGCAAATTAGTTGTTTTTATAATTTGGAGGTCAACTGTCAACGGATTTTACAAAATTTCACCCACAGAGGTGTTGCAGGGGCGTGAAAAATAAGAAAAAAATAAAAATTAAAATCTATGAGTCCTACAGGTTTGAAACTTTGCAAAATAGTTATTTTTATACTTTTTAGGTCAATTCTGGACGGATTTTACGAAATTCCACGCACAAGGGGCATGCGGGGGCGTGAAAAATAATCTATACATATAATAAATCTGTAAAAATGAAAATTCTAAACATTAAAGATATTTAAAAAATAATTAGCGAGGGTGTTACTACATCGATATAGAACCCAAAAATGTGGTTAGATTTTTTTGTCTGTCTGTCTGTATGTTTGTGCGCGCATCACATTAAAACTACTGATCCGATTCGAATGCGGTTTTCACAGATGTATTTGTTTTCTTTCAACTTAACATCTGGTATATAAAAATTTCTTCCCCCACCCCTTTAATGAATTCGGGGGAGAAATTTTTATATAACAATCAACACGCAACGCGACGCGAACTACGTCGCGGGTACAGCTAGTTGATTAATAAAATTCTTTTTCACAAGTTATAATGCGACTTGGCTTTCTCTACGATTTTCTTCCACTCTTTTCTATTTGTGCATATTTCCCTCCAGTTTCTCACTTTCATGGCTTTAATATCTTTATCGACATGGTCATACCACCCCCTTTTTTCGGACTTCCTCTAGGTCTTTCTTTCTCTAGTTTCTATCTACTGACTTTTTTGATCAGGATGTCGTTTTTTCTTTTCTTTATGTGTCCTCTCCATCTCAGTCTTTGCGCTTTAATGAATCTGACAATATCTTCTCATATTATTATATCTCTAATTTCATGACTCATTCTTCTTCTCATTTTCCCGTTTTCCATTTTTATTGGGCCCGCGATTCTATATATCATCTTCCTATCAAATTTTCTTAGTCTTTCTTTGTCTTTATTTGGGAGGCACACCTGTCTCAGCTGCGTATGTAATTACAGTTCTGATTGCCACTTTGTATAATTTCAGCTTAGTATTTCTAGATCAGTTTTTGTCCTTCATTAAGTTATGGTATCTCCAATATCTTCTATTGCCTGCTATGATTTGTTACCTCATTTCGTCACTGCTAAACCTTTTCAAAAGTGTAATGTCCCATTTTGATATCTTTTATTTTGTTATTATCTTTTCTAATACAAATTGGGTGTTTAGTTTTCCTTGACTGATTTATTACGCACTCTGCCTTACTTCCTTTGCTAGAGACTTCCCTATGTCGTCTGTATATGCTAATAGTTGTGTTGAAGAGTAGGCTAAAGTTCCATTGATCCCGCTGGCCTTTACTGCTCCCTCTAATGCTATGTTGAAGAGAGTTGTTGATAATGCATCTTCTTGCCTCACCCCTGTTGCTTCTGCTATAGTGTTTGTGGTGCCTTCTTCTGTTTTTATTTTTGCCCGGGATCTGGCCATAGTCATTTTTGTTAGTCTGATTAACTTTACAGAAATATTAGATTTTCCATTTCTTTTAACAATTTATTTCTTTGAATGGAGTCGAAGGCCTGTTTGAAGTCGATGGATGAATTGATCAGTTCTGTTATGTTCATGACATTTGTGAAATGATTGTGTAGTTATGTGTATCGATCTAACTTCTCTTAATCCTTGTTGATAGCCTCCAACATTTTCCTCTGCATGTTGATTTACCTGTTGTCTGATGATGTCTTGTATGTCGTGCTGAGTAGTGGTATTCCTCTATAGCTGAGTAGTGGTATTCCTCTATAGCTCTTACAGTCTGTTTGTTCTCCTTTCTTAAATATTGGTATTATTATGCTTTCCTTCTATTCCTGAATGTCCTATTTAATAATAAAAATCCTACTTTTTAAACATTCTTGGTGCTTAGATACTTAGATACTTGAAACTAAATTATATTTTTGTTTAAATTGATCTGAGATCAAAATAGTTCAAATAAAAATTGTTGAAAAAGATATTTATAAGTAAAGTCATATTCACTTTTTTGTTATAAAAATCGTTGGAGTCATATATAAAATTGATTTCCAATCAATACAAAAAATTGTCGCTCAATTTTTCTGCGTGTTTGATGACAGTATAACTAGTAAAACGTCTTTTTTGATAAGTTTTGGCTCAATAATGATCCATAATTATTTTGATTGATCATAGATTATTGAGAACTGTTTGATATCTGTTCAGACAATTTTAGACTCTCTCAAATACTTTTTAGATTGTTAATATCAAATAAGAACAGTTTTAGACAATCTTATACTGTTTCATATAATTTTTGGATTGTTGAGTTCAATCCAGAACTGTATGAAGTCTATTTAGAGCATTTTTAACTATTTCAGATACTTTTCAGTTTGTAGAAAACAATTCAAAACTGTTTTATGGCTGTTAAGATAATCTTAGAATCTTGAATACACTTTTTAGATTGTTAAGATCAATTGAAAATTGTTTTTTCTATCTTTAAACAATCTTAGACCGTTTCAAATACTTTTAAGATTGTTGAGATCTGCTGAGAACTGTTTTATATCTGTTTAGATAATTTTAGAATATTTCAAGTAGGTAGGTACTTTTAGATTGTTGAGATCAGCTTAGAACTGTTTAAAGTCTGTTTAAATAATCTTAGATTGTTTTAAATACTTTTTAGATTGTTTAGATGAACTGAGAACTGTTTTATGTATGTTTAAATAATCTTAGACTGTTTCAAATACTTTTTAAACTGTTGAGATCAGCTAAGAATTGTTTCATTTCTATTTGGACAATCTTAGACTGTTTCAAATACTTTTTAGATTGTTGAGATCAGCTGAGAACTGTTTAAATAATCTTAATGTACTAAATTTGGATGTCTTTAAAATCATTAAGAACAATTTTTCTATCTCTAGATCTAGTTTATAAAAAATTGTTTACGATAAAGTAAGATTCTAATGAAATGTATATTCAGCACCAGTAATAAAGCTGCATCTCATCTAAAACCTTGAACTTAAATTTTAGAGAAAAAAATCCTCATTATCTTTCGTTTTTTTTTTATTTTCACCCATACACGGTTGATATACGTAGACGACAACCCACACCCATGTGTGCTTTGCCCATGCAAAGTCAAAGGGCCCGTGATGGTATGTTTAGAGGACGGGGGAAGGGAAGTAGTGATTGCCCCTTCAGGTGAGCACGCAGGGTAAAGGGGGCACTATCAAAGTGTAAAGAACCCAGGAAATTTCAAAGTGTGGCCAAGGCCAGCAACTTTATGCACCAACACCGGTCCACGACGATGATGGGCTTAGTAGGATTTTTATAGGTACACAAATTCACATTTATATGCATCCGCGGACGATCGTCGATATAGGGTGACCATCAAATTAAAGTCAAAATATATTCAATCTAAAAGGAAGTAGATACTTACATGAAATCAAATAAGTAATAGTAATTAAGCTGTCTGTAGGTTTTATTTATTTTTTAAATATTTTTTTTGTTTTTATATTACAAATCATGATAAAATTTTATCTTTTATTTTATTAAATTTTTATTTATATCCATTTATTCTCTTCTGTATTTAGCTTTTTGTCATCTTTTAGTGTAATGGTTTTTTCATTTTTTTAATGGTCCCAATCAAGGGGTTTAGCTACTAATTATTGATTTTTCTCAGAATACATTTGATGATTCAATTATTTTAATATTTTTATTTTAAGTTAATATTTACGTACCATCAGAGATTATTTTAATTCATTTATTCTAGATTTTTCATATTTAAAATATTTTCGAACGTTATTTAAAGAAACTATTTTTTCCGTCATCACTTACAACATAACTATTTTGGAATTTATAGTTTTTGATATGCTTCACATTTTTGATGATATCTGGATCTGGAAATTTGGAGAGGTGCACTCCCGTGTGTAGAGATAACCACTCCTCAGGCTGCCATCAGGCCTAGAGATTTAAAATAGGTGATGAGACACCTGAGGGGTGGTGTAAACCAGTACTCGCCCAATACGGATCTTCTAATTTCAGAAAATGCAGAGTAGTCATAGTCATACATGCTCTACTGTTTCCTACTCTTGTTCGCAACCTCTGCATATGTGCGATTCTGCTAATTTCATCCTAAAGAAATTTTGTCGCAATTGGCAATGACCTGTTAAGATTCCCACAGCTGTTCGGAGATTTTGTGTGGTCAATGCCTTAAATTTTCTTGCTGTTTCCTAGCCAGGATGAGGTAATAACTCTCTGGCCAGCCTACAGTTTGTTGTTTCATCCCAGCACTGTATAAAGTTAGCATGGCTAACAAATTTTTTGTAGCCCGCAGCAATCCTTGCTAAATTTTCCGTAATGCGGTTACCTTTAGAGTTCCCGTATCCTTTAATCCATCTTAGGTCATAGGGTGACCACGTTATTCTGGCTGACTTCAGTTAGAGTTTGGTGACATTCTAGTACTAAACTTGAAGTGATACGTGGTCTATTCAAGGTCTGTAGTGCTTATCGGAAGTCAGTGTAAATATTAACATTCCTGTCTGTGATGTTTCTATTGATTAATTCTTTTATAGCTATGGTTAAGCCTGTGAGTTCTGACTAAATCACACTTGACCAGCCATTCACAGACAATTTTTTTGGGCTCAAGGATCTACCGATTCTCTTAAGGGCTATTCACACTCCCGGAAAGTCACCGACACAGTGAACCCTTGAAGAAAATCCATATCAATATATACAAACCCTTTATTAGAAGTGTTTAGTTGCTGTGGAATAAAAATTAACGCGTTTGTAAGAAAAAAAAAATGAAAGAGTTTAAATTCTGAAAGAAAATTGTCTATTGTTTTATTAATAAATAGTAAAACGATATGCTGACAAGTATTATTTACGCCTGTTTATTAAAGTACCTACATGTAAAAAGCTACAATTTGACGCCTAGGTGTTCTGGAAGTAAAGTTATGACAGTTGGATAGTACAGATTAATTTTACTTATTGCGTAAGTTTTCTGAAATGCTATGTAATTAGTTTAATAAAAAAAATACCCAAACAGTAATTAGACACGAGGTAAAATATATAAAAATATCATTAAAAATACAAAAGGAATGTTACTAATGTCTTATCGAAAACCGGAAAATTACTAATCTAAAAATCCAGGCACTTTCCGCTAAATTAGTTTTTTACGCTTTAGTATTTTTCCGCACCTTCAAGGATATTAACTACTTTTCATCATAAAATAACCTAATTGGTCAATATAAAAATTAGCGATAAAGCTGCACATGAGCACTTATAATTTAGTTCAGTATTTATCATTTATTTAAATAGATAATAATTTGCTACTCGTTAAAAACTCATTTACCTAAATCAACAACTTAACGAGATCTTAATGAATTTAGTCTATGCTTAATTTTGATCTCATTTTATACAAATTGTCCTTGCTTAATTTTTTATATCTAATTAAAAAAAGCCTACGTAATCCATAGAATCTATAGTAATTTAAATTCGATTCATTTAAAATTCGTTTGTACATCATATTCTAATAATATTTTAAGCGTAAAATC
Organism: Altica lythri; assembly: GCA_964028335.1. Taxonomy (NCBI): domain Eukaryota; kingdom Metazoa; phylum Arthropoda; class Insecta; order Coleoptera; family Chrysomelidae; genus Altica; species Altica lythri. The sequence continues at coordinate 52,572,895 of OZ034805.1, read as the reverse complement.
CTTCTCATTGAATTTTAAATATATTTACAAAAATCTTCAAAACAATCAAAATAACCAAAACAAAGTCAATGCAGGAAGTAAGTACCATCGAATTAGGTATAAATCTGCATTAAAGACACGTGTTTCAGAAAACCGTTATATAATTTTACCTTTAGGGTTATCCGAACTGGAATAAAATCAATAGGGTTCTTATTCATGACATGAAGATTCTGTATACCAAATTTCCAATATGTGTGAATTTCCTTTGAAGAGTTATAGAGCACACCAACGGAGTGAGATATGCATTAGGTATACATACACAAGGGTTTCCGAAAACTGTTAAAATTTTACGGCTAGAATTATCCGACCTAATAGGGTTCTTCTTTATGACATAAGGATTATATATTCCAAATTTCAGGTTCTGTGATTTTCGGTTCAATAGGGTCTTTCCCATAATATGAGGATCTATATATTAAATGACCCTGTGATCGTCCGTTCAATAGTAATAATGCACACAGGCGGAGGGACGGTGGGACGGTGGGGCGGAGGGATAGAGGTACGGTGGTACAGAGAGACGGAGTGACGGTGGGACGGAGGGACAGAGGGGTGGAGGGGCCTAGGGGCGGAGGGATGAAGGTACAAATGGACAGAGGGACCAAGGGACAAATGGATAAAGATACAAATGGACAGAGGGACGATGGGGCGGAGGGGCCAAGTGATGAAGGTACGGAGGGACGTAAGGACGGAGAGATAGAGGGACGGAGGGACACAAGCTGATCTTATAAAGGTACTTATTAATCAAAATTATCGCACTTCTACAATCACTATCTATTTGTAATAATAATTCAAAATGAAACAACAATTTATTTAGCACTGCAAACGCATCTTTTTTTTCTAACAATTGCGCGTTTAGTTCTTCTTTTTTACCCAATCTGATAGTAACAATGCGTCATTAACAGATAGCCGACTATATACACGGTATTTACAGACTTCTCAAAGGCTTTTAAAATAACTAAAACATCATCTTCTTATTAAGAAACTTGAAGCCATGTGTATAGACAGTCATTTGCTGATGCTTATGAAGTCCTACCTTCACAATCGCATACTATATGTGGAATTTCGTGGTTTTCAATCTTCCAACTTTAGAGCATCAAGAGGTAAACCGCAGGAAAGTATTCTTGCGTCTCTTCTTTTCGTAATATTTATCAGTGATAATCTTAAATCGTAGGACGAACATTTGACTTAAACCAACATGAAAGAAATCATAAATTCAAAGCCCATTTAAGAAGAGGTTTCAACAAGCACTAGAAACATGACATTTAATTTGATATATTTTGGTGAATATTTAAAAATAGTAAATGAGCTTTGTGTTTTCTGGATGAAAATTGATCCGTCTATGGGACCAAGTCTTATTTTTGCTAATTCCAGAGCAAAATATCAGTCTCAATTGAAGAAGCTTTTAAAGCTGCCCAGCAAAAAATGATTATAACGATTTTTTTTATATATTTGATTTTTATTTTGTCACCTAGGGACGTATATCCATACAGAACCATATAAATTACCATTCCTATTCACGGTTTCTGTATTCGCTGCATATCAACGGAATAATTGCGAATAAAGAGCTTTTACTGTACAGTAAATCATTATATCATTGTTGACAAAATCTAAACAAAGCCCGTTTTTTAGCTTAATAAAATTTTATCAACAGTGAATAAAAACAAAGAAAAAGAGAAGTATCGTAAACTAAAACCAGTTACCGCCAAAACACGCATATTTTATAGTTTCCGCACCCAAAAAGAACAATCGAAGGGAAGTTTTTATCATTCCAATCGACCAACAAAACAATCGTCGTCATATTTACCGTTTAACACGAAGATAGCGAAGAGAAAGAGAAATGCACACCCCCGTTTTAGTAAATATGCATTCTGCAATCGCTTTATCATAGAAGTCCAGGCTGAGTTGGGTATCACACACGCAAATCGCGGTAGGTTGCGTGGAGATGCGTGTTGGTTTCAATTTTAGTTATTGTATACGTTTGCGGAGGTGGTTACCTGCCATGCGAACTGCCCCCTTATCTATTATATTTCATTTTGCTGCGCCTTCAATCAATACAACAGACAAACATAGACAAAAATAAAAAAAAACTTAAAAAAATGGAATAAAATCGGAAAAAGAGAAAAACGGCAAAATTGGAAAACCATAAAGAGAAAAAATGGAGAAAAAGAAGAAAATGGCAAGGGATTGAACAAATTTAATGAATTCTAAAAAGTCGAAAAATCGAGTAAAAATGGAAAAAAAAATTTACACATTCGTACATTTTTTCATAACTAAAATTCTTAAACATAATGATTTAAATAATCTATCTATACTTATAATAAATCTGTAGAGAGGTCAATTCTGTACATGAAATATATTTCCAAAATATCTATCAGGGCGTGATTAGGGATCGATACTGATGCCAAAAATGCAATCAGTAAAATTTTTGTCTGTCTGTCTGTCTGTCTGTATAACCGCTATAGAAACAAATACTACTCGACGGATTTTAACGAAACTTGGTACAATTATTTTTCATACTCCTGTGGTGGTTATAGTATACTTTTCATCACGCTACAATCAATAGGAGCAGAGCAGTGAAGGAAAATGTTGGGAAAACGGGAGAAGTTACTCCATTTTTTAAGCTTCCGTCGCGTGTGCAACCTTAATGGTTAAAGCTATACAGAAATCATATTATATTTATAATTTGGAGGTCAACTGTGAACAGATTTTACCAAATTTCACCCAAAAGGGGAGTTGCATGGGCGTGAAAAATAAAAAAAAATAATAAAATTTAAAATCTATAAGTCCTACAGGTTTAAAGATTTGCAAAATAGTTATGTTTATAATTTGGAGGTCAACTGTCAACGGATTTTACAAAATTTCACCCACAGTGGGGTTGCGGGGGTGTGAAAAAATAAATAAATCTATGAGTCCTACAGGTTTGACACTTTGCAAAATAGTTATTTTTATAATTTTGAGGTCAATTGTGAACGCATTTTACGAAATTCCACCCACATGGGGGGTTGCGGGGGCGTGAAAAATAAAAATTAAAATTAAAATTTAAAATCTATAAGTCCTACAGGTTTGAAACTTTGCACAATAGTTATTTTTATAATTTTGATGTCAATTGTGAACGGATTTTAGAAAATTCCACACACACGGGGGCATGCGGGGGCGTGAAAAATAATCTATACATATAATAAATCTGTAGAAATGAAAATTCTGTACATTAAAGATATTTAAAAAATAATTAGCGGGGGATGTTATCAATATAGAACTCACAAATGTGGTTAGATTTTTTGTCTGTCTGTCTGTATGTTTGTGCGCGCATCACATTAAAACTACTAATCCGATTCGAATGCGGTTTTCACAGATGTATTTGTCTTCTTTCAACTTAACATCTGGTATATAAAAATTTCCCCCCCACCCCTTTAACGAATTCGGGGAAGAAATTTTTATACAACAATCAACACGCCACGCGAACTACGTCGCGGGTACAGCTAGTATTTAATAAAATAATCAAAAAATTATAGTTACTGCTTTAAAATTTGTCATCAACCTTTTTAAATGACGCGCTCTTTTTCTGAAAGATTTAATAAACATCGCCACTCAGCAAGTTTCCTTTAGCAAACAAGAAACATCAATATTTTCTTTTTATGAATTATTTTAATTTTAAGTATTTAAATTTTCTCTATATGTATTTTGTGGCATCAAATGTTTATTTTCTTCTATTATTTGAGGAACATTTTTCCTCTAAAATAAAAAAAAATTAATCTACATGTTAGAAAATGGGCCTTGCTTATTTTATTCAATTTTTTAGTAGCAAAATGTTCTACAAATAAGGTGCATAAAACATATTTCTGAAAATGCTATTTTATAAAGCAGGTTTTCTAATACCAATTCGATAGAAATCATAACTTCACACTTGGGTTTTGGCTTCGGAAACGATTATGATTCCATAAGAGTCTGTGTTGAGACTTTGTACTTTGAGCTCAAATTTCTTTAGATCTTGGTACATGAGCGATAAAGTTAAGGTCACCATGGGATTCAGGATACAGCATAATTTAAACTATCAAAAATTATTATGTGTCTAGTTTTGTGCACACATGGTACTGGAGCTTTCTTTTAAAAAATCGAAAAGATGTTAACACTGCAGGCCATCTTTGCAAACTCCTGCTAATTTCAGACACCAAAAAGGTATTTTTTCTGCTTTGAGCTCCTCAAGAAGATTTTGAAAAGTTATAATTTTTTAACGCGTTGACTTTGATGTTCGAGGCGGCAATCAAGTGCTAAAAATTTTATCTTTAGTCAAATTGATTGTGAAAAAACATTTTTTTAAATTTTTGGACAACTAAATCTCATAAACTAATCAATTTTGATTTACAAAACGTCATTCGACGTCATTTTTGGAGGTCAAGAGCTGATTAGGTTGTGGAACTGATCGTTACAACCGTCAAAACATCGTTTTTGTTTTTTTTTTATTTCTTGGGATCAAATGACTTGAATTAATCAGGAGGTCTAAGGACACATCAGTCAAGCCGTCCGAAATTATTGCACATGTGCAAACATACGGACATAAAATATAAAATTAAAAGCAGTGTTTCTGGAAAATAAATAAACAATAAAGCGAATTCTAAGAACAATTTAAAAGACGGACAACGAAACACAAACGTAAAAAAGGTGACATAATCAGATGAATAAGAAAAGAACAAGACAATGGAACCAGCAACTTAATCAAATAAATACCGATAAAAAGTCCAAGATACTGAGAAATAGCCCACCACACGGAAGAAGACCTGTAGGATGACCACCACACGGAAGAAGACCTGTAGCGTGACAGAATTGAAAAGCCAAGGCATTCTAAAAAATGATGATGAAGAGGAACCTAGTATATTAAAGTAAAATTTAAGTAAAAATATGGGTGAATACCTTATTTTCTGCAATTTTATTATTATTTTCTTTAGCACTAGATACTCAAAAGAGGGAAAACATAAAATAGTAGGGTTTTGTAAATACATATGCAATGATTTTATTAAAAATAAAAAGATGCTTAGGACTTGGAAGTTGTTTTACTGATTTAACAGTTTTAATCGGAAAAAAGAACACGAAGAATTACCAAACGAAGTAAAAAAATTAAAAAAGACGTTGACCTTGCAGGCTATTTTTGCTAATTACAGACACCAAAAAATTCATTTTCTCAGCTGCTTTGAGCTCCTCGAGCTCAAGAAAGTATTTCTTGTGCTGACTTCATTTTCCAGAAACACTGTCCTTGTAATTTTACATCCAATGTATTTAAATACCATGGCGCGGTCAATAGTATTAGTCTGTATTGACAGTTTGCAGCGCAGAGGTTCCTTTGTTATAGTTATACATTTGGACTTGTTTATTAAAACCTGCATTTTTTTGTCTGTGTATTGAACATCTTTGTCGAACATTTTCTGATTCCGCAATAAGGACTTCGTATAAAATACTATGTTCTTTTTATATTGATACGAAATTCCTCCTGGGACACCTTCCAATCAATAAAATCTTCAGGTTGTTGTGTAGTTTATATATCTGAATTGGACCACTCGAAAAGTTCCAGACATATACCCACAAACTTGTTCTCTGTTCTCATTAGGGGCACTAATCAAACTCGTTTTAATTAAAACAAACTATAATAATGAAGAAATAACAATAGTTAACGGTTCACAAACTTAAGATCACAATTGTGATCTTAAGTTTGTGAACCGTTAACTATTGTTATTTCTTCATTATTATAGTTTGTTTTAATTAAAACGAGTTTGATTAGTGCCCCTAATGAGAACAGAGAACAAGTTTGTGGGTATATGTCTGGAACTTTTCGAGTTGTCCAATTCAGATATATAAACTACACAACAAGGTTGTGGATTCTGCACTTAAGCAAATATACTGCTATTACAAAAAAAATATACAAACTTGGAAAAAAATCTTTTTGGTCTTCTTTCTAGTACTCTACTAGCTAGCTTCGTCTTTTTGCTCCTCTACTTGTTATCTATCTTCTTCTTTCTGATCCTTTGGTTTCTTCTTCTATCTGTTCCTCTTCTGTGTTTTATTTATATCTTTTGATAAATTCTTCTCAATATCTATTTTCTTTTCTTTATAAATTAAAATTCAACACTTCTTAACATTTTAATTCATTTTATATATTAATAATTCCATTTATGATATTTATTAATATCAATCTTATAAAAAAATAACCAAAACACAACTATCTGACAAAAAAAACTAATCTTAGCAACTGTTTCCCTTAAGGACGATTTACACTCCTGAAATGTCACCAAAAGAATGTACCTCTGAAGAAAATACATATTAATATATTCGTATTCGATAACCTAGTCCATCTTTTCGTTATATTACTGTTTTTCAAGATCATCATAAAGTCTTGTAGTTGCAGTCTATCGAAGGCTTTGGTGTGGTCTGCAAAACAGAGATAGATAAGGATGTTATAGAATTTTTCTCTGAGTATGACTAGGTTGGTTAAATGGCTTGTTAAAAATAAAAAAATAGACTTAACAACCCCAACAAAAAATAAAATAAAAAATAAATAAAAACGTGAATACGGTTATAGTAATAGAGAATGTTTATCAGAGAATAAACTAAACAAATCAAATTTTCTATCACCGTATTTGATAAAAAATTTAGGATCTTTAACCTGATGGTAAACTCAACAAGTCGATTAATATTATGTCTTAAAAATAAAAAATATATCTTTAGGAAACAACACATAACCCGAAACAAAAACATGATATTATCTATTGATTGCTCGTATATAAATTTTGGTTGTCACTTTAAATTGAGCATAAATTTTAAGAAAGTTCGGTTCTACAGACTGAATTCCGAACTTTCGACCTTTTATAGCCATATCTTTGATAAGTTTTTTTTCTGTGGTGCCATTGTATGTAAAATATGAACATTTTAGACAAATGCAAACGCATAATTAAGAATGGTTTTAATTACATAAATTTACTTTCTTCCGTTTTTTTTTGCAACTTGTTTTATATACAAGGAAAGCAAAATTATTCGTGAAGAATTTCGAAAACTTCTTTAACAGAAGAGAAAAATTTTATTGCATGAGACACTATAGAAGTATAGAACATAGGTTTCCAAACTTTTTTTTTCGCATAGACCACTTTCTATTAAATGTTGAATGTATGTCTGAATATCCTCATCAATGCATTCTACTTGTGACAAGTTTGAAAACTGGAAAAATTCGCATCGACCAATATTTTTCTTAAAAAATCGCTCAAGACATTAAATATTGATTCACCTTTAGTGTTTATCTTCAAATCTTCGCGAATGGTAGCTCTTCATAAATTTGTTCGTTCATAAAAAATCGAACATATGGCATTAATAATGCTTCGTTATCACGTAAAGTTGACCTACTGAGTAATTACAGAATATGCAGGTTTTTACATCTAAAAGTAGCTGTACTTCGTAAAATATTATCTGCTCTACATTGCTAGGTGAGGTGAAGTCAAACCAACATTTTAGAATCTACAATTTAGATCTTCACTATCGAAGCCAGATAAATTTTCTTGGCCTCGCGAATATTTGAATCCCCATTTTTTGCAACGTAACCTAGACCCTGTTCCAGTCTCCCGTGGACACCTGTGGGTTCACCTGGACCACTTAGGGAACCCTTGCTTTAGAACAATATGCGAAGAAGTTAAATTTCTCTTAAATGAAATAGAAAGAAAAATACGCATCTATTTATTTTAACTCTATAATATACTTTTTACCTGTTTCATTAAGGCTCGCACACACACTACCGGCGTGTTATAAAGGACATTAGGCGAAGCAGGAGTAATTTTACAATGTAATGCCTTTAGAACACTCATTTTGATACGTTGTTACTAATAAGTATTTGAGACATAAATACATAATTCTGAAACTTTTTTCTACAATCATTATTAATTTTTAGATTAATTTAAAAAATAAACTGTTAATTTACTGTATGGATGGATGACGGACAGTTAGTGAAAGTGGATACAAAACGTTGAAAATCATGAAAAGATGTTGAAAATCGTAAAATATTATTGACAATCGTGGAATATGGTGAAAAAATGTGGAAATCATAATGGAATCTTAAAAAAAATCAGGAATTGTTGAAAACCTTAAAAAATTCTTGATAATCTTGATTATTTCCTTCGATTCAAATTAACCAATAGAATGACATAATTTTTTGAAATCGGACCAATCAGAATCAAATATCAGCGACTATTGCACTACTAGAACAATATCAGCGACTATTGCACTAGAGAAATAGTCACGTCAAATATAAATGTCAAAAATTTGTCTTCTCAGGAAATAATCTTCCTAAATATAACGCGACCGTGATTAATAGTCTGCTATTTTTGTTGTTGCTAAATTTCTCGAATATTTTACAATTTATTTCGACATAATTTGCCATTAATAATCAAAGATTAAAGCCCTCGAGCTAAAGCTCTCGGGCTTTAATCAGATTATCAATGTCAAATTATGTTTCAACAAATTGATACTAAAATATTCTCAAAATCTAGATACCACAAAAATAGCCGACTATAATCAAGGTCTTGTTATATTACCCTTGACAAAAAAATGCTGAAACCGTAAAACATTGTTTGCAATCGAAAAATTTTGTTGTAAATCCGAAAAAAAAAATTTAAAAACGTAAAATATTGTAAAAGTTTCTTTAAAAATGATGAAAATGGTAAAAAAAAATATTATTGAAAATCGTGAAATATTGTCGAAATTCCTGAAAAATTGTTGAACGCCCAGAAAGACTGTTGGAAATTGTAAAAAAAGTTCAAAATCATGAAATATGTTTATGAGCATACAGAAACTTTTTAAAATATTGAAAATTGCAAAAAGTTGTTGACAATTTTGAAAAATGGTGAAAAAATGTCTAAAACATATAGGAATCTTAAAAAACTTTAAAAAATTTAAAATCTTGAAAAATGTGAAAAATTGTAAGAAATTTTGGACAACATTAATAAATTGTTAATAATAGTTAAAAAATATTGAAAATCATAAAAAAATATATAAATAATGTAAAAAATTGTTTAAAATTCTAAAAAAATATTTAAAATATTGTTAAAGCTCCTGGAAAAAATATTGAATATGGTGTTATTATTAAAAATCGTGAAAAACTGTCGAATATTAAAAAAAGTATATAAAAAGCGGGTAAATCAAAAAAAGAAACGAGAGTAATAGAAAATACAAAAAAAAAATAGGAAAAAATAAAAATCAAAAAAAGTAAAAAAAAGTGGATATGAATTCTTATTAAAAAAAGAAAACAGTACAAAATAAGTAAACGGAAAATATAAAAAACTAAAATTGGGGAGAGATTAAAAAAGCATGAAAAAATGAAAAAAAAAACAAAAAATGGTTAGGAACGAGATGCTAAAGTAAAACAAAAAATCTGGTGTGGGCACCACACGACCTTCCGAACACTAACAAGTAGTGGTAGTTTTTGATGAAAGTGTCAATATCTCGAAAACTAATGAAAATATCAAAAAAATGTATTCTTTCAAAAATGACTGAAATTACATGTTCTTTCCACAAAGTATAAATATTTTGCCAATAACGATATAAAAACCCAATATTTTCAAAAAATTCCATTTTTTGATAAGAGTAAACGTCCACTTCCGGTCGGCCGATTTTACTCAAATTCTATTAGATTCCTCCGATGGTGATTATAAGTAAGGTTTTATAGTTTCATTCCGATCCGATTAGCTGTTTAGCCGCAAATGTGTTCACAGACACACAGACATTTTTTATTTTTGGGTTTTTTAGGCTCAGGGAACCCTAAAACGCGTATTTCCGCTAAAAACCCGAGATCGAAATTTTTCGCGATCACAATACCTTCCTATAACAGCGTTGCTGTTCGGAAAAAAATATCGAAAAAACTAATTAGTTAGTAGTCAGATGTCAAAAATATAAAAAATAATTTGACACTAGTCAAAAGTTGATACTCTCAAAAAACATAATTTGACAGCTGTCAGATGTCAAAATATAGAAGGAGCTAATCTGACTGATATTAACAAGTAGTGGGTGGTAGAATTGGAGTGGCCATAGTATGGAGATGTCAAAAATATCGAAAAAACTAATTAGTTAGTAGTCAGATGTCAAAAATATAAAAAAAAATAATTTGACACTAGTCAAAAGTTGATACTCTCAAAAAACATAATTTGACAGCTGTCAGATGTCAAAATATAGAAAATTAAATGTTGAAATACGCCAAAACATAATTTGACAGCTGTCAGATGTTGAAAATATAATAACTACCAATTTTTGTTTAAAAAAAGCGAATCCACAATTTTTATTTCACATATTTCCAGTTTTTGATAAAAGTGTCAATATCTCGAAAACTAATGAAAATATCAAAAAAATGTATTCTTTCAAAAATGTCGGAAATTACATGTTCTTTCCACAAAGTATAAATATTTTGCCAATAACTATATAAAAACCCAATATTTTCAAAAAATTCCATTTTTTGATAAGAGTAAACGTCCACTTCCGGTCGGCCGATTTTACTCAAATTCTATCAGATTCCTCCGATGGTGATTATAAGTAAGGTTTTATAGTTTCATTCCGATCCGATTAGCCGTTTAGCCGCAAATGTGTTCACAGACACACAGACAGACACACAGACAGACAGACAGACAGACATTTTTTATTTTTGGGTTTTTTAGGCTCAGGGAACCCTAAAACGCGTATTTCCGCTAAAAACCCGAGATCGAAATTTTTCGCGATCACAATACCTTCCTATAACAGCGTTGCTGTTCGGAAGGTAAAAATAACCAAACAAACAGGAATAGGACTCCAAAAACATCTAAAAAATGACAAAACCAAAATCTTGAATTTAAGATTACATCTTAATTAATAAAAGTTAAGTTTATTGTTCTAATTACCAAAAAATTATTTTATTGAGGCTGAACTCGAATCTAGTTTAGCGGAGAGAATTAAAATTATCAAAAATAGCAATTAATTTAATCTCGATCTATATCGCCGGAAGCTCTCTGAACAAATTCATATATAAACATACACATTCATGCGGGACCGCTTGAGAACCCAATATTATTTTTGCTGTAACTGTACAGCATACGCACACGCATAGCAGAACGCATATAAAACCAATTAGACTTCCAAAAGTTGTCCTAGTCAAGTCTAGGATAGACAAATAAAGAGAAAGAAATATAAAGAGCGAGCTAGCTTGATTCGTGAGCATAGAATTTTGGCCCTTCTTGATTAACTATCAACAGCGATGCTGCCAAATTTCATTGATTAGTCGAAATTTAAATAATACGATAAATATTTGTTTAGCTGATTATGATTAAATTATTTGTACATCTAATTGCTTATTGGATTTGATGAATACGTATTATAAATGGTTTTTTAAGTAAGAACCCTAGAACCAAGGGTGTACCTACCAAGTTCAAAACTCTCCAGTGAATAAATTTTTTAAGAAAATTATATGCAATGTCTCCCTCCGTCCGTGTGCACTGTAACTCTTAAACGGAAGGCCACAGAGCCATGAAATTTGGTATATAGAATCTTCATGTCATGGGAAAAACCCTATTAATTTTGGTCCAAACTGAATAGCCCTAGCGGTAAAATGTTTAACTCGTGTATATAATTAATATTTTCCTTCGCTTGTGTGCCAACAGAAAATTACAGAGACATGAAATTTGGTATATAGAATCCGCATGTCATAAAGAAGATCCATATTTATTTTGGCACAGATCGGATAACCTTAACGGTAAAATTTTAATGGTTTCCGAAACTCATGTATATAATTCATATTCCTTGTTTATATGCACTATACCTCTTAAAAGGAAGATAACACGGTCATGAAATTTGGTATATAGAATTGCCGTGTCACAAAAAACCCTATTGATTTTTGTCTAGATCGGATTTTCCGTAACTGGTGTTTATAATGCATATTTCTTTCCCTCCGTTTATGTGCATTATAACTCTTGGGTGGAAGGTCATAAGGTCATGATATTTGGTATATAGAATATTTTTTTTTATGGTCAAGCACAAGCACTGCAGGAAAATTCCTTTAAGGCGCTCTGAGAGCGGTGCGTGTGCGAAGAAAGCGATTCACGTTGTTCTTGAATCGTTGAAGGTTATATTCGGTGGGAAATACGGCCTCAGAAAGGCCGTTCCACAAAGAGGATGTCCTCCAGAAGAAAGAGTTCTTAAACAATGATGTTCGAGGAGTACTAAGTTGAACCACATAGGGATGGGCGGAAGTGGTTTGTCGTGTATTTCTGCTATGAATTGCTGTAGGTGGAATCAAGCGGGCAATGTCAGTAGAACACTTGCCATGGAAATATTTGTAAAAGAGGGTCAAATCACCAACCTGTCTTCGATGTTCTAAGCTGTCGAGGTTCTTGGTTAGCTCGTGGTCACCGATCAGGCGAATGGCTCTCCTTTGGATGGAATCCAACAACCGAAGGGTATGCTTTGGTGTAGAACTCCAGACATGAGAGCAGTATTCCAGTGATGGTCGAATCTGGGCTTTGTAGAGTGTCAAAAGTTGTTGTGGTGTATACAGCTTTTTGGTACGGAAAAGTACTCCGAGTTTCTGAGAAGCTGTCCTGGCGATTGTTACCACGTGATTATGCCAAGACATATCTCCTCCCAGATTGACACCCAGTAAGTTAATAGACGAAGCCAGTGAAATTGCGTGTCCTGCCATGACTATATCTGGTTCTGCAATGTTAACCTTCTTAGAGAAAACTGCTGCCTGGGTTTTTTTAGCGTTAAATTCGACTTGGTTACTGTCACCCCAAGACAAAATTTATTTTATATAAAAGAACCTTAAGAACATTAATTTTGGTTCAGATCGGATAATACTAACGTTAAAATTTTAGTGGTTTTTCGAAACTCGTGTATATAATTCACATTTCGTTTGTGTGCGCTATAACTCTTGAACGGAAGATGACAGGGTCATGAGAATTAGTATATAGAATCCTCCTGTCACAAAGAAGAACTCTTTTAGTACAGATCGGATTACCTAGCGTTAATATTTTAACAGTTCTCTGAAACTTGTGTATTTAATTCGTATTTATTTTCCTCCGTTTATGTAAGCTCTTGAATGTAAGGTCATAGGTTCATAAGACTTGGTATATAGAAGTCTAATGTCATTAAAATTTTATTAATTTTAATCTTGTTTTGGTAAAATTTTTAAAAGGAATATTGGTTTAATTTCAGAAATGTATTTACTAGAGTTATATTGGAGCAAAATTGTTTCTGATGTAACCGAATATCCATATCGTTAATAAGCCTTTTAGGCCTATTGCCAAACTCTGATTCACAACTGTCTGACATCTTCCATCGATGCATCTCTTCATTTCTTTCTTGGTTTCGCTCTCTTTTTTGCCCTCAAGTGCTCTTCAACCAATATTCTCGACTTGTCTGCTTTCCTGTATTCTTTCCAGATGATATTCTGCGTTTTCCTATTATTTTTTATATTGGCGGGTTAGCATATAGTTGGTACACTTCTTCGTTCGTTTGTTTTCTCCATTCTCCCTTTACTACTTTTTCGCCAAATATTCTGCGAAGTCTTTCTTTCGCTGGCTTCCAATCTATTATGTATAGTTTTATTCATAGGTCTCAATATCGTATGCCATTGTGGGTCTAATTATAGTTTTGTTTCCTACTTTTGTTTTTGTATCACGCGATATTGCTTTAGCCTTAATTATTTTATTTATAGCCTCAGGCATCCATTACCCTTGGTCAGTCTGAACTGGATTTTTGTTTCTTCCCTACATGTCTTATCGACAAGTGTACCCAGATACATATATTCGTCCACCCTCTCAAATTCAACCTGTGATCCTACCTCCACTTCTAATTTAAAGGGTCCCAAGATGATTCATTTTTTTTTCCTCGCAATTTCCATGTCCTTATTAGTATTAACTTTCAGAGCGCTAGCCCGAAACAGTCTTTTTGCTTTACTTTCCAGTTCTTCTCCTCTTCTTGTAATGAGAACCTTATTATCAGCATACGCTAAGCATTGGTGTTCCGAACCTATGTATACCACTATCCGTAACAATTTTTTCAAGAGCTAAAGTTGACAATGGGTGTCCTTAACGAACGAACCACTTTTTTCACTTCGAAATCTTTTGAGACTGTACCATTACATTTCACAGAACAAATAGTTTTCTAATTGTAACAGAATAGACGTATAACAAATATATAACCCATTGTTTAAATAATGTCCTTTATACCATTCACTAATTTCAAAAAAATCAGATCTTTAAGACATGCAGAGAAGCCCTTATGAATTTTCCTCCAGGCGCACCGGTTCGGTGACTTTACGGGAGGGAGAATTGTTCTTGGGCAGTCGGTTGCTGGTTTTTGTTAGATAGGTTATTGTTTGTTTTGTTTAAAGATTAAATTGCCATCAATTGATTAAAAAAGACGTCATTAACACGGAATTGTAAAGAAATAAATGAAATAAAAATGTTAGGTAGTTTAAAGAAAAATAGTAAATAAAAATAATTATTCAAAAGATATAAATAAAACACAGAAAAAAAGAAATTATCAGACAAAAAAGGAGCAGAAAAAAGTAAAAGAGTAGTAAGAAGACCAATGACGAAGAAAATTGTAATTTTTTGTGTATATTTGTTTTTGTAATAGCAGCAGATTTCTTTAAATGCAGAATCAACATCTCCAAGATATTATTGATTGGAAGGTGTTCCAGAAGGAATTCCATACCAATATATTAAGTGCCTTACTTATACTTATATCGTTTTTCATGGCTTTAAAGAAAACCTTCATTTCGATCTAGTCCCCATTTTTTTTAAGAAGAATTTTCAATGGAAACTCAACAATTACAGCCTAGTGAACTAAACTTCCTTGTTGTAATTCTTTTCCTTTCGTAAGGTAATGAAACATCGATATTCTCTTGGATCGGAAAAATTGCGTGCCTTGTTGTAAAAAAAATATTAATCTACTCCAAACGTACAGCCAACTCAATACTCTTTAACTTCTTCTTATTATACTAATCACACTACAAATCTAATTGTAGTCTAATTTTATAAAACTTGCATTGTAGTATATATGGGTATGATATGATAATGTAAAAATATGTGAATTTTCCTGTGAGAATCTAATAATTAAAGATAACGTTTAGAAAGATGATTATTGTCAGTCATCAGTGTTTAATCGCAGTCTCAGATGGTGTGAATTTGCTGATAACTCACCCAATTTATCAAGTAATTTATCAGAAAATGCTCAATAAATTTCCTTACCATAATAGAAATCCATATTATTACTTTGTAGAACTTTTAAAACTAGGTCTAAGATAAGAAAATATTTTGTAATCATTACTAAACCGATAATAGAAAATGGTTTAATGACTACACAATGTAATTATGACTAAACTTATAATAAAATTGATTTAATGACTAAAACTGTGATAAAAATTTATTTAAAGACTACACAATTTAATCATCACTAAACCTATGATAAAAAATGAGTTAATGACTAAACCTATGATAAAAATTGATTTAATGACCATACAATGTAATCATGACTAAACCCATGATAAAAATTGGTTTAATAACTACACAATGTAATCATGTCCAAACGTATGATAAAAAATGATTTAATGACCATGACAAAAATTGATTTAAGGACTAAACATGTGATAGATAAACCTATGATAAAAATTGATTTAATTACCACACAATGCAATCATGACTAAACCAATAATAAAAATTGATTTAATGACTAAAACATTGATAGAAATTGATTTAATGACTATACTTACTATACAATGTAATCATGACTAAATCTATGATAAAAATTGATTTAACGGACAAAACTATGATAAAAATTGATTTAATGACTTTAATGTCTAAACCTATGATAAAAATTGATCTAATGACCACACAATGTAATCATGACTAAACCAATGATAAAAATTGATTTAATCACTACACAATATAGTCATGACTATGATAAAAATTTATTTAATGACTACATAATGAAATAAGGTTATGCCCCATCCTTACTGAAACAAGTATCACTGAATTTGTGGTACCTTTTTACGTCCAAAAGTAACATAGTGCTACACCTTGTTTAGAAGAGTTATATAACATATTTTTTCTACGATTTCACTATAAATTCCTTTTAAATGCAAAATATTTAGATTATTAACTACTTTTGTAGGTATTGTTGGTATTATTATTTATGTATTGGAGTGTCAAATTATTAGTAAGTATCTGACAGTTTGATCCTCATCCGCGACGCTTTTATTAGCTTCATTTGTATGTTTGTTTATGGATATGTAAGTCTCCATTGGACTATCAGCTTGTAGCTTATTACTGTTAGTAAACTCTACCACTTTAGGTGTGTTCGTTGGCCGAGCGGGCTAAGGCAAGGGTCTTCGTTGATTTCGACCACTGAAAGAAAAATGAGCAATTTTTTTTGCTTATTTTTGTAAATACAAAAATAACACTGACAAGCGATCAAATGTAATATACATTTTGGCTATTTTTATTTTAATTATGCTCCTTATCGCAAGTTCTGGCAGACAGAATCCGCTTAAAAAGACGACAGATTTTAAATATGGTTTAAACTAAAAAACACCTTTTAAACTAAAAATTATTTTTCAGTTTTTAGTTCGATGTGCTTTAACAGCGTGTTTTTTAGTTTTTTTGAACTATTGTAGCAGTAGAAAAAGTTATTCTTTTACATTGTTGTTATACGAAAATGTAGAAAAATGATAAATGTTCAGACTAAACAAAACTGTTGATTCCAAATTTGTTACTATTTTATTTTTTTGAAAATTGACAACGTCGAATCCTAGACACCTTACCCCGCGAGTGCGTTCTCCCCACCTAAAAGTCGCGATCACCCCCGCACACCCCACCTATGCGTGTCTATCAACCCCCTCTAAGAGCTGCATGTCCCGAATAATATTTTTCAGAAATCGCTGGCACGTTTTTGGGCAAAGTGCGTTTTAGGTGCGTGAAAAAAGTGCGTCTGCGTACGCACGGATGCAATTGTTTCATTTCATCGTCATTTTGTTTTCTTCATTTCGGCGCGGTTGGCCCACTGCGACGTCATCAAAATAATTAAAGAGCATTCGATTTCATGCAACTCCATGGTTGTTAGTAATATTATTTTTTTTTTAATTATTTTTGTAAAATTCGAAATTTGTGATTCTAATGACTTTTTGTGAAAATTTTTGGTGACCTGGATTGTTCTAACTAAATGTAAGTTTAATTAATAATTTTGTCGAAAATTGTTACATACTAATTATCAATTTGAAAATTTCAGTATATTTTTTATATTTATATACTCTATTATCATATTCCTACTCCCAAAATAAAAAAAAAAACAAAAATGTAAATAATTTTCGTATGGCCACTAATTTTATACTAGAACTTTCCATAATATGTAACCAACTTGCTGTTAAAAAATATATACCTATTTTTTAACAGCTTATATTTTTATCTAAATTGGCTGAATATGGTACAAAAAAATATCAATATTCATTAAATTAGTACATTTACTTTAGTAAAAATAAAAAATAAAATATTAAAGAAACTACATCATTTTCTTACAATTTTTATATTCCTGTAAGAATTTTGCAGCAATGTAGTGCAAACTAATTTAAATGTTATTTTTCATTATGTATATTATTACCGTAAACATACTTTCCAAAAATATAAAAAATATTGAAAAAAATTGATGATCACTTTCTTACAATTATTGTATACCTGCTCCTGCAGGACTTGAGGAAAACAATTTATTTAAAAAACGTTTATAAATTCATTTATTTTTCATTATATTAGTGTTTATTCTGTAAATAAACTTTACTAAAAATCGAAAAAACATTTAAAAAAGTGCATAATCATTATCTTACAATTATTATATTCCTGCAGGAATTTTGCAAGAATATAGTGTAAAACAAATTATTTAAAAATGCATAAAAATTTAATTTTTCATTATATTAGTAAATTTTCTGTAAACATATTTTGCTAAAAATAGAAAAAAGTAATAAAAGAAGAAAAATATTTTCTTACAATTATTATATTCCTGCATAAATTTTTGCAGTAATGCAGTGTAATAGAATTTATTTAAAAAAATGTATATAAATTGTATTTCTCATAATATAACATACTTTTTTAAAATTAAGAATAATAATTAAATAAGTACCTACATAATAATTTTCTTACAATTATATTCCTGCAACAATTTTGCAGGAATGTAGTGTAAAAGAATTTATTTAAAAAGTGCATATAAATTAAAATTTATTTATATTAGTATGTTTACTGTAAAATTGCTTTACTAAAAATGGAAAAAATAGTAAAAAAAGTACATAATTATTCTCTTACAATTAATATAATCCAGTATGAATATTGCAGAAACATAGAGTAAAAGATGCATATGAATGTACGAAATTTTTAAATTTGAATATATCCTCCAGTAACTCTAGTTTTTATAAATACGCACACATAAAAATTAGAACATAAAAAATTAAATTTTTATTTAAGTCAGTTTATTTTAACATTTCTTCTCTGACAATCTCACGTTACCCTTACAAGTATGTTCTTTACAGGTTTGTTTTTTATTATATTCATATATAACAGTTAAAGAATTATAGAAAACAGAAACATATTTTAGGATTCAGTTTATAGCTAGATGCTCGCGGTAAATATTTGTAGCTTAGTTGTTACAGCGTTAGCGCATAGAGCTAAAGTTTGCGGGTTCGTGTCCTGCTGGATGCGACATTTTTTCAATTTTTCCTTAATGTCATTTAATATATTCTTGTTTGTATTTCAAACATTTTCAAAAATACTTTGAGAGATATCTTAAATAATCGTATGGTATTTAACACAGGGTTGCTTTTGAATGTTGTTGAATTTGTTTATATCTTCATTAGTATAACTTTTCATATCTATTTTATTTAGAAAATATAACAGCATCTTACTACTAGAAAGGGACGAAACAACATACTTTAAAAATCGCGATGTTTACGGAATTAATACTGGACATTATTAATTGCGCTAGTCCAACTTGACATTTTTCTTAAAAGTATCTCTTTCTATTGCGCGTTAATAAGACAAAGATAGTAAGTCTTTCTAAGTTAAACATTGCAACTAGCATTCATTCGAACCTCGCATTGGTTCCACTTGCCTTTACGTCACAATGACGTCACTGACAGACAATTGAGCCTCGAGATAGGTTTCTTTTTCACCCTGGTAAAGCTTACATACGTTCGTTTTCAGATGGAAACGGGCCATTAGCAAAAAAAACAACTCGGGAATATATAAACGACAAATAAAAATATACAAAGCATATATTTTATTAAATAGAGGAATATGTAATTAGAGTTATGTTAAATTTCAGGACGCAAAAATAATAAAAAAAAAGTATCGTGTGAAGTAATATCCGGAAACGCTTTATTAAATAGTTATGCCACTCCAAGTTTTCTGAAATCCAAAAATAGCTAAAAATGTAAACTTCGGTAAATATTTTTTACTAATAAAAACACATTGAAAGGATATTTTTTAAATTATCAAAAAGGGTTATATTACCAACCCTCACTTGGTTTTTATACTTCAACTTTTTTACCTGCTAAAATTTTGCCATAAAAATGCGCTTTGGATAGACCCTCTACATTTAGAAAATTTGGTAAAATAAAATAATCAAAATTACATTTTTATATTATTTTCGGGTTTGAGAAAGAAAACACTTATTTCAACCACCAAATTCGATTCCGAATATTATTTTATTAAAAAGGTTTAACTTATCTTTGGGTTCTAAACCCAAATTTTCAATTTGATCAATTATAAATACTTGACAACATTTCAAATCTTCGATACAATGAAATAAATACAATAAAAAAATAATTTCAATTGAGTTGCTTACTTTTTTTAACATACCTAAGTGTGCGAGAGCGATAGTATATAGTTTAATTTTCTCTTTCTATCGTTACTCGTTTCTCGCTCAAAGCACTGACGGCTGTCTCTCGTTAGTATATGTTCGAAGCATATACATAAATTCTGAAAATCTCGAATATTGTACAGTTTTTGTCTAAAACCTTAAGAAAACATCAATTTTCCCTATAATATAGAATTTTTTTATAAAAATTTCGAAAAATAAACATTACAACCTTAATATGAAAATAAAATTATAGGACTAAAACCTATATTGTAATTAAACAAAAGCACCAAAAAATGTATGCCCTTACTAATTAACCCTTACACTACAAACACACATTTTTACCTCTACCTTTACCTAATAGAAAAAATCCACCTTACACTATCCAGGTAGTTGTATAAAGTTATCCCTTTTGGCACAACTCACAACTCGATATAAGGGTGAAAATAGCGATGTGATGACGGTTGTAAGGGCGGGGGTGATTCGGACCAATGAGAGGGTTGTCCGCAAACGGGACGGGGTAGTTTCCAAGTTTCAAATCGTAGCAAAATATTCCCACAATTGCCATAGAGTCTGTTGCGCGAAGCTGATAGTTTTTTTTTGTGGAAAGACAGTGTACGTGTGTAATTTAGCACAGGGTAGTTGTTTTTGTGCGGGTGTGAGTGTTATAACGAAATTGGTGATTATTATTGTACTATCAATGATTTTTCAATAGGTATTTATTGTGTTTTTTTATAAATAAGAAATCTTTTTATTAATTTCACACAAAAAAATAGAATATATTGAATCAAGGGGGTCTTTACTTGTCGAAAATCTATAATTATAGATAAATAATTAAATGCAAAATATATTTTTTGACAATTTTTTTATTTATTTCATAACATTTTTTCTTTTTTTTATATATAAATACGGAAACAAAGTTTGTTTAAACTTTTTTTTTTTAAATATTTTTTCTTTTCTCTTTTTAACTTGCTTTGAAATTTATTGAATTAGTTTAAAATGATAAAAATATTTAAAATATTTTGAAAAATTTTTAGCTTTAAAAAAATTTTTTATATTCTAAAATTTGTTAAATATGAAGTGAGTATAAAAATTATAACATTTATATATTTTTTAAAATATTGCAAAAAAGGAAAATATGTGAAATTAAAAAAAAATAAAGTAAAAATTTAGAAAAAAAATATGTGATAAAATATAAATTAAAATTAATCATATTCATTTGTATGTTCCTAGATCTTTACTTTTTTGCGTTTAATTTTTTGATTTTTGTCATTTTTAAATGTTTTTTTCTATTTTCTACATTTTTCTTCTATTTACAATTTTTTTAATATTTTCTCAATTATCTTTTCCCTAATACTTTTCTTTTTTCGGTTATTGTACATTTTACTTTACTTTGTAAACATTTTTTTTAATCTCTCCTATTTTGATTTTATACATTTTCTTTTTTTTTCTAATGTTTGCGATTTTTCCTATTATTTTAAAATTTTTATTTTATCTATTAACAATTTCTATACATTTTTTTCTATACATTTTTTCTTCTCTTTTCCTATTTTTTATTATATTATTTTTCCGTTTTTTTTTTCGTTATTTTGATTTTTTCTTGTTTTTCCTTTTTTTATTTTTCCCTTTTCATTATACCTACTCGTTTTTATTGGTTTACCCATTTTTTTTAACAATTTTTTATCATGTTAAACATTTTTTTACGTTTTTCCGACATTTTTTTAAACATTTTCAACATTTTTTTACATTTTTTTTTTTCAAGATTTCCAAGAGTACTTTTTCACGTTTTTTAGCAATTTTTTAAAAATCATATTTTAATACTTATTATTCTATTCGGACGAAGACAAATCCAAATAATCTTTCTAAACAGTCAACAATTTTTCGAAAACCATATTTTTATACTTATCTATTATTCTATCCGGACGAAGACAAATCCAAATAATCTTTCTATAAACTATAATATTTATAGATCGCCATCTACCGAGTTTCTCCGATATGTAGATGTTAATCGATCTTATGGATCTTTTGTTTTCATGTAAATAAGCTTACTTACTTTTGATCACAAAACTGCATAAAAGTACGATATTAAAATGCAAATAATGCCTTACTTCTGTTTGTATCTGCGTTTTTTCGAATAAAAAATTAAACATACCTGCTAAGTATGAAGGTACTTGTCAAAAAACCATGCTTTCATTGAAGAAAATGTAGTTAAATTAATCATTCAAGGGTTAAAGCATTGAGCTTGTTCAACTTTTAGTACTCGCTCAATCTCGTTTGTCAAACTTGTACTCTTCGCCACAAAACTGTATAATTCTACAATGTTAGTAAGCCTAATTATAACTTACATCTGTTCTCATTTAAGTTTTTTCGTATAAAATAATGAATACTTAATATTTGTTAATTAACATTTTAGAATGTAATTGTCGCAAAAACATATCTCAATTGAGTTAACAATATTTACTTGTGTACATTATAAAGAAAACAGTAGAAACTATTTTTCATTATAATATACTTAAAAGTTCTAGTTAGCAATTTTGGCTTTGTTTATTATTTAAAATTTGCAAAAACTTCCGATTAAACCTACTTATAAACATCATTTCCTGTATTCAACTAAATGTGGGAATTTCTAAAAATTATTATTAATTAAATGAATGAATGAGTCAAGACAGTCAAATCAAAGAGTACGTATTTAATAAATAAATATTAATGTGAATAATTTAGAAATTAGTAGACGAAATTTGTGAAAACCTAATATTTATTTAAATTGTTATTTATTTATATTAATTTATTTTTGTTTACGAATAGAGATCGTGTAGATAATGCACAATAATAAAATTTCAATTAAGAAAAAGCGTGTTCAATATTCGCAAAATAGCATATCTGCTCCTCATTAGTGCACATAATAATTATTGTATTTAACAAGTGCATATACATAGTAATAATTTTTTCGCCAGCCGAAGGAGGGTACAGTGTAGCAATCCCATGAGGCAAAAAGAGCCCTTTATGTAAAATTTCTATAATCTATTTAAATAATCTACATGTGTTCTTTGTGGGATTAATCACTATTTCCTCTTCTCTCATAAGTGCTCTACAGGATTAAGATCCGGTGACCAAGAAGGCCACTCTAAAATTGCAACAACTTCTGTTTCTAAGAAACATTTTGCTACACTGCTGGTATGTGGAGGAACATTATCTTTCATAAATAAATAAAAATCGAAACCACCTCGCTAGAGTCTGCCTACCTTTAACATGTTAAGGTTTTTCCAATGGGAATTAAAGGAGTTCTTTCACTAATCTTATTTCCACCCCAAAACGTATCTCCTTTGAGTTTCGGGATAGATTTGGCACCACGAATTCTGGCTCTACCTCTTAAAATCCGAAGATATTTTTCCAATTTTCATGCTCTAAACACCAGTGTAAATGGTTAATTTTATTTTCCATTGAAAGTTCTGGTAGCCATAACGGTTTTCTACTAAATAATTTTTTAGCACGAAGTCTTTTTCTAATATTTTCGACAGAAGCATTTTTTACTTCTTGTAACAAAAAATAACTTGAAAAACTATTTCGTATTAATACAAGGTGATTCCATATAAGTTTTGTTGTGTTTACATACCTAATATTTCTCTCTTTCTTTCTCCCCTTCCATTTACCCTTTCAGATTGTCAGATTTGGGTCTATATTAATTTCCATTCACACCATCAAGTGTTCTCCTTTTTTGTGAATTGGCACTATGATATTGTTTTGCCATTTCTTATTTTTCCCACTGTTCTTTATATATTTTCCATAGCCAATTTTTACCTTCTATGTATTTTACCATTTCAGGATCTATCATCTCCGCCTGCGTTGCCTGTTTTTATGTTTGATAATCCTTCTATTTCGGCTTCTCTGTCTATTTGATCTATTTTTATGTTTTTTCTTCTTGATTTATTACATTTCCTGTTTCTATTGTTTCTTTACTAGATTTGTTCTCATTGTATTTTTTCCATACTTAACTATTTGTTCTGGGTATATTTGGATGTGGTTGGATGTATATCTTACTGCATTTATTTCGTTTCGGTTTTCTCCCTTGATGTGTCGGATTGTCGCCCAAAAGATCATATTATTTGTTACATAGTCTTCCTGTAATTCTTCTTCAAATTCTTTTCATTACTTTGCTTTTGTTTGTGTGTCTTTTTTTACCAATGTCTGTAGTATTCGACTTTATCTTCTTCGATTATTATTTCTCTGCCATTTTCTTCTTTAATACCAAAGAAAACACAAAGTCCGTACCACACAGTAATTTATTAAATTGAAATTTATTGACAACTAGTTTCGACCGTAACGGTCATCATCGTCTTATTCCAATAATGTTTTTATACAATTAATTACAATTAATTTTAATATTAATTTTGATTACTTTTGTATTTGTTTTTGTATTTATATTTATATTTGACCTGATGATGACCGTTACGGTCGAAAACTAGTTGTCAATAAATTTCAATTTAATAAATTACTGTGTGGTACGGACTTTGTGTTTTCTTTGGTATTACCATACGACCACATTTGAGAAATGGATGATCTCCTCTTACATTTTCTTCTTTGTTCCTTCTGCCTCCACTTCTTTATTCCAACATCTTGTCCTTTTAATTTGTGTATTACATTTTTTATTTCAAATATTTCAGTTGCTGTCTTCTTTAATATTTCTTTGTAGCTAGGTAGGTACTCCAAAGTTCATATTTTTTTTGGTCTCCCAATTGCCGTATTAATCTTTTGTTAGTCTCCTTCTTGTAAAGTGCTCACTTTCTTTCTATTTTGAGATTATTTACCTTTACCTTCTTGTAAACTTTTTCTTTTCATCCTCCACTTTTGCAGTGACCATCCTGTGTTGTGTAGCTATTTGCGGTTATTTTTCTATACCTAATATTATATTTTAGTTCCGATCATCCCTGTTATATAAGGAATTATAAAAACTACGATGGAACTAAAATACTTCGATAATAGCAAACTTTATAACGATTTTCCAAACAAAGAATACGATTTGGTCTCTAGAATCAAGAACAAAACCATTAAACTGTTATCAACAAACCAAAAGTTGTGGTTTAAAAACTATACTGTGTGATTGCGGTATATACGGGAATCCCAAAGACTGCTTACACGTAGCTTATGTGAAGTTATTTGTCTTCTTCCGTTAGTTATTAAAACGTCTTTCTAGTCTAATTATATTGCACATGGTTTACTTAGATCGAGTTTTCCACCACAACCTAACTTATTGGAAACTTTTATTTGACAGATGTAATGTACGACTATCTTTTTTTAATAAACGAAGTAAAATAGGGTAGTAAATTCCAAATAATAATATAATAATATAATTTTACAATTTTGACAATGTCATATTCCATTTCGTTTCGTAAACTACCAAGGTCTTAATCGTTTATGGCTGCAGGTATCATTTGATTTGTTTGATCATTTTAACAATGAATTCTATCCAATGTTTATATTTATTTTTTGTTACAGCGTTGTGATATCCACAAAAAAATGGCCATTACGCAACAGTTCTGCTTACGTTGGAATAACCATCGCTCAAATTTACTGACAGTATTTGATGAACTTCTCCAAAATGAGGCTTTTACAGATGTAACATTGGCGAGTGAAGGAGGCCCTTCAATAAAATGCCACAGAATGGTGTTGGCAGCATGTTCACCTTATTTTCAAAATTTGTTTACGGATTTACCGTGTAAGCATCCTGTAGTAGTTCTAAAGGATGTCAAGTATTCTGAAATTAAAGCAATATTGGAGTATATGTATAAGGGGGAAGTAAATGTAGCTCAAGATCAACTAGCAGCATTATTAAAAGTAGCAGAAGCATTAAAAGTTAAAGGTTTGGTGGAAGAAAATAGAGCAACTAGGAGTCCGAAGCCCGAACCAATAGACCATTCCTCCTCATCTATATCAACATCAAGTTCAGTTATGCAAAACATAGTACATAGTAGTAGTAACTCATCTCCTCCCCATTCAACCAACAATATGTATAAAAACCCTTATCATATTTTTAACAATAAACCTCAAGACTCACGTTTAAACCTTCCTATGTGGGCTATACCTGGGCTACCCCTTCCTCCCCATAATTCTCAAGTTCCTACCTCGAATCACCCACCACCAGGTATGCTCAGTGGATGTTACGATATTCCCACCTCCGATATGTCACCGTTAAAACGAAAGAAACTATCAAGTCTACTAATGAACAGAGATACCCCAATATTACGAACTGTCTTGGGACAAGGACAAGCTGATTCATCCCAACCCGTCAGCTTAGTTTGTCATCCTGACAGTGCCCAACAATCGAATGGAAACGAAGATAGACTTAAGGTAATGTTAATATATTTAGCCATTCATCATCTTTATCTAGGTATTTCAAGGGGAATCCAATAATATATTTTTTTGGGTACTTTGGTTTCCTCCATGCTCTCTATATGCCTATTTAGTTATGAATGTCATCATTTAAAATGTTATATTCTCTAGTAATTAGTATATACCATGTTTAATCTTCTTTTCATGCCTTAATGATATCAAATCGATATGTCACACAAAAAATTTGAACTATGATATTTTGTTGTTTTTGGATATTTGTTTTCCCCATAGTAGCGAGTGTAATTCGTTCTTAATGGCGTTTGTTCTTTATTTTCTTTAAAATATTATTATTCGCCTACCTTTTTTGATAATATCTCTTTACAGTTCTTCAAAATAGTTTCCATGCTTTGCAATTACTGCGTTCCAACGTGTAGAAAGTATTACAATTCCATCCAGTACGAGTACGCCCTTTGTTTATCTGTAGGATGGCTCGGGTAATGGCGACAGGAAGATCCAGAGATGAAAAACGACTTCCACGCATAGGTTGTTTCAACTTTGGGAATAAGTCGAAGTTTGGACTCATATCTGGGCAGTAGGGAGGATGAGGCAACTCTTCACAGCCATATTCGCGTAGCTGTTCGGTTGCGATATTTGCAAAGTGTAGACGAGCGTTCTCATAGAGAATGAGTGGTCCAGTGTTACAAACTGAGGTCTGTTCTTGTGTCTATCGTGATGATTCCTTGGTTATCGCATTCAAAGATCATCATTTTTTTTTCATCAATCGCGACAATTCGATTCAAAAATGTTTGTACTTCAATGTCGAATTTTTGTTTCAGCAAAATTTCAGTGTCCAGGCGTTTTCGCTTCTGTTCATCATTCAAAATGTGCGGGCTCCATCGCGCAGAAATTTTTCTCTTCTTTAAATGACTTGTCAGAATTCGGTAACTTGACATCGCTGGAATCCCTGTACTATCAGAAAGGTCTTCACATGTCGCACGACGATCTTGTTCGAGAGTATTAGACACCAGTTTCACACTCCGATTATCTCCACGAAAATTATTACACTAGCGAGATACTGTACTACGCTTCACAAGTGATTCACCCCAAACGTCACTTAAAGCAATATGGATTTCTATCGGGTTCTTTTCAAATAAAGTTTCAATCTTAATATATGCCCTTTGTTCTTCAGCAGTCACAGTACCCGAGACACGAGATGGATCAATTTCAAGGTCGCATAACTTAAGAACGGAGTAGACTGGAACAAAATAACACGCTTCTTCCTTAAGCCTCGAACTACAACTGATATATTTCTCATTGCTGCAGCGTCATCTATCCCGCAGTGGTATCAACCTGTCCATTTTTTATAAAATGATCCTCGTAGTTAGCGTGGTCTTTATCTTTAGCCAGTGTAACTTGGTCATCGGTACATAAAATAAATCCTCATGTTTATTAAAATATTTCAACTCCTACTTTATCCTACAACTCAGTTACAACAATTACTATCACCTTGGTTTCTATTTTTTAAAGTTATATTTGTTACAGCATATGAAAAATGAACCTTCCGAAGATGCTCAGTCTCCGTATACGGACTTTACCCCAATGAACGACGAAGAAGAGAAATCGAAGTTAGCAGTACCCTCCTCTTCTCCTCAGTCGTTCAGCCATGACATAAGAGGAGTCACTTCAGGAATAGCAACCTATGTTCCTTCGCAAAATAAAGAGTGGAAGCGATACAAACAATATACCCGAAACGATATAATGTCTGCAATAGAAGCTGTTCGAAATGGTAAGTTACTTTTTTACAGTATTGTATGGAATTAAATGAACAACGTTTTCTACTTATTTTCGCTAACTACGATAAAGTTAGTGACGTTTCGGTACATCTTGTACCGTTTATACTTTCTTTTACATTCTTTGTCTTTATCATAAACATCTATCCACATTTTCAGTCCAATACTGATTAATTGACATTTACATTGATATTAGTTGTAACTTTTTACACCCTTTGCACATTAAGGTAAATCAGAATTAAAAAAAAATTCTGATAATATAATTCAAGATTCTACGTGATGTGACCAACTAACAGTCATACCAAGAGTCATGTTTTATTTATAATATTGAATAATATAACACGATTTATCTGGGGGTCACATTTCATTTAACTAACTTATCATATTTCTGACCCCTTTTTTAGGTTTCTTTGTTAGTAAGAAATATTTTCAAATTTTGCCTAATACCTATTTTCCTTTTTCATATATTTGAAGCCTCACGAAACATGTTATGAATAATTTTCAATTGAATTTTTTTCAGGTATGTCTGCACTTCAGGCTGCAAGAAAGTATGGTGTGCCTTCACGAACTTTATACGACAAAGTAAAAAAATTGGGTATTACAACAAGTCGGCCGTTTAAACGCGGTACTAATGGTAGTTCAGCTTGTTTCTCCTATGGAACAGGCTCGCCATATGGTGGCCATCTATCGGAAAATGATGACAGTCCTATGAACAGTATGAATAATAATTCAGCCTTATTGGAAGCGAGTACCTTCCTGCAACATGCCTTAGATGGTCGAGGAGGTGATGAACGAGAAGCGCTAGCAGCAATGGCTGCAGCTGCTGCTGCCCATGCTGTAGCCTCAGGCCATTCCACAAGTCCAAGTAACCTTGGCAGAGCTAGAAGTCCCAGTCCAAGTCCGACAATGTTGAAGTTTATGCGACACGCTAGTTTAACTCCATCTCCAGCTCCAGGAAGTGATCATCATAATTCACATAGCGAAACAAACGGTAGTTCAGAACGAGATCATGAAGACGAAGAGGATCAAGTTGAAGATTTATCGATGCACAGAAAAGAACATAGAGAAACTACCAGGGTGATCATGCCCCCAATGAACCAAGTTTCAGCTATAATTAAAAAAGAAGAACTACTAATAGACAGTCTGAAAGAAGAGGCGCGTCGAGAAGTAAGTTTAGATTGTGAAGGAGAATAAATTTGTATATAAATATTGGACTCATGTTAAGAAGTTTTACACCAGTGTTAAATTTTATGATATATAGTTTATTACTTTGAAACTGCAACTACATTGACTGATAATCAGTGCAATATGTTTCTTATGTCTGTGGTTGTCCACTCGTACTCACTTTTACTATTTTGTAGCTCTTAGAGTAGAAATTAATCTGGACTGTCGCATTTACGTCATTTATATAATTTTTCTATCAGTACCTTAAAAGTATACATTTATTTTAATTTTTATTTAACATATGCAAACATAAGAACTAATTTCAGTTTTGTTTCTATATTATCTTACTGAATTTTTAGCGTCTCAATTGGTACTGCTATCAATTGTTTTAGTTCCTTCTGTTAGTTATTATTTTTTGTTACCGCATTTAAGGTTCTTTCTTGAATTTTTCTTACGTAATAATTCGATATTAGTAAAGTCGCTTTTAAATAATATAAAATAATGTGTCTCACCCTATTTTATTTTCTGAAATCCATTTAAACTTGTTGTACAACTGCTTAGGTTTCATTGAATTTGGTTAAATTTTATGCAGTTTTCGAATTACTATATGCAGTATAGGTAGTCTAAAAAAACGCTGAATTCTTATGAGAGGAAAGCTTTTAATGGTATAAACTTATTCTTAGAACAAATAGGGATCGAATGTAGTCTTATGAAGTAATACTAACTTGCTGGTTAACTGGTGCGTGCGCCGATTGGTGGACAGAACCTTGCTAGTGTACAAGGAACTGTCCTTAAAGCTTATGTGGTCACTGCTAATCTTACTAATCAAAATTAAATATGAATTTTACTAGGTTCGTTTATATAATGAAGTTCTTTTAAAGTAACTCCGGTAAAGTCGTAAAAATGATTGGCATTTCAAATTCCTTTGGATAAACTAAATATGATGTATTAGGGCGTATGAATTTTTGACGCAATAATTGTTGGCTGCCATTGTTCAGTCTCATTTTATCTAGTCTGCTACCACTTTCTTTTAAGTTTTCTTTTTTCTGTAGGATAATTATTTCCCTTTAGTTTACGTTCCATTGGAGGTATATTGTCCCATTCTGCTTGTTAGACATTGTTAATGGACAATTCTATATCTGTGTCCAGTTATTGTTCAGTGTGTAATGGCTCTATCAGTAAAACTTTCTCCTCAAGATTGGCTCTAAAACTTATCCAATGATTTAGTTTATTTACTAACGTTGATTTATCTTTTTTATTAAATTATCACTCTTTGTCAGAACTATTGGGGAGTGATCCGAATCCAGCTCCCCAATTTGTTTCCAGAAGATAATCAATATAATCTTATCTTTCATTATTGTACGACATCAAGATCAAACACTTAATAATCCTAGAAGTCATCTGGAGTTACGGAGTACGTTAAACCAAAAGTATGTCGCATCCTTTTACCAATATCTTAGTGTCGGTTGTTGAATTCTCGAACCAATCTGAGTGATTGGATTTTTTAAATCAGTTTTAGTGTAAGGGAAGTCGACATCCATTAATTTTATTATGGGCAAAACTATTAAATATTGCGTTATGAATGTCTTTTTCAATGTCGATAAATACTTCCATAGGATGTTAACACAATCTATATAGTTCAAGAATTTCTGTGACTGTTTTCCTATTTATTTATTTATTTACTTATTGGATATTCACTTCATGGTTATGTATTAAATTGGTTTTCGTTATTAATACATCAAGTTTCATAGTATCTGCTATTGCTGAGCACTTCTTTCAGATGCATCGCCAGGATATTTCACCACTTTTTAATTCTCTATTTTTAGACAATGTGTAATTCTCTAAAGCAATAAATCTCTATTGCGGCAACTTTTAATTATAGGTACTCATTTTAACAATACGACATCTAAACTTACAATCACAAACTGCACCTAAATGTAACAAATTTACCTGTTTATTATACAAATATCAAATCCGAAGGGGCAGATTTTATTGGCAATTAAGGAATAGAAAAATACGTTTTTTTGTACATTCTGCGTCTTAATACCTGTTGGAATATGAACCCCAAATTGGGAAGTTTCGTCTCGCATTGTTGTGACAGATTTTCTGTCACAAGACCTTCTAAATGTAACACTAAAAGTATAAAGGGTATGGGTAAGGAGCACCATCTCATATGAGGATTCAGCATAAGAAGTGTCCACTAGTAAACAGTAAATTACTGATCAAAATTCGTCTGATTTGGCGCTAATATCAAATGAGTGTATAGTATAAATTGAGCTAGTGGCGTGAAGTATATAGAGTTCGAATAATTAAGTAAAAGTTACTGTGAGATAATCTTGAAAGTCCAATACTTCAATTTCTCCTTATTTTTGAATTTTCAGCGCTTCATTTTAAAATTACCCTCGGGCTACAGTGGCGCCTTCTTAATTTAATGAGTTCTATTGCATACTTTTTGATACACATAGGCAGTGCTTCTTTCTTTTACCGTCCATCATTAAAAGCTTGCTAAAAACAAATGTTATTTTTAAGGATTATTTTCTAATACTTTAAACATAATATGAAAATTTGCGTTCCGTCCAGATTTATTGAATTAGTTATAATGGAATCGAACCGAGTGCCTATAAAATGCTTACATTAAGACCAGCTCATATTTTTGCTACAAGTTCCTCTGTAAAAATAGGAGCCCAATTTCATAAGACTGATAGATTTTACTAGGTTTTTATACATGAGACTGATGTTATAAAGAGAAGCAAAGAAGATGGTCGAAAATGTTATGCATAAATACGGGGGTGTTCTTCGTAACATCAAAAATATGTCTTGAAATGATTGACAAAGAATATTTTTGATTGTTATTTAAAGAATAAATATACTTATCCCGGTGTTATCTTAAAAAAGATGTAAATATTTTTTTACTTTATTATTTGCTGAGGGGCATTAAGCCTAAATTTTAGAGGAACTGAATTTTACGTTTTTGTCTGTTTAATCTTATTAATATTTTTTTTAATTAAAAAACTGTTCCAAATGCTTTCATGAATATAATATTTGTAACATTTTTTAAATATCTACATTATCTATTATAAATAGTAAAATATGTTGGGTCATTTTAATTTTAAATTAAATTAATTGGAAACAAACTTTAATGAAAGCAATTGGTGTTTAATATGTTTATATTTTGTTTTTGTAAAAACAGTCCTCTATAATTAAGTGTTTTGAAGACAAAAATATAGGTTCAATGTGATTATAATAAAAAATATATGGTTTTGGGGTTTTTTAGGAAAAAGGTATTATATTTTCAGTTACTATTGTGTAAGTCAAAACAATTTGTAAGATATTGGACCAGGCTCAATTTTTAGGCACTGTTTTTATCCATTTCAAATTTGTGTCAACGGTGTTTTGTCGCACTTAAAAGGGTTTCAAATTTTTGAACTAACAATAAATCATACAAACTTCTTTACTTTTCGAAACCACAAAAAGATAATATTTTAAAGTAAAATACACAAATTTTACTATGTTTTTTTCAAATTTGTATTTGAAGTTTGTATGTTTTATTTGATAAATTAATTACACAACTTCTACCTAGCACCTTGCCATAGTTTTCTTGTACAAGTGGCCATTTTTAGCCATAGCTGTGATTTTCTAGACTGAATATTACACGAGTTTTTCACTAATAATCAAGATTATTATTCACCCTATTAATTTTTTACTTTTAGTTCAACTGATATGACTGCAGTGTAGTCTAGTCAATCAGATGATAGTTTTATTTTCTCCTTAACAACAAATTTACATTAATTGGTGTTATATAGTTTAGTTAAATTTGTAAACTGTTGTTTTGGAGGTAATAATGTTCTATTCAAGCAGCTCACCTTATATAGAAATGTTTTTACCAAAAGTGCAATGTTTGTATTGCTAAACTATTAAAAATGTTGTTTATATTTTTTGTGTTTATTGTCATTATTTACAAGACTGAATTATTTTTTAAATTTTTGATATATATGGTACAAAAAATATTTTTATTTGGCAGGAGGGTTATCTAACACATCTAAGAAGAATTTATATTTTCTTATAATTGTTTTATCTGTAGTATACTTTCTATTCACAGATTAAACAAAGGGAGAACTATTTTGTACTTAAGATTTTTTTTCCAATTTGTCGAAAATTAAAATTGTAATGTTACTTTTATATACATTCAGAATTTCTACGGCTGCTGCCACCTCCCATCATGCAACCAGGATCTCCATTCCATCCTATTTTCTCAATCTTTCCTTTGGATGGACTCATCCACTTCATCTATCCTAGACCTACGTGGTCTTCCTTCTACCCATCGCACTTCAATCTGTTATCTTATTTATCCACTTGCTTTCCGCTCTTCTGACATGTTCATACCACAAAAGCCTCTATTTCAATGTCATTCTCTACTTCTGTTCTTCTGCGTTTTTTCTCGTTCATCACTCTATCCATTCTTGTAAGACCGCAGCACCTCCTTCTCCTCTCCATTTCTGTTGCTTGAATTTTCCTTTATTATGTTTGTTTTATTAACCACATCTCATAATGCTTTGGACTATGGAGTCATTTGCTTAATTTTTATCTTAATATTCTTGTCCCAAATCACTGAATCTAGTTGTCTCATAGCCTTTCTAGCTTGTCCTATTCTACTAGTCCTATTCTGTTGTATTTTTTTTTTTGGAAATGATAAATCTTAAATATTTAAATTTGTTGATTGCTTTAATTGCTAAATTATCCTCGACTTCCATGTTTTTTAGGTCCTCTTCTATGGCAGTTAAAAATTCTGTTTTTTGAAGTTGATTTCAAGACCGGCGTTTTGTTATTATTCCTGTAGTTTTCTTATCATATAGCTGAGGTGCTGTTACAGCCTAGTCATCTGCAAAACATAAAGTATAAAGATGTTCGTCTGTTATATTAATTTCCTTGATAATTTTCTTTTCATGGTCTCAAGGTATCTTCTAGGGATATTTAAAAAAAGGTTGGTGAAGTGGGACTTCCTTGGAGCAAACCCTCTGGGGTTTTAAATCTGCCGATAAGTTTGTTTTTTAAGTTTCTGTACAGTATTGTTTTCGTATCGGTTTTTGACTATTCTTTTGAGTTTTCTTGGTATTTCGAGTTCTCTCATAGCTTCCCAAAGCCTTTTTCTGGATATCATGTCATACGTCTAAAAACGCAATATAAATTTCTCTAGTTTTTGCCTTTTTCTTTTCTATTAGCTACTTTATGGCATGAGTTGGCTCTAAGCAGGACACTCCTGTTGTGAAGGCTAATTGTTCTTCTCCTAACTTTTCTTTTCTATTATTTTCCACTTTCTCCCTTATTATTCTACCATATATTCTTTCTATTGTTGGTAGCACACTAATACTTCTATACTTTCAAATTTGTTTCTATCTCCTTTTTTAAAAATAGATATCACTTGTGCTTCCTTCTAATCTTAAGGCATTTTTCCTCCATTTTGGATTGTTTCAAAGATTCTCCATAACTTTTTCGTACCATATTTGACTATTTCAGCCGTAATTCCCGCAGGCCATGGTGCTTTGTTCTTTTTATAGATATTATTACTCTACGCATCTGTTTTGTGTTACTGTTATATCTTCTTCCCTGTCCTTCACTTTTTTTCTATGTGTTTAAATTATTGATGCCTTTTTTCTGTTATTAGACCTTTAGAATATGTTTTCCAGTTCTGGTCTTGTATGTATGAAATATGCGTCTTTTCTTGTTTGTTCGTTCTGAGTGTTTTCAGCATTTTCTAAGCTTTAGCTTGTTCTTTCTATATGTTGGTCTATATTTGTACATGATTGCTTCCCATTTGTGTTCTTTTTCTTAATAACCATTCTTTCTTTATCTTTGTGTCTGTAATTTCTGAAATCGGATCATGGTGTGAATAAAAGTAATTTTCAATCATATTTATAAATATTATTTTTTTTTATCTGACTTAATTTGTATATTTTATAAATATTAAAAATTCAAATGAATATATTAAGCTTGGAAGTATATATCTATACAAAGGTATTTTCTATATTTCCTAAAAGCAGTAAGCAATATAATAAAAGCAACACACAGAAAATTTAATATATTTTGTACCAAATATTTCAGAAAAAAAAACACAACTAAATGGTAACTTATATAAGGACCAATTTCAATAAAGATAAACGTGCCTTCTTACTGAACACTACTTGACATTCCATTAGTTTATATTTTTTACAAAAAAAAAATAACAGAAAAGATTTAATTTTTTTTTATTAATTACAGCAGTTGTGTTGATTTATATTAAATGCCATTTAATTTAAGACTGATTGTTTATTATTGTTATCAAAGTATTTTTTAGAGTTTTGTTATACAAGGTTATCCTGAAAATAGGTCTACCACTTAATATTATTATCGACTATTCTTAAAATATAAGTTTTGCCTGGTTTTTGTATAACCTTGTACGTATACCTATTAATTTAAGATCTCTTACTTACCTACAATATAGCCCAAAGTGCTAAACAACTACCTCAAAATACATATTTTATTTTAAAAGAAAAAATGTATATAACACAGAAAATTCATATATATAAATTTAAATACTATGTTACATTTATCTATTACATATTTATACCATATCAAGGATTGTATGGTGCCCAGAAAAAAAGTTATTTTTTAATAGGAATCCATATAGTCGAGTGCTATACTACTTTTATAATTTCCCGAAATATACATAAACGTACTGTTAAAAACGTGTTTTCTATTATTTCACTATACATTTTTTTATGTATATGTTAATTGTTAGATATAGTTCTATTTACTGATTGCACTGCACGTATGTAATGCATTTTATAACTTTAAGTAAAAATAAATATATATTCCAGAATCAGATGTTTTATTTTCAAAAAACCACAATAGTTGAATTGATAAATACATGCATGCAACTCCCACTGTACGATCAAATAGATGTAAACCTCATACATATAGACCTAAATACAAATGTAACGAGAACATCTATTGGGGCAGTAGTCAATTTATTAATTTGGAATTTAAAGAACTGCGAGTTAGAACGAGTGGGGAAGACGTGGAAAGGTAAGGAATTCCACAATCTGGAGACCCTGGGAATGGAAGAACGATAGAATCGATCCATTCTTAATGTCTGGCACTGAACAGTATATACGGATGCATGGAGGTGGCACGTCGCGTTGCTCTGGCTGGTCTAGCCAGTGGAGGCATTATAGAGCGGACTTATTCTGAGCAAAATCCGTTTAAGTATCGGTAAAACGGAAAAATCAGACACTTCTCTTCACTGGGACAATGGGGCTAGGTTTTTGGTGATACTGGTGTCGTTTATTAGTCGAACTGCTCTTCTCTGTATTGCATCAAGAACTCTGAGTCTTGACGGAGCAGCCGATTCCCATACATGTGAACAGTATTCAAGATTAGGTCTTATTTGTGCTTTGTAAAGAGTAGCTAAATTGGACGAAGAGAAATATTTCCGTGTTCGAAAAAGAAGCCTACCTTCTTTCTTGCTGCTGTTGCTATTGATGCAATATGTTCGTTTCAGAGTAAGTCCCGGGAGATCGTTATACCAACCAACGTAATGGTGTACTAGTGTCTGATCCAGAGATAATTTGTCTATGGTCTGATCGTTCATTGTGATGGATGAGTCGTATGTTTGCCTCTTGTTGGTTCGGCAACATGTCTTTGTCTTGGAAGCTTTGAAATAAACAAGATTCTTTCTTCCCCACTCGTCAATAATTCTCAAATCTTGATTAAGAGAAGCCGTTGTGGATCTTCTGTCCTCTTCCAGAATATCTAGGGATATGGGATGGTTCTGCGTTTTGCTACAGTGTAGGTTGCTATCATCTGCAAAACAGTGTATCGGGTTAGGTAATAGTGGCTTCTAGTAGATCATTAATTTGTAAAAAGGAATAGAGTAGGAGCTAGAGCCGATTCTTGGGGAATTACAGCGTTGAGGTTGGAAGAATGTCCATCGATCTACGGCAACTTGAATGTGCCTGTTGGAGAGAAAGTTGGATATCCATCTGCAAAGGTTTGGCGAGAGTCCGTATGAAGGCAGTTATTTGTTCAAGAGAGCTGCATGCCACACTTGATCAAATACTTTTGAGATGTCTAGTGATACTATTTGAGTCTTCCCATGGCGGTGGATGGCATCACTCCAGACATGAGTTATATATGCTAGCAGATCGGCTGTTGACCTTTGTTGGCGAAAACTATATTGCCTGTCACTTAAACGGTTGTGTGCCTCCAGGAAGCACAGGATTTCGTGATAGACGTATTTCTCCATAGGTTTGCTAATAACAGATAGAAGAGCTATGAATCTGTAGTTAGAAGGCATGGTTTTGAAGCCTTTCTTGGGGACTGGTTGTACTCCTGGTAAAGTATAACCAGAAGAGATCTTTCAGTTGTCTAAACCTTAGTAAAAAGAACCTCCATATTATAACGGGAATATTACTGGGCACTGCCAATAAAGAGAACACAAGAAAAAACTAGGGTTAGTAGATGATTTATATGTTACACGAGCAAAGCTCAGTCATCCGGGTACTTTAAGTATGAATCAGCCTCTGGAATAGTCTGGAATCAGCAGCTTAACCAAAAATTGCGCCTTTTGCAGGTGTTATTCTAAAGAAATGTATGTAATTAACAAAAATATCTAAGTAGTTTTTAACAATTTTGATTACGAACACAGTTTTAAACTAAAAATTCAAGTTTGAAAAAAAAATATGTACGTATAATATAATAAATTATAATAAAAAATTAAACATGAATACCAGATTTCGGCACTCCCAGCATCTACTGTGACCACGCACTGGTAGATATAAAAAATTTTTATTAGTAAAATTCAAATACTAATATTAAATTGTGTTAAAACCAAATTTATTTCATAAAACAGGAGTATATTAATAATAAATTTGTTGGTAACCTCATAAAAAGGTAAACATTTGCTCACGATTTAACTCAATTAGGGTTATGGCGACATCTGGTATATTTGCAACGCAATACTTAAAACTACAAATAAGGAAATTCACTAAGCACAACCTTTATACAATGGCACAACTAATCTAAACTGCTTCTTTCACGAAAAATATAAACCTAATAGCAAATGGGCATTTAATTTTCAGGTAGATAGCAAATTTTAAATTACAATCATTTTAGTCTTTATACCATGATTTTACTTTATAAATAATATTATTTAAATATTTTTTTTAACAACAGTGACATCTACATTAAGCACCAGAAATAAAACAGCAGTGACTATGCGTACAACATCCTTGAAATTTTAAATTTACAAATATTTTTCTAAATTTTATATGTTTTTATTAAACACTAAAATACTTTTAAATATAATTATATCATACTTTGTAATTAATAGATACTTATAAGTTTACTAATTAAAATAATTTCAAGTTTTACCGTAACTAGGTTTAGCAGTAAATATCCTATCAAAGGATGTATAGACACGTCTTTCTTTTCTAAACGTCGGTAGCTGGATGAAGGTAGGTGAAAATTATAATTTTTTAATTTAACAAACATCGTATTATATAGAAATGGAAGCTAGATTTTATAATTAAAATATTATTAATTACAATCTATTACAATTAATTTTGGCGATATTTTTTGTAAAACTGGATTATTTCACTGATCTTTAACTTTATAAAAAATTGTAGGTTATGTATACTGTTGTCTAATTTTCTATAACATGTATATTTTTAAGTAAATTTGTAGTGTTTAGTATGACCAATATTTACTATAAATTAAGCGATATTATATTGTTCTAGTAATAATGGCCAAACAAAAGGGAGAGAAAAAAGGCAAATCTGCCATCAACGAAGTTGTAACCAGAGAATACACAGTCAACCTTCACAGAAGGTTACATGGAATAGGTTTCAAAAAGCGTGCCCCTCGGGCAATTAAAGCTATCAGACAGTTTGCTGAAAAACAAATGGGAACACCTGATGTGAGAATTGATACCAGATTAAACAAACAACTCTGGTCCAAAGGAATCAGGTTAGTAAAATTGAAATTGTAGTAGATATACATGTAGTTATTATTTTTATTTTTAGGAATGTGCCTTTCCGTGTACGTGTACGTCTTTCTAGAAGAAGAAATGATGATGAAGACTCTGTAAACAAATTGTACACATTAGTAACTTATGTTCCAGTAGCTACCTTCAAGGGGCTACAGACAGAAAATGTTGACGCCAGTCAGGAATAAGTTTATTAATAAATCTTTTTTAAGTTAGTATTTTTTTATTAACAAAAAGCTTCATATTGCTTTTAAATGGTACAAATTCGATAAAACAAATGAGGTTATAGTGGCTTGAAATTTAGGTACACAGAAAACTCAAGATAGGTATACATCTTATTAAAGATCATTAAAACACTCATTAGTTAATCATTTATCGCTTCTTTACTATATTTTCTAGTTGTTTTTTATTTTCTTTTATACAATTAACCTATTAAATATATTCATCAAAATGTCCAAAGTATTTAAGGAATAAAAAACAATAGAACCGTAGATCGAATAGATAATAAGTAAAAATCAAATAAGGCGAAAAAGTTTCAAGCTGATAAATACATAAAATTTCAAAATACCGCAATGTAGCAAGACTTATTTACTGTCTACATTATTTGAATGTACAAAGTATCTTATCTTTTTGATGAAAAGAAATCGTTACATTTATAAGGTATTAAGGTAATATTCACAAGTGTTAATTTTTCAATATTATTTTATAAATTTGAAAGTAAAAGTTGTCCCCTTGCTACTTAAGAGGCCCTTTCCTTGTTTTTTACTCAGTTTGTATTTTTTTAAAAACTCCATATGCTGCTATTAAAATCATTTTTTCCTTTAATTTCATTATCCTTTTGCGCAAACTTTTTAATGTGATGAAGGTACTGCCGCACATCTTAACTATAAAATTAAATTAGCTAGAAGGGTGTGAAACTTAAATGGTTTTTACCTGTCTACCAAGTTTCGCTGAAATCAGAACAATTTTTTTTTGAAAAATATTATAAAGTGAAAATTTAACAAAAAAAATATTTAAACGATTAATATATGTAAATTAAGTCTAACTAAATACTTTCATTGATATTTTGAGTCAACTACTGCATTCTGGACAGAATTTGGTTGATGTTCCATGCAATTGAATTTTTCGTAGTTTTTGCACATGACTTAATTTCCTACTTTCTATTTTGCATTGGCCTTTGGTCTAGATTTCTATCTTCTGGTGTTATATATAGAATTTTTTTAAGATGTTCAACTGATAAACGTATTGTTAAGCGTTATCTCATCAGCGTAGTAACAAGGTCTCAAGCAAATTTGTTTTTTTAAAAACGATCGGCGTTGATTTCTTTTCTGGAGCATTGGAACCTTTACATAAAACGCTTAAATGAATTCCTTACAAGGTCTAAAAAGACATAAACAATCTAAGAGGCCACCTTCCTTATTTTCTAGCAACAATATATTTGCACCAGCTGATTGAATGTGTCAACCCCTCGTTTGGTCCGTTAATAACAAACAACTATTTCGAGAAGAACTGTGGAATTGGGTTTAAGAAAAACAAATTGCTTATCGCAATATACTTTTCAAACTGGTGCAAATATACCGAAAACACTACCCACGGTGGCCTGAGGTGAGGATATCCCTACACACGGGAGGATGCAGAATGGGTCATATGTGGCCTCAGTGCTGGCTGAGCACTAGCTCGCCCCTCCCCAAATTTCCAGATCCAGAGTACCCACGGTATAGCTGTACCAAAACAAAACATACAACAGAACAAACACCTATTCTCTCAGCGACTTCACAATAACAAATGTATTATTATTATAAGAGACTACACGAGCTCACATTGCCATAATGCCAACTGTTACAAAATTACAGTACATTAATTAAAGGTTGGGGTACAGGTGTATCCCTGGTATTGTTAAAGGGTTATGAAAGCTAACTTCCATCACCTATACCTATACCAACAACTTTTAGATTTACACTGAACATCTTTGATATCCACAATGTTAGGATGTATTTGCCTTCTTCTACAGTAGTATTTATACGATATTTGAGTCTAATGTACCGAGAAAAGTTCCACCTAAAAAACATTACCCTTCTAGGTTCGATGCCGAATTGATAAATATGAAAAACAAGACAAGGGATAAATATAAAAAAAATACTAAAAAATATCGGAGCTCAAACCAAAGTTCTATCTAATATCACCTATAAACGTTTTATATCATCAGCTTAGAATGAAATAAAATCGAATCCTAATAAATTCTGGTCAATAGTAAGATCAAAAAAAAGTGTCTTTTATTAATACCGCAAGCATGCTCTTCAATACCACAGAGCTTGATCACCCCAATGATTTAGAATGTTTTGCGAATTTCTTATCCAACTTCAGCACACTAAAATATAGTACCCAACTTTAACTCTACTCTGGAATGTGGCAAACGTTATTGAAGAGGAAGTTCTAACTGCCTTAAAACGTACCAAACCCAAGATGAGAACTGGTCCAGACTTCACACATTTTTCCTAACAAATGGAAATCCTCTAAAGTTTGTCCATTGTTTAAGAAAGATTATGGAAATGAAATATCTAATTACCGTACTATAACAATGTTATGTAATTTCTTAAAAATCTTTGAAACGGTGATCCACACAGGTGTGTGCTTCCAAATCCGTAATATAATAATTACCCCTGACCAACATTGTTTCATTAGTGGGCGATCAACCATATCGAAACTCTTTTGTATCACGCAATATTTAGCCGAGGCACTTGAAAGGAAGAGTCTGATAATTATGGAGGGTAGAGGTAAGGAGAACGATCTTAAATGGGAAATGATTAAAAATGTGTCCACTTTTTAGAGGAACATAACACTTCTCAAACTTGCCACTACAATGGCGCTAAAGTAGATGTAGGGTACAGAATGAATGTAGCAGTTTTTGACAAATTGATTGAAATGTCGTATGATTTCGTAATATAAGTCACAAATTATATAAGTGCTATAAAAAAACGTGGTCAGCGAATTCAGTTTAGTGTATTTTAAATTCGTTTTATACTTTTTCTACGCCCATGACTGTAAACGTCAAAAATCGCACTGTAGACATTCCGTGTAAGTGACATTTAACAATAACATGCACGTAATGAGATCTCATAACATACATGTGCGTTTAGATAAAAAAACTTAAATTTCTTTGTTTAATCAAATTGCAATAAAATTTTTATGTACGTACTACTTTATTTGGTCTATTTACAAACTTTTAGTCAATTTAAAAACATAAATATATAATAGTTTTTATTAAAAAATAAAATAAAAATAAAACAGATATAGGCAACATACATTACATTTTAAATTATTATTTAATCTAGGATGTTACTTATTGTCACTACTTTGATAAATGTTATTTTAAACGGCAAATTTCGTCATATATTTTTTAAGAGATGTCAAATATTTAGAATTAAAATTAAAATATTGAGTCGTAGAAAAAGCATAGTACGTAACTCGAGTGGTAAGAGGTATTACGTACTCGTGTAATTACGCACTCGCCGCTACGCGGCTTCGTGCGTAACTTTTCCACTCGTACGTAATATCCTATTTACCACTCTTGATACGTAATATACTATTATGATTATCTTATGTATCTTATGATTATTTTAAAAATGGTGTCATAATAAAGCGGAAATGTGTCTTTCCTTGTTTATTTATCTATCCTACTCTAAGAAATTATGGCGCTTTTTTTAAAATTTACCCTACTACGATCGTAGCGCCACCCTTATTTACCACATTTTGACGGACACATTCAACACACGGAGACAGTTCTCCTTACCTCTACCCTCCATACTGATAATGAAATTTGACAACTTTTTGTTTCTCTGGCCAGCTACTATTTATATAGTAACATCGGGGTACTTTATAAGATCGGCTTATATGTCCCTCGGTTCGTTTGCGCTGTAAATCTTGAACGGAAGGTTACAAGATCATGAAATTTGGTATATAGAATCCCCATGTCATGGGGAAGAACCCCACTGATTTTGGTTGCGATCGGATAAAAACAAAACGCGTTTAAATAATTCATATTATCCTCTATTTGTGTGCGCTATAACTCTTGAACGGAAGATCACAGGGTCAAGAAAATTGGTATATAGAATCCACATGTCATAAAGGAGAACCCTATTGATCTTGGTTCAGATCATTTAACTCTGACGGTAAAATTTTAACGGTTTTCCGAAACTCGTGTATTTAACACATATTTCCCTCCGTTTTTTGTACACTATAACTCTTAAACAAAAAAACACAGCGTCATGAAATTTGGTATAAAGAATCCTCATGCCATGAAAACAAACCCTATTGATTTCGGTTCAGATCGTATAACCCTAACGGTAAAATTTTAGCGGTTTTTCTCGTTTATTTAATGCGTATGTATAAATTCGATGATACTATCCCACTTTTTACATTCTTTTTTTTAAACATACGTATATAATCGATATCAATAGGTC
The DNA here is from genome assembly GCA_964028335.1 of Altica lythri. NCBI lineage: Eukaryota > Metazoa > Arthropoda > Insecta > Coleoptera > Chrysomelidae > Altica > Altica lythri. The sequence continues at coordinate 52,529,210 of OZ034805.1, read as the reverse complement.
CAATGGGTCGGTTTGAAATCAAGAATACTTTTACAAATATAAAGAATATGTAAAAAATAGTGCTAAAATAAATTATCACTTAACTGGGTGTAAAGATTCCAATGTCACTTAGTATATTGTGGTGGTTTTACCTTTATCAAAATAAATCAACCATAAAATACCACAAACATAAAAAATTCAATAATAATCCAGATATGTATAACATAATTAAAAAAATTTAGAACAACTATAAAAAGTGTACAAATTAACCACCCAAATCAGTTAAAAAAATAAAGAGGCTGTTTACAACAAACATTTATTTTATACACAAAAATGATTGTACAAATTTTGTACATTTAATATAAAACACAAAGTTGATAATGTAACAAAATTCAGAAAAATATAAAAATATCTTATTATAACAGTAATAATTATTAATATATTACAATTTATTAAGCAAAGATTAACTCTTAAACTAGCAAAAAAATAAGACAAACTGCAAGTTTTACCATTTTCTGTTGTATTCAGGAATAATTATACGAAACTAATAACACAAAAATCTCAGGAATTATAACAGCTCATTGAAATTTTTGAGACCAACAATCATTGATTAAAAAAAGTGGCGAAATAAATATCTTAAAAATGTCGTTAAATGAAAGAACTTGCAGTAGTTAAATTATTTTTTTAAAGCTCCTGCTATATTTTCCTGCATGGATAAATATTTTATTTTATGCGAAATATACACCCTTTTACTCTCGACGTAAATTATCTAATCTAGCTTGCAAATCAGCATCAGCATCAGAGATACCTCCAGTACTTCCTCCATTACTACCACCAGCAATAGCTGTTGCAGCCGCAGGTTGTTTCTGGCCAGAAGCAGGTAAAGCACCGGCAGTTTGTGGTAAACCAGACAAAGTGTCTCCTAATTGTAGACCTAGTTCATCAAGAACTTGGTTGACAACAGCATCACTAAAAAGATATAGTTATAATGAAAGTTAAAAAAAAAAACAGTAACCGATAAAAATTGGAACCTTCGTGCCGCTTACAATAAAAAATAAATCAATATATGTATTCGAAAACTCAATCACTAGCAATTATGCTATTTTTGTAGATTAAGAAACAATCTTCAATCTTGAGTGAGACAATTTTTTAATTCTTTTAAGTATATTTATGGTTAAACATTAATTATTATAGAATTATAAATATTACCTTTCCTCTTCATCGTCATCACCCTCCATTGCGTCATCAATAGCATCATTCATTACTTCTTCCTTCATGTCCATAATTTCAGATTGTTTTTCAAACTCTTGTAATATTCTTTGTATTTGTGGTAAATTCAGCTGCCTATTCATACTTTGCATGGCTTTCGTTACCCCCTTCATAGCCTGAGCCATGGCATTTTGAGACCTAAGAGTTTGAATTTTCAAAGACACTGCCTGAATGTTAGCCTTCATTAGCATAAACTTCTTTACGTATCTACGAGTTCGAACTAAATCTTTTGCCATTATTTTTACAGCATCCTAGTAGAATTTTAAATTAAAACACTATCAAATTATTCGTTCTGTTAATTAGAGACCTTTTGCCGCTAAAAATAAATTTTATTTTGGTAAAATTGAGTTAAGGAAAACAGTCTAATGAAGCTTAGCCAGAGATAATATATAATCTGAGCTTAGCCAACGATTGTTCTGAATTTCGAAATGCCTAAAGATTTTTCACTGAACAGTTGGCTGTATAAAAAATGTATACTTGTCTTTAATTATAATGGTTAGATATTAAAAACACGTACAATTTTCTATAAATACATCATTAAACATATTTTTAGGCATCGATACAAACCTTTGTAGACTATAGACTGCTTTCTTTAGCAATTTTACTAAATATACTTTTGCTCTTAGTGGCAAGTCTCCAAAGAAACAAAAACAAAAATAAATGCTGCAACAAATATTTTAACTAAAACCTACCATCTGACCTTCCTTAGCTAATTTTTTAATATCCATTATTACTTTTTTTTCTTGTTGTTCCATTTTTTGCTTTTCTCTATCCAAGTCCCTCATTGCCTTATTCAACGCTCTCTGATTTTTGCGGAGTAATTCCTCAGGGGTTACTTTTTTACCAAATAACCACTCCATTTTTATTTAATTTATTTTAGTGGTAAAATATAAAATATTACTATAGCAAGGTAAAATTAAAAATGAGTCATTACTATAATTCTGTCTAATGTCACAACAATAAATGTGACATTGACATTAATATGACAGTAACACTGATGCCAGTTGGTCGGTGTAGCAAATAAACGCAGAAAAATAATCAAGTTAATGTTGAAACTTAGTTGAAACTATTCGTTTATTTGCATGTTTTTATTTAAAAATTTAATTATTCATATAATGCTTAAAGGTAAAAAAGGATTATAATTTTAAAAATTTCATTTTCTACAAAATCGTTATTTGTAAATATTTTTTGATTATCTAAAGTGTCTGATTTGATTCTTTATCAGTATTTGTCAGTCAGCTGACTTATCTTGTGACAAGCTGTGAATTTAAGCAAAATTGTCAGTCTGGTCTACTTGATAGTTGAGTGGGTGAGGTTCTAGTAGAAACATGTAAGTTTTTGTAGTTTTTAATAGTTAATAGTCAAAAAACCTTTTAAATATTGATACTTTATTTTTAATTTACAAATCTCTATAAGTGATTCGTATACTATTCAAAATTTTATTACCCGATTTTCATTTTTGAGTAATATAAAACCTCCATACTCCATATAGCTGATTATCAAACATCACTACATTTTTTAGTTTCTAAAAGTTATAGTGTGTTGAATATTACTTAATTTAATGTGTCCTATTTGTATTTCATTGGATATACATTTTATCATGTTAAATAAATAGAATTCAAAGGCGTAGTCCATATAATCTGTCACATGTAATTAGATTTCATAGGAGCGGCACATGATCGGATTTTAAGATACTTTAAAGATTTCAATTACGTTTGGTGACGCGTATCTTAGATAGTGGTATAGACTACGTTTTTGGTTTTCTTCACGTGACTTCTTTATTATTAAAAGTTTTAATGGTTTTCAGTCGTTCTTGGTGTTTAAATTATAACGAACTACATTGATATCTTACTATTTATTAATATATTTTACATTTCAATAGATTTTTCTCTTCAGAACATCCAAAAAATGTCGAAAAATGTCAGACAAGGTGATGAAGAACGAGAGACACAGTATGGATACGTTCATGCAGTATCTGGTCCAGGTTCGTAAAAAAATAAGAAAATAAGACAAATATTAATGGATCTATTTTTTAGTCGTTACGGCTGAGAAAATGTCTGGATCTGCTATGTACGAATTAGTACGTGTAGGTTACTATGAATTGGTCGGAGAAATTATCCGTTTGGAAGGTGATATGGCTACAATTCAGGTAAATAAAAATTTCAATTTTCAGCTGCAAAATCATGTACATAGTAAAATATATTTATTGTATGCCATATGCCATACATTTTTAAAAAATTAAAAAAAAAACAACTGTAACTAGTTACATAATTGCAGGTCTACGAAGAAACTTCTGGTGTAACAGTAGGTGATCCAGTACTGCGAACAGGCAAACCTCTGTCTGTAGAATTAGGACCTGGTATTATGGGTTCCATTTTTGACGGTATCCAACGTCCATTAAAAGATATTAATGTTTTGACAAACAGTATCTACATCCCAAAAGGTGTTAACGTTCCTGCTTTGTCAAGAACTATAAAATGGGAATTCGCGCCAATTAATATCAAGGTAATATAACTTGATTTTTGTGTTAACTTGATTGAGATTTAATGTACGAAAGGAAATATGTATACTAAACTGGAAATTCAATTAAATTATTTTGAAGCTGAGTTTTTCTTCAAATTGCCACCTTAAAACCAGATAAAGAAAAAAATGTCAATTAAGAAAAATTGTGCACTACAACTGTATTTTAAATTTATCAATGTTCATCATCACTTAGCGTAATCATCACGAACATACTGAGAAAAATCAACAAGATATTTTTCTCATATTCAATAGGCTATATGTCAAATATTAAGTAAATAGCTGCAAAATTGGGATTGTTTTTATCAAACGTCACACACTTACAAGCGCATGTATAAAAACAAAATAGATATGTAGGCCTCTAGTAACAACTCTTTTTCTTTTCAGTTGGGTGCTCATTTAACAGGAGGTGACATCTACGGTATTGTACATGAAAACACATTGGTAAAACTTAAAATGTTGCTTCCTCCTAAAGCTAAAGGTACTGTGACATACATTGCAGAACCAGGAAACTACACTGTAGATGTATGTATTATAATTTATTTATATCAATATTTATTATACTTTAATTTTAATTAAATAATTAATAGGAAGTGGTACTTGAAACCGAATTTGATGGAGAACGTACAAAATACACTATGTTGCAAGTATGGCCCGTGCGTCAAGCTAGACCAGTCAGTGAAAAATTGCCTGCTAATCATCCATTGCTTACAGGACAACGTGTACTAGATGCTCTTTTCCCGTAAGTTTAATTTCTTGTTCTTAGTATTAAAATAATAAATTAAAATATCTCTCCAGTTGTGTACAAGGCGGTACCACTGCAATTCCTGGTGCTTTCGGTTGTGGTAAAACTGTAATTTCTCAATCACTATCAAAATATTCAAACTCTGATGTAATTATCTATGTCGGTTGCGGAGAAAGAGGTAACGAAATGTCTGAAGTACTTCGGGATTTCCCTGAATTGACTGTTGAAATTGATGGACACACTGAATCTATTATGAAACGTACAGCTCTGGTTGCTAACACCTCTAACATGCCTGTAGCTGCTCGTGAGGCTTCCATTTACACTGGTAACTATTCTGGATATTCCCATTATAAATTTAATTAAATTTTTTTTATAACAGCCACTTTACCATTTAATATTTGTTTTGTAGGTATTACCCTTTCGGAATATTTCCGTGATATGGGTTACAATGTATCTATGATGGCCGATTCTACTTCTCGTTGGGCCGAAGCCTTGAGAGAAATCTCAGGTCGTTTAGCTGAAATGCCTGCCGATTCTGGTTATCCAGCTTACTTGGGTGCCCGTTTGGCTTCTTTCTACGAACGTGCTGGTCGCGTTAAGTGTCTTGGTAATCCTGACAGAGAAGGATCTGTCTCTATTGTAGGTGCTGTATCTCCTCCTGGTGGTGACTTCTCAGATCCCGTCACTTCCGCTACTCTGGGTGAGTAAATTGTAACTTCATAAAAATCGATTCAAACATATGTACAGTTGAGTCCGTGGTTCTTTACCCGTGCGTCATCATTTAAAGCATACGAAGTAAGTCGGAAATTGTAACTTAATAACATGTGGTAGCTGTTTTGTCTTTAGTTTCATGCGTGGAAGACAATGACGCTAGATTAAAAAGTATGTGTTTTATCTCGCCAGGTATTAGTGACCCACGGGTAAAGAACCACGGACTCAACTGTATATTATTAGGATCAGGCAATTTCCTTCTCTTTCTATCCTGATTTATAAACGTAGAATCGTAGAGAATATTTTGATTAATAATTGTTCTCAATGAGGTCAATTTAAAATTATCTAAAGTATTTTATTGGTATAATCCTATCGATTTATTTCTTTAAAAATTATTTGTTGATTATTATAACTGAATAGTTTTTTTATCCATCACAAAGTACCATTTACTAAAGTATTGATTCAAATAGCTGTTTTTCTGTCATTGCATAAATATGCTACAAAATAAAAAAAAGTATATAGCTTTTTATTTATTTTATTAGGTATCGTCCAGGTGTTCTGGGGTTTAGACAAGAAATTAGCTCAACGTAAGCATTTCCCTTCAGTAGATTGGCTCAGTTCATATTCCAAATATTTGAGAGCCTTAGACGATTTCTATGACAAAAACTTTGCTGAATTTATTCCGCTTAGAACCAAAGTTAAGGAAATTCTTCAAGTAAGTTTCTTCATACATTGCTTAAATAGTATCTAATTTTTAAAACTAAAATGTAAAAATTTAAGTTGCAGATCGCATTCTAAAAAATTTAATACCATAACTAAATAGTCTTTGAAATTTTAGAAAGTATACAAACAACCTTTAAAAGGTTCGAGTCCTGCCGGATACGACATTTTTTTCAATTTCTGCTTAATGTCATTTAATCTATACTTGTTTGTATACTCTGTAAAAGTTCCATGAGAGATATCTCAAAATAATCGTTTAGTATTAGTCATGATTATGTATCTTAAATAGATTTCTATGATACTTAGTTTGTTTTCTTATGAGAAATATCAAATTCAAAATTTATATATTTATTAATGACCGCATTTGCAAAGTTTTAATACAAGCAATCTGGTGGATTATTAACAATTATCTATAGAATCTATAATTTTCAGAATATGATGATTATATACAAAAACTCTACTTGGTTTCGAAAACCAAATCGGTATAATTAAGAGAAATTTTGTATATACTTTTAAATTCTAAATTCAACTTTTAATTAATCTGTTAGAATACTAATAATAATTTAACTTTCACGAATACTTTTATTAACAAATAAAAGGAAATAAAAATTTATTTCACAAATGGAATATTTAATATTATCGTATATTTATGTTTATATAGGAAGAAGATGATTTATCTGAAATTGTACAACTGGTAGGAAAAGCCTCTTTGGCCGAATCAGACAAGATTACATTGGAAATCGCCAAGTTGTTAAAAGAAGATTTTCTTCAACAAAACTCGTATTCTTCATACGATAGATTCTGTCCGTTTTACAAAACTGTGGGTATGTTAAAGAACATGATTGGTATGTACGATATGGCTAGACATGCTGTAGAATCTACAGCACAGTCAGAAAATAAAATCACTTGGAGTGTAATCAGAGATTCGATGAGCAATATTTTATATCAACTGAGCAGTATGAAATTTAAGGACCCCGTTAAGGATGGAGAAGCTAAGATCAAAGCTGATTTTGACCAATTGTATGAAGATATTCAGCAAGCATTTAGGAACTTAGAAGATTAAAATTGTTACACTTAAGGTTTTATTTTCCTTTTCTGCGGTGTAAGTTTTTTAAAACAGCGATATTTAAAAACAAAAAAAAAATAATAATATTAAGGCCTTTATCCCTCACTATTGTGAATATTTGTTAAATAATCGCCTTGTGCGGACTTTCATCTTATTTTATCTGATATTATTCTGTATAAATAAATTGTGTAAATTGTTGTGTATAGTTTTTCGGGTGTGGGGGTATAGTGCTTATTTTTGTCCCGTCATTCCAATTTTATTCTTAAGTTTTTTTGTTTCAATTATTTTAATACTTTTTTAAAAATGTTCAGGTGCTTAATATTATTTTTATTCCAGTATTAATTGAAATATTCATTGTGCAACTTTTTTGAATCCTTATATTTATCTTAACACTCTGGTTACACATCTTTTAAGAAAAATATATCTATATTGTACAGTTTATCATAATATTAATAGAAGTATGTATCTTATAACATCAGTAGATTGTTAGAAACGTTTAAGTGTAGTGTTGTTTGTTCTATTTTGAACAAATAAATGCATTATTGTTGTTTCTGAAATCGTTTTATTCATAATTTTAAATATTTTGGTACACCTGTCGCAAAAAATCCTTACATTACAAGTGTTGAACAAAAACGAAATTTTAAATGATTTTTTGTACAACTGTCATTAAAAGTGACACTTTTAATGATAGCAAACAATGTTAAAAACGATTGTTTACATAGCAGCGTGTTAAAAATACTTTTAACACGTTGCCATGTAAACAAGTTTACTTTTAACACGGTTTGGTTCATTGTCATTGAAAATTCACTCGTTTCATTATCAAAATAGGGAAGTTGTACAAAAAACATTGTATGGTATTTGTGTTAAAAGTGATTTTATTTTGTTCGTGAAATTGTTCAATTCGCTCCGCTCATTTCACAAACGTTTTCACTCACAAAATAAAACCTCACTTTTAACACTCATATCATAAATAACTATTTTGTACAACTGTCATTAAAAGTGACACTTTTAATGATAGCAAACAATGCTAAAATTGATTGTTTACATAGCAGCGTGTTAAAAATACTTTTAACACGCTTCAGTTTAGTTTTAACACGGTTTAGTTTATTGTCATTGCAAATTCGCCCATTTCATTATCAAAATAGGGCAGTTGTACAAAAAACATTGTATGGTATTTGTGTTAAAAGTGATTTTATTTTGTTCGTGAAATTGTTCAATTCGCTCCGCTCATTTCACAAACTTTTTCACTCACAAAATAAAACGTCACTTTTAACACTCATATCATAAATAACTATTTCGAATTTTAATCCCTTAAATATCTATTTACTGACAGGTAAACATCTACTCTTATACACCCGACTATATATATTAAACAGGATCAAAAAATCCCAACTTTCTATTGGCTCTTTGTTTAATATTAAATAATTTTTTAATTGAATACCTAAAACGTAGGTGTCGGTTAAGAACTACATTTTAAATATTTAAAAATCTTGAAATCCAAGACATTATTTTTATATTTGAATATATATTTTATTCGTACGCCTATCAACCTTCACTAGTAAAGGACACCATTACGGTTTATTATACCAGCTTAATAAGAAATAGAGTGTAATTAAACATATTTAATAATTTAAAAGAACTTTAAAAATTACCAAAAATATTCTATTTAAAAGGATTTTAATGAAACAAAACTAAACTTAGATTATTTGATAAAAATACATAAATAATTACATACAAAATAAAAATAATATAATAAACTAATTACATAAAATCGAAATTACCAACTTCATCAAAAGTATTTTGCTGATTACCTCCTTGATTAGACATAGGTTGTCCCATTTGGTTTCTAGGACCATTTCCTCCTGCTTGTTGGACACTTATTAGTTGTCTGTACTGAGGTTGCTAAAAATTCAATAATTATAATAAGTAAATTTATATACTTTTGCCGAATACAGTACTTTGTTATTTCTCATTAAATATTTTCGACAAAATTTTCTCTTTAGCTTGTATTGGAATAAAAAAAAAAAGAATCTTTGTAAAACCCTCAAGTGATGAACTATCGTAATTTAAAAAGGGATATTTTATAGCCAATTTAATTTAGATACAATTTTTTTTTTAATTTTTACCTGCTGAAGAAGATGTCTAAGTCCAGGATTATTAGTCAAAGCCGGTCTCATTAAACGCTGTTGAGGTTGAGAGGTAGCAGCTTGAGGAGCTCCTTGTACACCTTGTGTAGCTACTTGTTGTCTTTGTTGCTAAGGTAAAAATACAACCGTTTATATATTTACATCTCAATTTATAACTTACATTACTTACGTTTTCCAGCATTCTATATTGCATTTCAGTTTGCTGAGCAGCTTGTAGAGCTTGTTCTAACTGAGAAGTTTTCATATGACTTATTCTCTCTAACTGACTCTTATACTGCCTTTCTTGTTGTTGTGCTGCCTCCAACGTTTGTTTTAATTGATTAATTTTTTCTAAATTATGTCTTCTTTCAGCTTCAAGCTGGTTTTCTAGAGGAGCTGAATTCGGCACTGGATTTTGCATCATTGTAGGTTGCATTGGTTGCTGATTATTTCCACCTATAAAAAATTTACTGACATAGAAATCCGAACGCCCAGTAAATGATAATTAATTTTAGCAATATTTAGTTTCCATATTGATCATGACATAATAGAAGTTTACGTAACAAGTCCCGAAAGTGGCCTTTTACTGGACGAGCGGGCAACTGCAGGGCGAGCCACAGGCGAGTCCTGCAACCCTGCGAGTCCAGTAAAAGCACATTTGGGACGTATTACGTACAATTTTTTTTTTAAACCGGCCAGAATTTATTAATTTCCAGTTTATTTTTGGGTCAGAAAATCTCATTTTGTCGGACCGGGCCAGAAAATTTATTGTGATAGTCCGGTAAAAGCTTTTACCGGACCCATTTTTATTTTCTGGCCTTGTCCGACAAAATGAGATTTTCTGATCTAAAAATAAACCGGAAAGTACTAATTTCTGGCCGGTTTTAAAAAAATAATATTAATGAAATTTTCAGCCTTATCAGTTTAACGTTCTTGCTTTTATGCGGATTTTAAAGTATTGTTGATATTTCGACATCTGGTCAGCATATCACAATTTTATCAATGTACCCTGATAATTCTAAGACGATGCAAAAAAAGCTGAATAAATATGAATTACAATACCTTGTTGTATCCCAGGCATTCTAATATTTGGACGCATTCCACCAGGTGAAACATTCTGGTTGATGATTCCTCCCATTCCTTGTACGGGTTGAACATTACTGGTTACATTTTGTGTCATTTGGCCTCCTCCCATTGACAGAGTATTTGTAGGAGCGATCAACATATTTTGCTGCGTGTTTTGGGAAGTTATAGGATTAGCGACGGACATTTGTGGAGGATTTCCGACTTGTCCTACTTGAGGGTTAATTGTCGAACCCCCAGGTCCTCCCTATAAAATTAGTAAAATGAAAATTGTTTGTTCTCATTTTGAATTGCAAATCACATTACTTGTCTCATTTGTTGTGTAGATTTCTGTTGCTGAATTACTTTCCTCAATCTATCGACGAATGCTACTTGATCATTGGGGATGAATCCCAGATAGGCCTTTTTATCCGCTGTATATAATAATATAAGTACTTTAATATCACACGGTGGAACACTGGTAAAATGAACACAACCTGCCTACAAAAATTACTACCATTAAATACTGAAAGAAATAACAATATTTATATTTATACTTACAAAACCAGAACTCATAACTCTAGTAAGAGATTCGAGTGCATCACAAGACTGTGGATGAAATAAAACAGATTTGGAATTTTTTAAATATACACCACCAATATTTCCTATCAACTGTTTCGGCATTAGTTGCATAATCAACTTTTGAGGCCATCCATCTGCTTTCCTTTAAAACAGATATTGAAATAAATTAAATTAGTAATGAAATAGGATAAATAACTAAAATAATTGTAAATATACACTGTAAAACTACGCGATATATCTTATAGATATATTGTTTTGTAAAAGGTAAATTGAATTGAGTTATAGTTGTCTAGAACATACTAGAAAAGCTGTAGCTCCAGATCAACTTCCAGGAAAAATGCTTAAAATGATGGAGGAGGACTATATACATATTCTAGCAGAACTAATTAACGTCATATATACAACAGAAATAGTAGAAAACGAACGGTTGCTATCAACTTTTATAACACTCCCAAAAAAAGAAGAATGCCAAACATTGCTCTGACTACTGTACAATAAGTTTGATGGGACACACACTGAGAAAATCCTGTTGGAAGTGATCCATAACAGAGTATGCAGGAAACTGGTCTTAGAGATATCTGTGATACAGTTTAGATTTCGCAGAGGTTTGGAAACAAGGAACGTAGGTACTGTTTGCATTTAATGTCTTGTCACAGAGATGTCTAGATATGAATATGCTTTATAGACTACAATAAGGCCTTTGATAAATTCAGACATGCCTAACTCATCAAAACATCAGTTATCGCATTTACAAGAGGTTGTTCTGCCGCAGACTTAAACCTTGAGCTGAAAATACTACGGAATAAAAACATGGATTGATAAGAGGAGACTGGAGATATTTGAGTTGTGGGCACACAGAAGAGTGAGGATTTCTTAGGTGGAGAGAGTGACCTACATGAGATCTATGCATAAGTAAAGAGAAGCACTTCTGACAGTTAAAAGAAGAAAAGTGCAATATATGGGTAATGTCATGAAGGGAGAAAGGTACTGACTACTACAGTTTATAATGCAGGAAAAATCCAGGTAAAAAGATCCATAGGAAGGAGACCGAACTCATTGCTAAAGAACCTTAAAGAGTGATTCGGATATAGCTACAGCAGACTCTTAGAGCCGCGGTCTCAAACATAAAAATCGGAATGATGATTGCCAACCTCCGAAGCGGAGACGACACCTAAAGAAGAACTACAAAATTTCTTTCATTGTCTTGGAGCACTAAGTATATATAAAATTTTGCTCTACCTTTAAACTGATACTACTATTAAAACTGACTTCTTTAATATGCAGAGCAATACTGTAATCAATGTAAGCAGAGCAAAATCGGCTTAGATTAGAACATCTCAGAAAGCGAAAAAGGGTTGAATGCTGTACTTACAATTCAGGTTCGCCGTCTTTAGAATTAGATGATACTTGACATGGAACATGTTTGGTAATCTTCTGTTGATCTGTAGCATTTTTAGGCTTTTCTATCCACTCTAAAAGTCCTTGCCAAATAGTGTGTCTTTCCCGAATTGGCTGTGTTTGACCTTGACCACCCGGTCCTACTCCTTGAACACCCTGTTGCATCTAGAAGCAAGAAAGAATTTAAAAATGTTAAATATTAGTTTTGAAATCTTTTACCGGTGCCTGAGATGTGGCCACTGGATTAGCTTGTGAAACTTGTGACATAGAAGTTTGTATTTTCGGTTGATTTTGAGCCATAGACGTCTGTAAACCACCTAAAAGAAATAGTAAGTAATTATCTAATTTTAACTGTAAGTATTATGTTACCATTGTTAAATTGATTAACACCTGCTCCTGAAATCGAAGATGGTGGCTGTGTGAGTTGGGCAATAAGAGCACTACCTTGAGTTGTATTCACTTGGTTTGTTTGTGGAATGTAAGGCCTTACTTGTTGAACCGGCGGTGGCATTTGCCAATGAGGAGAAGTTCTGTTAACGTGGCCTATAAAATGTTTGTCAAATTTAAGGTGATGTCTGTTTAAAATTAAAAATTTAATAATAAAGGCATAAATTGCGTATTTAAGAGATAGAAAAATATAAACATATCAATAATAATAATGAAGTATATTTAAAGGGAATAGGAATTCAGTGCAACCTACTGGAAATCACTCCAGCAGCAAAATGGCCTTCATTGCGATGTTCAAAATTACTCTTAGAGCTTAGAAACGTGTAATTTTCAAAGTCCACTGAGTAACCATATCTGTAAAATGGGCATAATAGACAGTAGAACATGCAGATTCAGTGAATATGCAGATGAAACGGCTGAATATATTTATCTGTAACTGAAGAGTAATTGTTCGCCAATGACATAAATATCTGGGACAGGTCTTCATAGAGCCTGATCAGGTTACAAATGTACATCCTAAGCGAACGATAGACTTTCTTAAAAGTCTAGCCCTTATGCAATCATAATAATTTGTTGTAGCATATACACAAAGATCTTTTAAGTCACAGGAAGTAAGGTCACTTGGACTCCACCTATAATCTACAATACTAAAATTGATTAAAAAATAAAAATATATAACATTCCAATATATTCTAGTACACGCGAGCAAAAGCTGGTTGGAAGCTCCGAAAGGTTGCCTTATTTGAAAATTATAATAATAAACAGAAAACCGTGATTTCTAAAGATGAATTCAACAATTCGCAAAAAGATGCATGACTAAAGTTATATCAGAATAACATGTATATAACAATTTGTTACCTGTAGCATGATACCCAGGTGGGGCATTAACTTGCATCATTGGCGGCATCTGATTATTATTCAATATACGTCCACCGGCTACATTTACAACACCTACACCTTTTTGGGCTGGCATATTTAAACCTAAAGCATCATTCTATAATAGACTTTAGAAAATATAAAATACTGAGTTACCTTGGGTTCCTTGAGGTCTATAAACATTACTCTGTCCTACATTTGCACCTACTCCAACTGTGGGGTTGACTAATATATTAGAACTAGGTTGACTTGTTCCTGGAATTGGACTATCACTTCCAGGTAAAGGACTCGGAAGAGATGTCATTGCAGGCATAACCGTATTAGTTATTTGCGATTGACTAGAAGTTGTTGTACCTGGAGGAGGGCTTACGGGTCTTTCTTTGAGACTAAAAATAATTACATACAGTAAAATAAAAAAAATCTACCTTTACTAGTATTTTACCTAAAACCTTTTAATAAAACCAAATGCCTTGGATCCTTTGCATAGTTTTTAGTCTGTGAAGAAGTTAAATCTCCACCAGCTTTTTCAAATAACTTATATAATGATGGAATCTTTCTAGGCGATATTACAGATAAATTAATATTTTTCTAAAAAAAAAATAGCCATTACAATTTTAGAAAACATAATTTACATAACATTAGTACCTCTTGTAAAAGGGAAGCCAATTGTTCGGCAGTCTTTCCAGAATATGTATTGGACTCTAATACTGGAAGAGTATATGGAGGTGAATTGCATATAAGTACGCAATGTTTTTGTGTTGGAGTTGAACTTTCTCTTTTTTGTTGTAGTTCTTCGAAACAATGTAAAGCGGTTGCAAAACCTTCTGCGATATTAGAGTGAGATTCACCTTTACCACCCACCAAACTAAAAATTATATATAAAGTGACAATGTAAGCATCTGCATTCTCGAAAATCACAGTACAAGTAAAACAAGACCGTACATCCTTACCTTTCAAATCATATTTTAAATATTAAAATTTTAACTTACTCTAACTTGTCTATTGTTAATAACAGTTTTGTTGGACTAATAAATGGTCCAAAGGTATCTGTACTAAGATGTGGTAAACAATCAGATGCTTGAAAAGTTACTATGCCATATAAAGAATTAGCATTTTCTGATACATAATTTGTGTCGTCTATATTTCCTTGACTAAAATACCTATAAAAATAAACACTATTTTAATATATTTGGTTTATTTTGCTTGCAAAAAAAGTTATGTGTGAGAAAATCAGATGTGAATTTAAGTTCAAAAAGCAGCAAGGTTACACTGATTTTCAGTACCTCAAACCACTTTCAATTATCTGCTCAATTCATCATAGTTTGTTAAACGATTAAAAAAATCCTTTAGTTTGTGCCAATCTGTATTTCTGTTAATTTTCTGTTTTGAGATGATAGCAAATCAGTTACATTAAAATTTAACAAGCTTTAATTAGTATGCTCGAATATATTTTCCGGCATAAAGGATTGATAAAGATGTGCAAACTACTTACTCCAGTGAAGGAAGAATATAATTCGTTTTAATATCATTTATGTAAGCTCCATTAACCGCTGTTGCTTCTATAAGAAAAATAACATCTGCTTGAACACCATGTTCCGCCGAACATACTACCATTTTTATAATTTAACCAAAAATATTTTGCTATACAAATTTCATAAATACATAAAACTATATATAAAAACCATTGACATGAATAGAAACAAATAAATACACTATTTAGTTTGTTTTCATTATATTCGCTTGTTGAACTTTTGGATTACAGGATTGTGACAGTGACAGGATTGACGATTTGACACTTCTTTTGCTTGTTCCTTGATGCCTTGATACTGTGTGGTGTTTGTTCACATCAAAGATAAATTTTAATTTAATCGCTGATTCACATATGTCCTAACCTTTGAATATAAATAATAAATAATAATATATTCAAAGGTCCTAACACTAACAAGTTATATTTTTAGAGCAGTAAAAACAGAACATTGGTATTTTAATAAAATATTTATTTACTATGCCTCATTTTGTCCAGAAAATTCATATACTTTTCACGAAAAAATGCCTAATATAGTTAGGGATTTTATTTATGTAAAGGTTGTACAATACAATGATGCTAGATTGACAAGAAACTAAGAAACTAATTTTAGTCAAGAATTACTTATTTTTAATAATTTTGTATAGACTAAGTTGAGAAATATATTGCGTTTTAAAGGAATTTCATTTAACTTGTTATTATCCATGGTACATTTTAAAGTAAATTAGTTAGCGAAGTAATTCAATGACGTATTTTGAAGCAGAAAATGGACTCGCCGCATAATTTTTTGAATTAATATTGAATTCAGGCCAAGCTTCTTAAGTTTGTTGGAGATTAAATATGGATAGCAACACAAACACAGAAAAATCTGAATCTCCTTCTATTACAGAAAATGAACTTGATATAAATAATGAGAAGTCGAACAAAGTTGTGGCAAATTTAAATGGAAAAATTGTAGACACAGATGATAATCAAATTATTGAAAGCGAAATGACGGAAAATGAATCGGTGTCCAAAACAGATGAAACAGAGAGTAATGAATTTGAAGAAACAACTACAGTAGATGAAAACAAAGTTTTAGAAGAACCAAAGAAGGAAACTGAGTTGGATAATATTAAAGACAGTACGGAAACTCAAGTTATTGCTTCTAATAAAAACGATGTGGCAGAGGAGGTTAAAAATGTATCTGAAATTGCTAAAGAGTTAGAGGACAATAAGAATAATCCTGAAAATACTAAAGAAAAAGTAATAAAACCTCGAAAACGTAAAGTATCTGACAAACCAACGGAAGATATGCAAGCAGAATTAAAAGGTGATTATTCCCTTATTGACATTAATAAAGTTGAGTTATAAATGTTTCTTTTTTTTTTATTATTTTCTATTTCAGCGGAACTCGCCGATGTAGACATCTTTTCCTCTGGACCCAGTGAAATTTTAGGTAAAGGAAAAAGAGCAAGAATTCCTAATAAAAGATATAGTGATATTTTAATGTCACCTTCACATAGTAGAAAATCTACAACAAACTCATCAGAAAATGGTAGCATGGATAAGTTAGATTCTGGCAATGATACTGACGGTTCCACTAGAGATGAACCAGTTTTGGCAAAGAAACAAAAACTTAGTTCCGATATATCACATCCTAAGTACCTGAAACCTTTCCAGTTTGGTTGGAGGAGAGAATTAGTATGGAGGGGTACATTTGATGAGAACAAAGTAAGGACAGGAGATGTATTTTACTACAGTCCGGAAGGAAAGAAAATAAAATCTATGAAAGAATTAGTAGATAGTTTGGTAAAGAATAAAGAACTAACAACTGATAACTTTTCATTTGCCAAAGAAGTTATAGGTATTGATGATCCTGAAAAAGAAATAATACGAGAAGCTAAAACGTTAAAAACACCTGAAACACTTGTTAAACATGTTATTACTAAAAATACACCCAAAAGTCCGAAATTAGCGAACCAGAGAATTGCAGGTAATAAGGTGACCAGTCCAAAATTGGCTAATAGTCCAAGAACACTTCCAAACAAACCTGCTTTTATTCAGACTGCAGATTCTTCTGTAAGAACTAGGACACCAAGAATGGGTAAAAATAACGTTAAGGTAAAATTTAAGTTTTGTTTTATTCTATCGAAATATGGTGTAATAGTAGAATATTGAAACCTAAATTCTAATTAATGTTCAAATATTTTTACAGTGAACATGCTTTATGGTTCTTCAATTTTTCACAGGTTTCCAAGTGTTTTTACTTTTTATGCTCTTCATAATCCTGTATTATATAAGATATATTTTGAGTTCTTTAACTCTTGGCAACTGCTCACAGGCTGCTACGAGGCAAGTCTCCCATTACTTTATTAAAGGCAAAAAGTAAGCAGAGCAATATGGTAGGGTTAAGGCGAATCAAATGAGTATGCCTCCGGACAGGATAGTCCCCAGGTATAACTTTGCGAGAAACTTTCGAGTAAAATTACTGGAAAGTGATTCATTGAACAATACCCCCAATTAAAGGGGAGTCGATCTGGTATACCGATGACTCAAAGACTGAGAAAGGCACAGGGTCAGGAATATATAGTAGAAAACACAGGATACAAGTTCAACTAAGTCTAGGAGCGTATGCTACAGTGCTTTAGGCTGAAGTAATGGCCATATAACACTGTGCAACGGAGATCGTATAACGGGTAAAACCGTAGTCATATAGACTCGGACAGCCAAGCAGATCTAAATGTGATAGTCTCGGCACAAATAAGCTCACAACTGGTGTGGGATTTGGGCCCATTCTCTGACTGCAAGGATGTGGTATCTGGTATTGGGAGATGAGAAACCGGCTGCTCCAAGTTATGTGGAGAGGCCACTGTCAAGGCTAATAAATTTCATTAAGAGGGCAGGGCTAGACAAGGTGCTCTGATCTTATTCTAGAAATGATGGGTGTTCGCAATACATCTGTAAAGGTCGCAGTGATAGAGGCTAATAGCCAACCCAATTAATATCTATCTATCTATCATTCTCTTAAATTTCTAGAGATAATTTTAAAAATCTAACAAGTCATTAAAAAATATCAGATGATTACTTAAAACCAAGTTTAGAACTAGTTTCTTCCAGGATTTATGATATTCCAATGTACTGATTTGGAAATTAAATGCTCTACTAGGTTTATTAAGTTTGTTTCTACTATTTTTTATATAATAGATATATATTTAAATATCTATTACATCCATTTCTAGAACGAAAAATAATAAATTTATGAAATCCATATAACAATTTATTAACCTCATCGCATAGACAAATTTAAATATACCTGATATTTATGTTTTTAAGTTTTATTATTATTTTTGTCTAAATTCTTCGTTAGTATAGTGTAGAAGAAAAATGAATCATGTTATTGAATTTCGCCCTGTATACTAATCTATCTACGTCAGTTCAAAAATAATAATTGTCAGTATTAGTTAGTTTTTATATTATTTCATTTTAGATGAAGGGTCCTATAAAAAAGGAACCTAAGGATGCCAGAAAATCGCTAGACAAACCACCAGTACTGGAAAAGATGGAGGTTGATCAGTCACCTTCGAAAGTTACTCCAGCTCGAAGAGGAAGGAAGAGGTAAGTCCCTTATAATTAGCAGTTCGATTTTTTTATCTAAAGATCATTCTTCAGTATTTATTCAATCATTTTCTTCAACTTTCTTTAAACTATATCTGATGTCATAAAAATTTGATTCTCGAGTCATTAAATGTACAAACATAAAAATTTGAAATATTTCGAAACTAAAAATTAGGTTTTCCGGGACGAAACAACATTTCTGAATTAATATTGGTTTAAAAGAGTAAAGGCCGATTCCCACATAGCAGCGCAGCGCTGCAAATGCGGCTCCATAAAATATTCATTATTTTAAATGGAACAGTTCCCACATAAGCTGAGCAGTGCGGCAGCTGCCAAGTGGGTATTAGGAAGCAGCAAACACTGCTGAGTTTTCGGCAAATCTTGATACATAGCGGTCAATTAATCGCAGTGAAGAGGAACGTGGCTTCAGACGCACAGTGCTTCGAGTATAATATGATGTTTTGTTTTTTTCATCAAATATAACACTGATGATGTATTTTTGGTCCAAAACGGCGGATAAATGTAAAGTGTGATATATCTTTGGATATAAAATTAGAGTTAAGAGTTTACTAAGGATAAAATAATTTTTTACACTATTTAAAACAGCAGAGTTGAGGATGGTTGCGAAGAAATGAAACGTCGGATTAAAAATCTAATAACACTATCCCCTAGAGCGAAAAAAGTAGCAATGAAGATGTAAAACTTATTTTGTGAAATCTCTACAAATAGAGTAAAAAAAAAAAATTCAAACGAAATCGCCGATATTCGTTTTTTTTTCAAATATCTCCGGAAGTATTCGAAATTTCTAAACTTTTAGGGAGGAATTTTGATCAGCCCCAAATTACGCAGCTTTGCCCTAATTTAATCGACTTCGTATCCTTTATAGTTGCCAATATCCCAATGATAAGGCTCGAATTCTAGCTACCCTGTATATAGATAGATAGATATTTTTGGGTTGGCTGTTAGCCTATATCACTGCGACCTTTGCAGATCTATTGTGAACACCCATTATCTGTGGAATAGGATTAGAGCACCTTGTCCAGCTCTGCCCTCTTAATGAGACTTAATAGCCTTGACAGTGGCCACTCCGCATAACTTGGAGCAGCCGGTTTCTCCTCTCCCAGTACTAGATACCGCGTCCTTGCAAGGCCTTCACATTGGCATAGGACATGAAATGCAGTTTCCTCTTCCTCTTGGCAGTATCGACAAATGTCTTCATCTGCTAAGTTTAGCTGACTCATGTGTTTTCTGAGCCTACAATGTCCTGTCAAGAGACTGACAATCATTCTGACATCATCATTTGGCCTTTGTGATAGCAGCAGTATCCCTTTATGAAGAGTTTGGCTTGTCGCTTGCCCGGTGATGTTTCCCACCACTCCTGGGCCTTTTCTAGCCTCCATTTCTCAATGGCTGCCTTTCTGAATGTGTTAGCAACTTCGCCGAATGGTTCCGGGCCAATCATTGGAGTGTTAGCTCCCGCACGGGCCAATTCATCAGCCTTCTCATTGCCCCGAAACCCTGAGTGTCCTGGTATCCATGCCAGTGTCAGAGAATTTTGACTAGCGGCATATGTCAGGGCCCCAACGCAGTCCCACACCAGCTGTGAACTTATTTGTGCTGAGACTATCGCCTTTAGAGCTGCTTGGCTGTCCGAGTATATGACTACGGTTTTACCCGTTATACCCTGACTTACGATCTCCGTTGCACAGTGTTGTATGGCAGTTACTTCAGCCTGAAACACTGTGGCATACACACCTAGACTTAGTTGGATTTTTATCCTGTGTCCTCTACTGTATATACCTGACCCTGTGCCTTTCTCAGTCTTTGAGCCATCGGTATACCAAATTGACTCCCCTTGGATTGGGGGGCCATTGTTCCATGAGTCCCTTTCCAGTATTTCTACTCGAAAGTTTCTCACAAAGTTATACCTGGGGACTATCCTGTCCTGAGGCATACTCATTATTTGATCTGCCTTAACCCTATTGTATAACTCTGCTTGCTTTTTGCCTTTTAATAAGGTAATGGGGGCCTGGCCTTGTAGCAGTCTGTGAGCAGTTGCCATAGCCTCGCCCTGAATGTAAATGTGCAATGGTGGGAGGTTGAGTAAAACCTGTAGTTCTTTCGTTGGGGCGGTTCCCATGGCACCTGTAACATTCAGACATGCCTGCCTTTGAATGCTTTCCAGCTGCCTGATCACCCCGGACTGCTGCGTTCTACTCCACCACACCACCGAACCATAGGTTAACATTGGTCTAATGACTTGTGTATACAACCATAGGTTCATTTTGGGGTTCAATCCCCAGTTCTTGCCACACAATTGTCTACACCTACCAAGGGCTATTGTAGCTTTATGTGTGACCTTTTGAATGTGTTGCTTCCATGATAGCCTCTGGTCAAATACCACACCCAGGTATTTGGCCTCTGTGGCCATTGGAACCAGCACGTTATTGAGCGTTATTGGTTGTAAGCCTTGTAACGCTCTTTTATTAGTGAATGGGACAATTGATGCTTTTTTTGGATTGACTGTTAGGCCTTCATCCTTGCACCACTTGTACACCATATTCATTTCGGACTGCATCCGCTCTGAGACTGTACCCAGAAACTTCCCCTGAATGATTATGGCCATATCATCTGCGAAGCCTAGGCAGTGAAGGCCTTCATTGAGGAGTTTTTTAAGGAGGTCATCCACAAGTGCTGACCACAGCAGAGGTGACAGTACCCCTTCCTGCGGACAGCCCCTTCCCACTGTTGCCTCAATGGACGCCTCACCTAACTTGGACACTACGATCCTATTCGTTAGGTTGGCATATTAGTGGGGGGACTCCCCTCCTTGAAAGTGCGTCTGTTACTGACTCGGGTCCCACATTATTGAAGGCTCCTTCAATGTCAATAAACGCCGCTAGGGCTACTTCTTTGTCCTCAATTGACTTTGACAATAGCCTGTTCAAGTCATCGAGTGCTAGGTCTGTGGATTTCCGGCTGGTATGCATATTGACGATCACTTAATGGGTTCTCCGTTAAAATTTCGTCCCTTATATATCTATCGACCAGTTTTTCCAGCGTTTTTGCTACGAATGACGATAGACTTATTGGTCTGTATGACTTGGTCGTTTGGTCCGTCATCCTCCCCACTTTAGGGAGATATAAGACTTCCACCTTTTGCCAAACAGATGGTATAAATCTATAGGCCAAACAAGCCTTAAAGATTTTACACAGTTGTGTTATAATTACATCCAGCCTTTTCTGGAGTAGGGCTGGGTATATTCCATCCGTTTCTGGTGTTTTGGATGGACGGAATGTGCTGATAGCCCATCTGATTTTTGCAGGTCTGGTTATTTCGGTAGCTAGCTTCCAGTCATCCCTTGAGGGCCTTACCGGCCTTTGACCGTGGCCTACGCTATCCGATCTCGCTTCCATAAACCGTGAGCCAGGAAAGTGTCCCAATGTTAGCATTCTTAAACTTTCCTCCAACGTTTTGGTGTATGATCCGTCCTCCTTTTTGAGGAGGCCGACCTCTTTCGCTGTACTATCCTTAGCCAGGACCTTGTGGATTCTTGAACATGCGGGGGTCGTTTGGACTTCCTCGCAGAACATCCTCCAGGAGTCTCTTTTGGCTTTTCGGATTTCTTTATTGTACAGCGTTAACTTTTGTCTGTACTCTTCCCAGTTATGAACGATTTTGGCCTTGTTAAACAGCCTTCTTACCTGAGCCCTAAGCTTCTGTAGGTGTTCGTTCCACCAGGGAGTGTTTCTCGTGTACTTTCTTGTCTGTTCCGGGCAGTTTTCACGATAAGCCGACCCAATAGCCTTGCTTACCCTGTCCACCTCCCAGTCCAAACTGTACACATCTTTTATTGACACCATTCTGTCCTCGAGATTTTCATTGAAGGAATTTACATAGTCCTCCCAATTCGTTCTCCGTGGATTTCTGAACGTGGTCTCAATAATTTTAGGGGTGACAATATTAAACCTTACATGCCTGTGATCCGACCCAGACGGCTCGTCCGAGACATGCCAGTTTTCAATCTTGTCGTAGATGTTATTTGTTGAGGGTCATATCAAGAACCTCCCTGCGCGTAACTGTTACAAACGTTGGCTTATTGCCGCTGTTTAATATCTGTAAACTATTACTAAGTATAAATTGTAATAGATACTCACCTCTAGGGTTGACTTCCGTACTACCCCACGCTATGTGATGAGCATTGGCGTCGGCCCCCACGATCAACGGTAGGTTTTCCCTCCGGCTGTAGCTAATGATGTCCATTAGGTGGCCTGGAGGACATACCTTGTCCTCTCCAGGAAAGTACGCCGCGCAGACCATTAGCCTTCTGATGCCTTCTTGCGTGGATATTGACAGTATGGTTGCAACAAAATCCCCAGTGCATAGCACCGGAATCAGCTTACATCCAACTGCCTTAGAAAACAATATACAGGCACGGGGCTTTATAGCCTTGGTGTCATATATCAACTCGCCATGGTGCGGTTTTAAGCCTGCAACCCTACCTCCGTATAGCCATGGCACCTGCAGGAGGGCTACCTCCACGCCTTCTCTCTCAAATCTCCGACACACTATGGCCGATGCAGCCTTTGCATGTTGGAGATTTGCCTGCAGGATCCTG
Organism: Altica lythri; assembly: GCA_964028335.1. Classification (NCBI taxonomy): domain Eukaryota; kingdom Metazoa; phylum Arthropoda; class Insecta; order Coleoptera; family Chrysomelidae; genus Altica; species Altica lythri. The sequence goes on along the minus strand of OZ034805.1, from coordinate 52,505,968 downwards.
ACTGTACCTACGTCTTTATAAGGATCCATACGAGTCCCACGAGAAGCTAGGGAAGGGATGGTCCACCTGGTCAGAGCCCCGCATAACCAGGTAAGGCTAATTACAAGGGGGTTTCGCCCGGTGCTCCCAGGGGACCGTTCGCGACCAACTTAACCCGTTGGCCATTCAGTACATCGGCACGGTACCTCACACCTTCACTTGGGGTTGTTTGTGTAATTATTAGCCGTAAGATGAGGGAGGGACAGAAGGCCCTCTCCCAGCTTGCCGTTGCCCGGGGTGTGCCACTGGGAGGCTATTACACCAGGGTACTGCCGATTCGGGAGGTGGATCCAGAAGCCTAGTAGCGGTCAGCCACTCAAGCTTCTGCATCCATCCCACCCTTCACTGCACCACCCCACCGCCCCGAGCTACCCTGTACAGGGTTGTTTAAAAGAAACGCATATTCCGGAGCTGCGAAGCGCTGCTATGTGAGAATCGGCCTTTATTGTCTAAATCATTCGCGTTTTAGTTGCAAGTTTAACAAGAACATTTTAATTTTACAGAATTAGTTCTCTCGATTGAGTGCGTATACTCTTACCACAAAAATAAAGAGAAATAATACTTAAGTAAAGTAACTCAGAACCTTCTATACAGTTTTGACCACAATTTATGGAAAAGACGCCTAAAATATTCAGCTTCGAATATTTTTGGTAAATTGATATAATCGTTTTGTAATATATTTGTAATTATTATTTCAAATAACTTATATTTTTCATATATACTACGCAATAAATTTTTTTACCGAAATTTCAGTACTTTTAAATTTCTTGTAACTTTATCACTTTTTTCAATTTGTTGGTAATTATCTGTAATGCAAAATGAAATCAAGTCCATCTGAGCCTTATTAAGGCCCAACATTATTTTTTATTAAAAAATTTGAAACCTGGATCACCCAAATTCACTATTAAAAATAACACGTACACTATCATAATGTAAATTTTTTGACCTAGTTATGAGATTATTAAAATATTCATGTGTTTAAAGGAAAACAGCTTTATAAACATTATCCGATGCGTACCGCGAGAAGATTGTTTGTCACATTTGGCCCTAAAAAGGGCCGATTGAGTAAATCATCACGTCTCGTCACTTACGCGTAAAATCCGACTAACAACCTTCTCGCGAGACGCATCGGGTAATGCTAACATAAGCGCTATTCGTTAAATCACATGAATATCTTAAAAATGACATAACTCGGTCAAAAAAAAAAAAAATCGTAGGAAATCGATTTTCTTTAACGTAAAAAACTGTACTTCCTGGTGGTGTACGTGTTATTTAAAAAAAAAAAATTAAATGATACAGGTAAACCTTTAAGTTCATTTCAAGGAAAAATAATTGCTAGACCTTAATACGGTGCAGGATGGACTACGAAAAAAAATTATCCTGATACAATAAAAATTGAGTTACAAGCATTTGAAAATTTCTGAACATCTGTAAAAATTTGGTTGAGATAATTTTGTTGCGTATAATGGATAATTAATTTTGGTACATACTTCTCAAAGTTGTTTTTTATGTTATTGCAACCATTTTGACATATATACGATAACTTTATTTTTCATTTATAAAATAAACCTTTTTTGACAAGATTATAAATTAACTATTTATTAGAGAACATAGTTAAATATATTATATTTGTCTGTCTTTGTTTAATAGTCAAATACGATATCTAGAACAAATGCGCTTTTATATTAAAATAAACATATTGGGAAAAAACAACATATTGAAGAATGACCTTTAATCAATTGATGAAATATTTGTTGTTGCTATAAAAAGTTTTGTTTAAAAAATCTTAAAATTGAAATGATCGGTTTCCTGTGTATTGGAAGTAGTTTTACGCCTAAATCCAACATATCCCATTAATAAATATTGTTTGTCCTTTTTTCCTGTTAAGTAGAATGAAAGTGTAGGAAGTGTCACTTTGTTATTTTTTTTTTAATTATTTATATTTTTCTATATTCTAATAATTAATTGAAATTTTGACCCATAAGTATGTCGTTTTTGTCGGAAGGTTAAAATTATTATAAACTATATTTTAGCCCATTGTCATTAATTTTGATGTAGATTTTATTGTTGTTATGATCTCAGGTTGACTATGTTATTATACTATATTAATTTGGGATTAGATTCTTAATGCAGCGTTAAACTACATTAGGTTTTGGTTGCCCACAAATTTTTTCAACATATTTATCTAGCTGCTTGAAGCTAGATTTAAAATATGAAATACATGATAGTTCTTTGCATTTATAATTTGGAATTGTTTCTAATTTTTTAAGATGCTAGAATATAAAACCGAATAATTCTGTAACAGATTAAAGAATAAAGTATCTGAACCGATTTGGATAAAAAATTTTGTTTGTATTTAACTGGATTAAAAAATGGCTTAGTTTTACTATTTGGTTCAATATAAAATGTATTTTTTACTTAATTTTCACTTATTTTGTGTGTTTGGAAGGTAATGTGACAATACCTCCTAAGTGACATTTATTATTTAGTTATACCAGTTCCTAATAGACGGCGGTGTAAGTAAATTGATATAACTCTCTGTAAACGTTTGACATCTAGGTTGATTAGGCAAACGGTAGATAGAATTTTGATTTCTAGATTATTTAACATCTAGGTTGCGAAAAAACCCAGTAAAATGGAAAATAGTGTCGACAGATGTCTTCATCTACCAAGTTCAGCTGACTCAGGTGTTTTCTAAGCCTGTTAAGAGACTGACAATCATTCTGACATCGTTTCATCTTTGTGATATTAGCTCTGTCCTAAATTTCGCTGACTGTTCTTTGATGAACACTCCATTTCTCAATGGTTGCCTTTCTGAACGTGTCAGCAACCCCTCCGAATGGTTCCGTACCAGTCATTGGGAGAACAGCTCCCGCTTGGTCCAATTCATCAGCCTTCTCATTGCCCTGAAATCCTGAGTGTCCTGGTACCTAGGCCAGTGTCAGAGAATTCCGACTTGCGGCATGCCATAAGTCAGGACACTAACGCAGTCTCACACCAGCTGAGATAATTTGTGCAGAGACTACCACCTTTAGAGCTTCTTGACTGTCTGAGTATATTCCGATAAGTAGTAAAAAATATCTATACTACAAATTTCCAACCGTTAACACGATTGTAAAATCAAATAGGGTACTCTTTAGGCAAATATATGACTTTCTTAAAAATATTTTATACTGATAAATTAGAGGTTAACTAGAGATTACAGCTTCTTGATAAAAAAAAATCAGCAATAAATAAAATACGAATTACAGAACTGAAAGACATAGTTTAATCCGCTAAACTTGTTATTAAATACCGATCCTTAATATTATAGTTGTACTATATATTGGCGTTCTATAGCGAAATTCATAGTTTAACCTGAGATCTTGTCAATAGTAAAATAAAAATGTGTAAATTAAAAAAAGCCTAGATTCGGTTAAACTTGTGGGTGTAGAAAAATAGGAAATTAAAAAAAATGCCAAAAGTGGCACTCCCTATGCTGTTTTAAAGGTATGACGTATTACGTCATTGCAGTTGTGATGGAGATGGAAGTGAAGTGGTTGGGGCATCCAGCCCCAACAAACCCTGCCAACCGTGTTCTATTAGATGCAAGGGGGTACATGGTATTGTGCCCACTCTACAGTGCCGCATCTGTTTGTGTCTTTATCATCACGAATGTGTTGGCGTTTCGCCTTCACTTAATATTTCAGTACCATACGTTTGCAAGGTACGATATTTTCATTTTTTTTTTTCTTTTATCGCCAACATTTATTTGAAATGACAATTATAAAAATAAAAAAGTTGTTTACTCACAGACATGAGTTATTTATGTATAACGTGTTAATTGATATTTGTATCTATTATGCGAAAAAAAAAACACACTTAGTAAATAGCAAGACTCCTCGGAAAAATTAAAATAATGTTTTTTGTATACCTATAAACACTAACAGAAGACACAAGTGATAATAAATAGTAAAGTAAATCTAGTAAATCTTTCATTCCGTTGGGAAATTTTTAGAGAATAAATTTCACCCATCAGATATTGTTTGTTTTGATGCCAATAAAAAGGTTCTCGGTTTTCTACCTTATAGTGAGGGAACGTGTCCACGAAGAAAAATGCATATCAATATATATAACAGATATATTATACATTATAAACGAAGAGGGTGTAAATTAGGTAACCTCTCAAATGAACGATCACATGACCCCTATTCTCATTAAAAAAAAATTCGAAAAGAGGTTGACCTTAAAGGCCATCCCTGCAACTTCCCGCTGGTTTTAACCGCAAAGCTATAGTAACGTAACGTATTTTGACGGTTTTGACTTTTTTTGAAATGTTTAAAAAGCCATAAATTTTATAACGCCTTATTCGATTTTGATGTTCAAGATGGCATTGGACGCAGTTTTTTGAGACCTAAAAGCGTTACCGGGAGTGCAAAATCGGTTAGTCAAAAAATTTCTAAGTTATTGAAAAAAAAAGCTTTTTTTTGAAATTTTTCGACAACGATATCTCACGAACGAATTAACCGATTTTAATTTGCAAAACGGCATTCGACGTGGCTTTTTAAGCTTGAGAGCTGATTAGGTTATGAAATTGATCGATGCAATAGCCAAAAAGATATGCCCAAAAAATATCATTTTTACCAATTGTTTTTTTCAGTTATTTTGAAATTTCTCCAAATCTACCGGCTCGAATCGGTTCAAACTTACAGGGAATCTAAGTTAGATGGAACTCTTTTGAATGCTTTTTATTTCATTCCGGTCGGTCAAGCCGTTCAAAAGTTATAAGAGGTTTACATACATCCACACACACACACACACATCCACACGTACATACAGACATACAGACACCCTCGTAAAAATAGTCAGGGGAAGTTCCTAAGACCTCAAAACGTTGAGATCCGATGAAAACTCGATTTTCGAAAAACGGGGTGAAACCAATAACTTCCTGATTTTAAAAAAAAATTTAATTTTTTTTTAGCGGGAAGTTAAAAATCTTCGATTACATCATCACATTCAGGTGGATACCGTCACTATACCTAGAGGCCCAATTGTCTGTCAATGACGTCATTGTGACTTAAATGCAAGTGGAACCAATGCGAGGTTCGAATGAAGTTACGATGTTTAACTTAGAAAGATTTACTATCTTTGTCTTATTAACGCGCAATAAAAAGAGATATTTTTAAGAAAAATGTCAAGTGGCACTAGTTCACATAATAATGTTGTCCAGTGTTGATATTTTTCTTAAAAGTATCTCTTTCTATTGCGCGTTAATAAGACAAAAATGGTAAGTCTTTTTAAGTTAAACATCATAACTTTATTCGAACCTCGCATTGGTTCCACTTGCACTTACGTCACAATGACGGCACTGCCAGACAATTGGGCCTCGAGGTATAGTATATGATATATATGTCTATAATTATAATTTAAAAATCAACATTTTTATAATTTATTCATCTAACTGTTGGCGATTCTAGTTAAAGAGTATTTAATTAATTGTAGTTACTTAAAATAAACAAAAAAATAATTATTTATTTTAATAAAATACCTTCATTTCTGTTATTTGATTTTACGTTTTATTATTGATAAATTTAAACTATAAAAATAGTTTTTTTGTGGATATGATTTTTTTTTAATTTATTTATCTTCTTTTATTTTATTACATACAAATTGTTTCTCAATGGTAAATTATCAAACTAAATTTTGTTATACATTCAAATGGTTGTTATAATAAAAATAAGTCTTCTGTTTTTAGTCAATATTATTTTTCAAATCCATATTAATCTTTAAACTCCGATCTATTTTTTTATTTATTTATTCTTCAAAAAATCATTGATTTTTCACTATTTGTATTATTATCTTATATTTATATTACTCTTTTTTTAATCAAGCTGAGTCATCTTTCTGTTTTTAACACACACTATGGTTTAAAATATTTCACTGAAAATATATCTCTCCAAACCATATTTTTATCGGCATACAATCGACTTTTCATACGGAGTTCAAATATTTCTATCAATCACAATATTTTAAGAAATTTATTTACTGGAACATTAATATATACAAGCAATAATCATGAAAGGAATGAAATTTTTCTACTTTAATTTTTTTGTTTAACTTATTTTTATAAATTCCTCTAAACCTATTAGTTGCTATTGCTGTTTTAAGTGTCTTCATCAGATTATTATCAAAAGCGTATTGAATTAAATGTATAAATAATTATTTTTAATGAAAAATTAAATTTGATTAATTTTATATTTAAATTTGCGTTTGTTCTACAGAATTGTCACTTGGATGGCCAAGAACAAACACCCGACCAGTCTGCGACTATCTTAAATACCCTCCCTCCTTTGACTCCTATAAATACCCTCCCTAAGTCAACTGGTATCCAGTCGACCACACTTCCAAAACTACAAAGAATCCCTAGGCATACTGACCAAGAAACTGTCGAATCTGAATCTTTTGTGGAACCTCCAGTATTAACTCCTAGACCTCAATCCGAATCTTTCCTGGGCTCACTCACTACCTGGTTACCCCACAACTCGAAAATAATTGACAATATCCAGGAGGATCCTCCCTTAGGGAGCGTTGGCGTTCCACGGCCACAGTATGTGGAAATTTTGGCGGGTAGAAAATTTCTAGTCATTCCGAAACATAATTTTATGTCGGTATCACCAACTATGGCAGCTTCTGCGGTTTCCAGAAATGAAGAAACGCCTGTTAATGTTGATTCGGTCAGTCTTGGCTCTGAACCCTCTTCCGATATTAAAGTTGAGCCTGATTCCCCATCCAAACCAGAAAACTCCCAAACACCCGAAGCTATGGAAGTTGAGGGTTTTCCCGATGATGGCACAGAAGCTGAGAAAAAAGATTGCAGTGGAAGCTCAGAGTGAGTGTTTCAAATTTTTATTATTCGTATGAATGTTAGGATTTGTATGAATTGTCCTAATCCTTGTTTTCCTTTAATTTAGCTTTAATTGTTTAAAGCGTAAACTATTCCAATACATTGATCGCTTTTTTTATTTATTTGTTGTTATTTTGTGTAATCAATTATCTTACAGGTATCAAGAAGAAACTATTATTCTTTAAGAATTATTTAGCATAGCATTAACAAAAATCTTGGTAACAAGATAAGATAGTTAACAAAATGATGTTTTAATAACTTTAATTACCTTGTTAACTACGAGTTCTGATTTTATTCTTTTTATATTAAGTTTTTTTTTTTAAATTCCTTCTCATAATGGTTTAGAATCCCAATTTTTTCTGAACTATTAAGGTTTAAGGTTTTTAAAAAATCCTGGAAATATCCAATTAATTTCTGTAGCTATATTCCTGTTATTTAAATAAATGTATCAAAACTCATTTTGGTATCAAAATTAATTATATTGGTAAAGTTATTTATTTCATCCTGTCCAGTAAATACACTTCCCTATAATCAATTTGGCGCCGGTAAGTAAAACATTACGCTAATGTGTAATGTGTTGCCTAGCAACGCTGCTCTGATTGCTTAAGGGAAGACAATTACTTTTAATTTTTGACATTTAAAAATACTATAATGACTATAAAATAAAAATAAAATAATTAATTACTTACTTTTACTGCCATATTTAAAAAGAAGTTAATGATATTCAATTTTATATTAACAATTTAATCTTAATAATAAAAAAAATATTTGACAGTTATAGATGGCTTTCAAGGTAATTTGACCTAACTAATCAAGTTACGAACTACTGTTAAAATGTTTATGAATTTATTAATTTATAAAAACAGGATGAAATAATATATAATACGATACATGGTCGTTAGTTGTTATTACAGTACTCGTTTTTATCGTACTGTAATAATTCACCTACCGACCTTGTAACGGATAATACTATTTCTTAACAATTTTAAACTTGTTATTTTCATAACTCTTGATGAACTCTTACTAACCTGATCTTTAAAATGAGTATTAGTTGACATTCATTTCATTTTTTATTATTGAAACGACAAGAAAAAATCATGATTTAAGTACTTCAGTTTCTCATATTTAATTATTGGCTTCTGAAGGACTAAATATTTTTTTATAAAATCTGAGTACCACAACTTTATAGCAACAACTCTGTCTATAAACCTTTAATTAATATACAGTAACTGTAAACTTAAAAACTGCATTTACAAAGTTTTTATTTTTTGAAATTTCTATATGAGTAATTTCTGATAATTTAATTCCAGAAAAGATGCAGTGCCAACACCAGTGACACCTCCTGTTGCACCCCCTAAAGTGACATCAAAAAAACGTACAATCAAACTAAGCAGCATTACAAACTCTGAAGAACGAGACGAAAACAAATTTATGGACAACTATTTACAAAACTTATCTTACGGTTATAGTACATTGTTGTATGTATTTCAGTATTTAAAAGTACAAGATCTTTTGCGAGCTGGTTGTGTTTGCACTATGTGGAGGGATATCGCCAGTCATCCCGCTTTGTGGCGAACGGTTCGTATGAAGAATTCTCAAGTGCATAGTTTTGAAGGTTTGGCTAATAGTTTGAGGAAGCATGGTACACGACATTTGGATTTAAGAAAGATGCTTCTTCCAAATGGAGGTGATGAAATTTGGCCAGCATTTTCGAATGCAATCGCTAAAGTTGAAACTCTAAGGAGAATAGAACTTTGCAGATGTCCGGCTTCTGTTGTAGAGAAACTAGGAGAGTCGAATCCCCAACTGGAAGTTATAAACGCAGTAACAATTAAATGTGAAAGTATGAATCTCGAACCGTTGAAAGCTTTAACAGAAATCAAAGAGTTGCGCCTTAAATCCACAGGAGGACTCTCCTTAACATCAAACATTGATTCCCTACGTGAAATGAAAGCACTAATTCATCTTTCTTTGACATCAATTAGAGATTTAGACAAAATGAATTTAAATGTTATTGCAGAATTAACCAATTTAGAATCTTTAGATTTAGGTGAATGTACCGATTTTCCTAAAAATTTTGGTGGGGAAATTTTAATTAAATTAACCAAACTAGAAAAGTTAAGATTAGAAAAGGGTCAAGGTAATTGTCACACGTTCGAAATATTGGAAGCTGTACAGCAGATGAGTAAACTAGATCAGTTGGAACTGGTTAATTTTGATATAAAGACAGGATTCGATAAAGCGTTAGGTGTTTGTCAGAATATTAGAAAGCTACTAATCATTCCTACATATATCTCACAGAGTGCTACTACCAACCATATGGTATTAGGAGGGGTACTACGATTACAAAAAACTTTATCACATTTTGTTTGGGGTGTAACCTTAGAATTACTTCGAGTAACGGAATTATTTGTAGATCAGTGTGAAGAACCGAAAGAAAAAAGTAAGAAACAAATGGGAAACGGGGACTGTATCCCGGTTTTAAAACCAGTACCGGTTCTATTAGATAAAGACAGTGAAATTGCTCCTGCTTTAGAACCACCACAAGTTGAAATATTAGCTCTTCCTAGTTTGCAGAAACTACTTATGCAAACTTTGCCAACTACAAGGGTTAAAATACTAAAAATTCCCTTCCATGCTACTTGGAGACAAAGCATAACTGATTCTGTGAATTAGTTCATTCGAAAATTATATATAGCATATTATTGTAGTACATTTATAAACATAATTTCATCTTTTTTAATAAGTTAATTTTTATATTAAGTGTGAAATGCAACTATTGCTGTTTTTCTTTGAGCAGATTAGAAAAAAATAATTTTGTAAATATTTACTTTACTGTGTAAAAGTGATGGATTTCAGTAAAATGTAAGCTGTTATGTTTTGTTTTAATTTTATCTCTTAGATAATTTCTAAACTTTTTGAAAAATCTGAGCATAATTATATTTTCGTCACCAAATCAAATTCTGTGATCAAGTAATTAGGGCTACCGCGTGTGAATTCGCCGCTAGAGTAGCTGGAGGTCCCCGCGTCACTGTTTATGGGCGGGATCATGGAGTGCACGGTATTATTTTTCTTTTTAATTAAGTTTGCACTTATTACGAGGTATAATATTTAATTTAAAACATCGTTTTAATTTTGGAAAATATGAGTTACGGGTCAATGAATGTCATTGCTTTAAAAGTAGAACTACGAAAAAGAGGTGCAAAGTTAAGCGGGCTGAAAGAACAGTACTGAGCAACACTGCGGCATATTCCTCCAATATTTATTTGTAAACGTGGCGACGGATAAATGTCAGCTACAAATTTATTCTATGTATCTATAGTTCGTGCTAGGGACGGACCTACAACGCCAGTGGCGCCAACTGGTGAGCAAAAAAAGGTAGCCCTCATTGATATAAATTTCTCCAACCCTTATTTATTAAAAGTAGACAATTTTGAGTACAATCTTTCACTCCTTTTATTAAATTATGTACAATCTTTTCTTTACAATTATATAACCAAATTATTACAACATAAAAACATTTCATTATTCTTACAATTGGTGAATATTTATACAACAATTTATAGTAATGTAAAAAACAATAAAAAAAATATATAATAACATAACTCGTTATTCTATAAAAAGCTAATGAAGGCCACTATCCGTTTTTTTTTTGTATTTGGCAACAAATTCAGTATTGCAACTTCCGCAAGAGCCTGTAATTTACCATTCGACCAATTTTGTGAAAATTTTTTTAGTTCTTATTGTAAGGTCTGTTAATTTTTTTGAGTTTTTCTCCTCCACCCATTAATGTGTTTGCGAATTAAATCATCCAAAACAAAGAGATCTATAGTGACCTTTCGTGCCTTTATTAGTATTACCCCTAAAATTTTCTTTATATCAGTTTTAAAACACTAAGAGAGTTCACTAGATACGAACAGAATGCTATTTTTCTTTAAAATTGCTTTCAATTCTTTATTTTCTCTTTCTAAGGCTTCGTTTTTAGCACTAACAACTTGTAACGTTTGCAGTACTTCACTGTGTTTCTTTGAAAGAGTTTGGTACTTTTCTTGAACATCTCTTATGTCCATTATATAATCACAAGCCTTAGCCAAAATTCCACCTTTTGACTGTCCGTCATAGTGACCGTTCGCCCGAATGTCACCATTTGTATTTTCGGGTATTATTGTTGCTAACTTTGTAATCCAGTTATTAATTTTATCACGACGTCTTCGTTCTACTTCGTTGTGAGTTGCTCTTCGTCTTTCATCTCTCTATAATTGCAAATAATTTACTCGAACACAAAGGAAAAGAATATACAATAAAAATATACCTTTTTAATACTAGAAACTTCCGAGTTTGTGCTTGACTCTACAAATGCTGACCTGGGAGCTATAGCCCTTGCTGCACTTTGTGTAAACATTTCATTTGCATTTCCAATGACATAAAATTGCCCATTTAAATTACTACCAATTACTTGTGGTACTGTACTATTAAATGATGTAGGACCAGTAGTAACTAGTTGTGGACCTGTCTCCACATTTGTTTCATCTACTTGCAGTACTCTGTAGGTTATCATGTTACCTAAAATATAAAAAATATTACCTGATAAACCGATAAAAATTTAGTTTTTTAAAATTATTTATTTGTTATTATGTCTTTATTATAATCTGTAATATAAATAATAAAAAAATATACCTTCAGGAGATCTTATAGCATACTGAACTTCGTGATCAGGAGTTTCTAGCAATGTCTGTGGAGATAAATGATCAACATTAGCTTCTTCATCACTATCCACTACTTGACCTTTAATTTGAATTTCATCTAATAAAATTTTGCTTTCAGTCTCCTCTGACTCTCTATCAACAAATAATATTATCAATAATATTTATCTAATTATCATAAATATAAAGGTATATTTACAAAAACTGCAATATGACCTTGTCACAATTAGGTCGTTACATAACTTGCTACAATAGAAAAAGTTACTAGGAAATTAGAATCTTACCCAGTTTCTAATGGATCTAGTATGTCCATAAGTGTGCAATTATTATTATCTTTGCAAACAATTTTGAATTTTCCTTCAATTTTGGTCACGGGGCCAATGTTCAGGTCATGTGATGCGATGGCAATTTTAAATGTTAAATGCGCAAGTTCATATCGGCCATTATCATTTTTAACACCCGGTAAATTTTGATTTTAATAGTAAATCGATTTTAATTTATATATAATTTTTAGAAAATTACAGAACGCATTAATAAATTTATAATGACCTTTACTATCAATATTACCTTTTTGTTTTTTTATGAGTTCTTTGCATCTATACAGATATCGCGATAATTTACGTATTAATTTATTATTATATTCTATCCTTGACTTTCAAGAATCATCATAAGCTAATAGATAATATTTGATTAATTTAATTTAGGTTTGATTATAGTTTGATTTGACTTATTTATATTATTGTCAAATAGCTGTATATTTTATATGACTATAGTCCAGAGAGTTAAGGAAAAATAAATCTGATGTGGTATGTTGTAGAAGACCACTAATTATGTAAAAGAAGAATCGCCCGGTTATTTGATTATTTTGTGTTAAGTTTTTTTTATGTTTATTTATACCCAAATAATAATTTTTAATTTAAAAATTCTCTTGTAGCATCGATGAAAAAAAAAAGTCTAATACGGATAAAAATGTAATGCAAGTACCAACAACGTTTGATTTTCCATTTCCTCCATACGATATACAACTAGAGTTTATGAAAAAGTTGTACTACACTTTAGAGAATAGTAAACTTGGAATATTTGAAAGTCCTACTGGTACTGTAAGTTTATTTAGTATTACAATAATAAACATTTACTAATTCATAGTTTTAGGGGAAATCGCTAAGTATTATATGTGGTGCCATTAAGTGGTTAAAAGACAGACAAATCTTTGAGAAGCAGTCATTAACCGAAGATCTTTCCAAATTAAATATTGAGAAACAAAAAATATCGGAAGAAACTACAGACTGGTTAAGAAGTCAGTCAAAATTAATTGAAATAAATTCAGAACTATGTGCTTTAAAAATGAAAGAATCAAACATTTTACGATACGAAAAAAAGTTAAGTGATTTAGTAAATTTTCATGAAAACAAAGTAAAACGAAAGTTAAAATTTATTTATAAACAAAAAGATAAACAGAGAATTGAACCAGAAAAGAAAACAAATTTAAATGAAATTGATGATTATGAGATTGATGAAGATTTTTTACCTGAAAAATACCAAAACGATGATGATATTGATAACCCGGAGGAGGAAGAAGAAATTGAATATGAACCAATTAAGGTAGTTATTTAAAATTTAGTGACAATGTTAATCATCGGTTAATTCTTTTAGATTTATATATGTAGTAGAACTCATTCCCAATTAAGCCAATTTCTTGGGGAAATAGCGAAATCTCCTTACGGTAATAGTATTAGAGTAGTGTCTTTAGCTTCAAGACAAAGTTATTGCATCAATTCCAATGTTACAAACTTAAAAAGCATGGCATTAATTAATGAACGGTGCTTAGATCTTCAAAAGAAGGTTCCAAAACCGAAAACAGATTGTGACGGTAAAGTAACTAAAAAGGCAAAAGGTTCCTGCTCTTGTCCTTTTTATAAACAGACAGCAATAGAAGAATTAACAAGTCATACTTTATCAGAAATTACAGATATAGAAGATCTAATTAAAACAGGAAAACTTCTAAACGCATGTCCTTATTACTCATCAAGAAAAGCAGCAGTAGATGCTGAAATTATTTTAATTCCTTATAACACTCTTTTACATAAACCTACCAGAGATGCTAACGGTATAAAATTAAAAAACAATGTTATCATTATAGATGAAGCACATAATATTTTGGAAGCAGTAACACAAATGTATAACACAGAGTTAACTTATTCCCAAGTATTTCACGCATTACAACAATTAAAAGCCTACAAAGAGCGATTTAAATTGCGATTTAATTCTGACAATCTTCTCATAATTAATAAGATTTTGTTTGTGATTACTAAATTGAAAAAATACTTAGGTAAGCAACGACTTTGCAAATTATCTTAAATCAACCTGAATTAATTTCACATGAAAAATTGTTTTATTTACGACTAGTTTCGAGTTGAAAAATTCTTAACTCATCGTCACGCATAAGTAAAATAATTATGACTAAAATAAAATTTAAATTAACAAAATTATATTTCACAACTAATCATAACATAAATTAATTATTTACAAATAACAAATATGCTCCAAATTTTATATAATTAATGGCTTAAGTTTTGAGAAAACTGCGAAGTACATTAAAAATCGCTGAAAATCGCTTTTTTGTACTAATGTGAGCAGGTTTCCTATTAATTTTGAAACCCGTTTTACAAATCTAGTGTATTTGTTGTCTATAAGAGATTAAAATTTTAAGTTATTTGTAAAAAAACAATAATTTCAATTTCAAACTGTTTTTCGCTTGTATCGCACTCTTTTGTCGTAGAACGATCTGTACAGCGGATTTCTCTTTCGTTTGACATCGTACCTTCCTTGATACCGAGTTTCCAAGACACTTAGGACTTGATGAAATCTTTCACAAACTGATTTAAAACTCTGCCAAGCTGCACATTCACAGTCATTCATAATGCCAACAACATTTTCGTCCCCAAATAAGGTTCGAATTTATGGTCCATCGAAAATTCCTTCTTTTAATTCAGCGTCACTTATTGTTCCTGGTGCCAGTTTTATTAAGAACTTTGTGGTACCAAGCAAAGGTGAGACAGAGAACGAGGAGGATCAATCAATGGTGTTCGTACAACATTTTTAGATCCTGAATCGAAATTTGTTCTAGCTGGCCATATTTTTTTTACTTAATGGTAGGTATTCTCTATTTCGACTATGCCATAAACACAAGGAGAAATACGTTGTAAGCATGATTGTTGGCCTAAAAATAATTTTGATATTTTGAGATCACAATAAACTTTGTATTAATGTTCTTAATATCTTAGTTTATTCAATACTACCTGCAAATTGTTGTAAATCTCTACTATTTCATTGAATGAGCTAATGGGAAAAATTGTGTAAAAGAACAGCGTAAAGATTTTTTTTGATGTATATAAAAGAGAGAAAAAGTGCGATACAAGCGGAAAACTGTTCGATTTTTTTTTATTTTTTAGTCATTTTCAGAGTCTCAGTTATAAATAACTTAAAATTTTGGCCTTTTATGGACAACGAAGGCACAAGATTTGTAATACGGGTTTCAAAATTAATAAGAAATCTGCTCACATTAGTCCACGTCCACACACACACTCTAATATTTTGTGATTTTTAAGACTCATAACTTAATCCTGAGCAAAACGTACTCAGGGCATCAAAAACCATATAAAAAAGTTAGTCTGATCACTTTTTTTGTGTGCTGGTGAAGTTTTTAACTCGAAACTAGTCCCAAATAAAACCCTTTTACATGGATTGTGAGATTGATTTTTATCTTCTTCATTAATCTGAAAAATGTCCCTACTAATAATTATTGCTGTGTATGCAATAATTTATAAATTTTATGTATATTTTTTGTATACATACATATTTTTACATTTTTAGATGAAAGTTGCGCATCTACTACCAGTACCATTAGTTTAACTATAACAAGGTTTGTTATAGATACCGGTATTGATAGGTACAATATGTTTGAATTAACTAAATTTAGCAAAGAAGCGCGCTTAGCACAAAAGGTATGTTCATGATTTTAGAATTCAGAAAAAAATGCTTTTAATCATTTTACAGCTTAAAGGATTTTCTAATAAATACCCAGTACAACCAGAAAGAGAGAAAGCAAAATCAGGATTAGAAGGAATTCGAGCATTTATGGAAACAATCCAATCAAAATCACGACCTGATGGTGATGTTAGTAAAACTCAAAATAAATCAGATTCTAAGGAAGAGGAAATACCTTTAGTTAGCAATCCTTTCCTAGCAGTTTTAGCATTTTTGGATAGTTTAACATGTTCTCCTAAAGATGCAAAAATACTGTTGACAAAAGCGACGAGTAAAATTGATTGTAAATTACAATTTTTAATTCTAAACCCATCCGAACACTTTAGAGAAATAATTAGAGATGCAAGAGCTGTGGTTGTTGCTGGAGGAACTATGAAACCCATTTCAGAATTTAAAGATCGACTATTCATAAATGCTGGTGCTGAAAAAGATAGAATAGTAGAATTTTCTTGTGAGCACATTGTACTTCCAGAAAATATTTTGCCAATTATCGTTACTCATGGCGCAAACAAAGGAGCTCTAGTTTTTAATTATGAAAAACGAATGTCTTTGGTAAGTGTTTTTATTATCTACAAAATGCAGTATCTAGAGGGTACCACTAGCAAACTTGCTGATTTTAACGAGGCGAGTACTCTCTTTGAGAGGTGATTTTCCATGGCCACCTCGCTCTCCCGATTTAGCACCGCACGATTTGTTTACGGGGATATCTAAAGCCTATTGCTTACAACAGTCATCCAATAACTGAGTGTATTAACAATGAAAGTCGTCACTTACTTGATGTTATTTTTAAAACAATGTAATTTTATTTTGTAACCCTAATAATCCCTTAATAAGTTAAATTGGCACGTTGGGCGCCAATTTGTAGCTTATAAAATTCCCTTTTAAGGGATTATACCCCTCGGCTAGCTCAATTGAGTTCGTGGCTTCTTTTCTGAGTTTTATCAATTTTTCCCAAACAAAAATTATAGGGCGCCAGAGTACAAAACAAAGCAAATAACACTCAAACACCAGTTTTAAATGATTTATAAAAAAAAAACATTCAATAATAATATAAATAGTTAATGCGAAAATTAATTCAATATCTTATCTTTTGTTTTTTTCAAGGGATTTCCATAAAGGAATTTCTCCTTGGGATGGACGGAATATTTTTCGGAATATTAGCAAATACAGTATCTTCCAGGGATGGTATTGATTAAGCTTCGGTAAATTTCATCAATCATTGAAGCCAGATAACTTCCCACAAAATGGCTGTCGGCTCGAAACGTCTTCAATTTAAAATTTCTAATTCCTACTTAGGACTCCTATAGATGTGGCATAAACCCTAATAATGAAATCAACATTCAAAACTCCATTTTTTAATGAATTACAATCAAGTAGAATCACTATCTGGTTTCTCCATATTATCGAGAAATATTTAATTTAAATACACGTGTATTATTCAATCTATGATCAAATAAAAAACTGATGTTTTATGATAGCGTGTCTACTTGAAATTAGGTGTTAGTAATATTTAAAAAACAAAATTCCCCACAATTTCGGCAATTTAATATAAATAAAATTAATAACTGAAACGATATAATTACTTACTTTTATACTGAAGGGTTGTTCGAACGGAAACAGATATTAAAATGAACGCGAAATAATCTATTGAAGCGAAGAGAAAGTTTCGGTTATCGGAGAGGATAGACTCCCACTTAAATCACGGCGAAAAACATTAAAATAAATCTCTTCGAATAGTCAGGTGGCTTTCTGAACTAAAACGATCCACTAGGTCGTTTCAATTTATTTCCTTTCTAAATCAGCAAGTTTGCTTTTAGCACCCTGTATTAAAATTGAATTTTTTTGTGTATTTCAAAAAATTATAATAAATAATTTATATACTTTTATTATGAACATTTTTTTAGATGCATGAAGTCAAAGATATTTTAATACAAGCATGTAAAATTGTCACAGGAGGTGTAGTAGTTTTTTTTCCATCTTACGAATATGAGAATTTGATAATGCTTCAATTAAAATCTGTAGACTTTGGTAGAAAATTGTTTAGAGAACCAAAACTATCGTCAGATGTTGAGAATGTCTTAACAAAATATGCAAATGCAATAAAAGCTCCTGGTAGCAGAGGAGCATTGCTTTTTAGTGTCGTTGGTAAGAAATATAAAATTCTGAAAAGATACAAGATATATTTAGATTATTTTAGGAGGAAAATTAAGTGAGGGTTTAAATTTTAGTGATGATTTAGGTAGATGTGTCATAGTTGTTGGAATGCCTTATTCGAATATAACTGCTCCTGATTTAAAAGAAAAAATGGCTTATTTGGATAAGACTGAGGTATTTTTTATAATACAAATTATTATTTTTAAAAAGTGATTGTTAGATTTTCTTTTGAAACCTCTATGCCAAATTATTTCTTTTTTTTTTAGTTTATGAAGGTTTTATTAGCTTACAAATTATTCGACTCTTACTTATAGATTGAAAGAGCCTACTTCAATTTTTGTTATTCTTTTATTCGTTCAAAGTTATATTTATTTATTTAATTACCAAAATATTATATTTCAGGGTTCTGGTTCAGGCCAGAAATTCTACGAAAACCTGTGTATGAAAGCTGTGAACCAATGTATTGGTCGGGCAGTTAGGCATAGAAATGATTATGCTACAGTTCTCTTGGTAGATCAAAGATATTGTAGACAACAAACTATGAATGCGTTGCCAAATTGGATTAAAAAATCTTTAAAAATTGCTAATTATTCAGAGGCTATGCAAGGATTGAATGAGGTAGACATTTTTTATCGGTATGTGCTCATTAAATATCGTTTTTTTATTTCAGTTTTTTGAAATTCGACGGAAAAAGAAATAAGTTCCACTTTAAAAATTAATTGGGTACAAAGTTTTAATAAGTTAAAAGTTTTTTTATTGTTTTATTTTTCTTACATTGATATTATAATATTTTTATAAAATAAAGATATTTAACTATTTTCTTCGTCTTTATTAACTTTCTCGATACGTTTCCTTTTTGTGTAATGTTTAATTTTATCTTCTAAACTATCACATGTTTGTCTCCTTAAAAGTGGTATATAATTTTTACTTTTGCAACTTTGTACCAGGCTTTCACTCAAACATTTACTTTCCTTTTTTTCATTACAATATTCTTGTAAGCTGCTTACCATTGCTTGCAACATATTTGTTCTAAAACAATTCTAATTATAGTATAACGGCGATACATATATCAAAAACTATTACTTTACGGCTTCTAAAGTCCAGACAGTATTTAATTTTTGTACAAGTTGATTCAAAACCTCAGTTTCATATTTCCATTCAAGATCACTTTCAAATTCACAATAATATAGATTTAAAGGTATCTCGCTAGCCAAAGAGTAATCTGGTTTTCTAAAATTTAAATAGATAAACAGTAGAATTGCCAGTTAATTTACATACCTAGGATATTTTGAGATATCGAGTAACTCGTCGATAACACTAGGTTCTTCTCGTTCTTGTCCAATTAAAAATAAAACACCCATTATACATCTAATCTGATGCCATAAAAATGCTTTCGCTTTTATAGTTATTACATACATTTGATACACTAAAAACAGTTTACTACTATGATAATTGATAGAATTTTAAAGTTAAACGTAAAACGCCCCTTTGCCGTGCATTATTTTTTCTTTAAATTTAAGATTTTGATATGGTTATTTCTTTACATTTAAGGTAATTTAGTAATCTTTGATCAACGACTGTTTGGCAAAAAGTTCCCCAAATAAAATAAGAAAAAAGAAAATATACATTTGATGCCACAAAGAAGAGAATATTTAATTATACGCAATAAAGATTTTTTTGTCTGGTAAAACACTGGTACTTGATACTTTCGAAGAGTAATTGGTAGTTTTATTACTACTACATACCACTATTATTTTCCCCAATAGGTGATATATTAATTTCCATAATATTTCTAATAAACTCTACAACGCCATTACCAACGTCCATTTTACAAAAATTTCTAAAATCATGAGTGCCTATTAACTTCTTTGAAGCTTCAAACATTTTCTGCAAAAACAATCTGTAATAATTAAACACAGAAATGTGAAAATATACGCACTGATATATTTAAATTTCCTTTAGGAAAATAATATCTGTATTGCCTATTAATACAGTTAAATCTAGCACTAAAATTCTTTGTTACTGGAGACCAAGCAACACATTGAATATCGTTAGGCAATAATCTGTTAAGAATTTTGCAGTAATTTATCTCCTCAGATGATCCATTACTTCTTAAATCTAACGAAATAACTTGTCCTAACGAACTAACTCCTTTATCAGTCCTCCCACATCTATGATAATTGGAGCTACTTCTATCCTTTATCAACTTAGCTTTTGTCAATGCTTCAAACAAATGATGTTCTATTGTGTCTGTAGTATCTTCTTGTACGACAAATCCTTTATAATTCCATCCTAAGTACATTAAATGCAGTGCTACATGCTGAAAAGTACATCTAGACGAATAAATTGCAACTTTGAAGCTAAACTTCTTAAAACTTACTTTGAAAAATCGAAAGGTTTCGAGCTTCTCGTGGTTTGTTTTTCTGTGGTTGAATGTTTTGATAGCAAATTTTTTAGCTGGATATTGTGGGCTGTTAGAGTTTTTATTCGTTCAATGAGATCCTTAAAAACATTACGATACAAAGTCAAATTAAATGTAGTAAAGAAATGGAATAAATTACCTCTTTTGAACATTCTTCTAGAGTTTCTAAATCAGGATTTTTAGAACGTTTGTTATGTTTCACTTTATTTTCCATTTTAAAAGTTTAAAGTTTAAACTCTTCTACTTCCCTTCTTATTTATATTTGATTATTTATATTTAAACGAATTCTTCTTCTTCAACTTCTTCTTTTTTTATAAAGATAATTTTTAATGGGCTGTTTAAAAGGTTATTTTATGTCGAATTATCTTCTTTTTTTGTGAATTGTGATTGTCCTCTGCCATTTAGGACATTTGACTTTTGATTAGGGCTGTTGTAAAGTGTTTTACTAGTATCAATATGTGTAGGTTGTCCAGGTTATTTTATTTTCTGAACTCAATTTGATTAATTTGAGAAAATAAATTAATCATTCCGAATAACATGATATAAAATCATAACATCGAGTTGTTGCCATGGTAAGATTTTTCTTTGATTACATACATAAATATTTTTTATTGTTGAAATCGCTGATTAAGGTAAACTTTGGCTGATATTCATTTTTTAGTTATGACCACTATAGGAAATATTGGTATTGGTATTTTTATCCTAATTATTCTCTGGATAATCACTTTAATTGTTTTTGTAATAGGAGTAAAGTTACAAAGTAATATTTCTTGGATAACTTTAGGATCAGCAACAGCTATTACGATTTTGCTTCTTATAATCCCTACAGATAAAGGAAAACCTATTGAAGAGTTCGAGGTTATTGTAAGTACGTGTGATAAATATATTATGTTCTGCATACACAATACAAATTTCGAACCGTAAACTATGGCAATTTGTAAAATTAAGCACTTACGTTTATAGGTTTTTGCAATATTTCTCTCAGCAAGTTGATATATGAATACTAATGCTTTATTATAACAATTTGGTTTGCAATCTGCTTTAAGCATTTATGGGGGTACCCATTCATGATCTGAAATTAAGATAAAACCTGATTGAAATCGGTAATAAGTAATAAAAAATGTAATTATTTAATTTAATTAATTTATCATGAAGTGTCTTTCAAGAGATTGTAAATAAACCGAATTGTTTTTTTAAACATTACTCAAGTGATAACTTTTTTCAATATTTTTGATGGTCACTCTTATCTGTTTATTTAACAAACGATGTATATATAATAACAATACACATACACATAGTGATTGCAATGTTAGTTTATACAATTCGGGTGTTAATAAATTGCAAAACAAACTAAGATCATGCTGTCTAATGAGAGGTCAGTTCAATCGACGAATACGAGAGTACGAGACAAGATATATATACAATTAAACTTATATGGAATCACCCAATAGTTTTGAAAAATAGAGTTTAGTTTAAAAAACTGACATGTGAGCATTTAATGATAGTTTTTCGAAACCAAGTTCACATGAAAATTAGACATTTTGTAATCTTCAATAGTCCAATTTTCATGCTCTAAACATCAATTTTAATTTGCCTTGAATACTATGGAACTCGTAACTGTGTTCTGCTGAATAATTCCAGAGCGCGAAATTTTCGAAAGTATACAAATAAGAATATAAATTAAATGACATTAAGGAGAAATTTCAAAAGGACTCGAACCTGCAACCTTTGCCTGTACGCGACAACGCTCTAACAACTAAGCTATGAATGTTTAGTAATTATTTCGCTTTTTGGTCGTTAAATTCAATTCATGTCACATGTAACATTAATTTTCCTTAAGCACATATAACATGACGTTAATGAGAGAGATTTTGTCAAATCGACAATTGAAACATCAAACTCTAAGTTATTGCCATTGGAGCTCTGGATGAGATGTGCTATTTGAGCTAAAAACCGATAATGTCCTTCTGTAGTTACTCTTTCATAGCTTCTCCTTGGAATATTCTTTAAGGTTCTAGAATTTGTGAATAGGTTTTTGAAACAATCCCTTGTGTAATCCTCACTGTTCTTGTTGTCTGCCTTTGTGACAATCCTTGTTTTTCCAGAGCAATAATTCTTCCCCACTGGACTTCCGATAACCCAACATATTGCATTTTTGTTAATGTCCGAAAATAAACTTAATGCAAATTGCAAGTGAAATAGACAACTGCAGGTCAAATATTATTTATTTTATTTATCTGTCTGTTCTACATGTACTTTTTTACTGCTCGCAACAAAAATTAACTTAATTTTTTTTTGTATTAATAGGTGATTTCATATAAGTTTGGTTGTGTTTATGTTAAATGCTTGTGTTATCACATTCCCTTAATTCGTTTACTATTAAGAATATGTAGTGTTATTCGAATTTATGTATTTCTATTGGTTTTGTTTTAGGAAAAGGATTATTGCTATATTTACAAAAATCTTCTACTGTCGGTACTTTTAGTGAGTTGTCTCATAGGATTTATAGCATTCTTTGTGTTACACTGTACTGTACCAGTACGACCCAAACCCATTCAGAGCTTTTATACTAACGATTAGATATCAACAATGAGTAAAATCTTAAGGTCTTTTTCAATTAAAAAGAGGTTATTTTCTTCAAGTACAGCTCTAAAGAAAATAATAAATATTACAAACAATGATGAGTTCCTTTCTAAAGTGATGAATTCCAGTAAACCTGTAATAGTTAATTTCCACGCCGAATGGTGCGAGCCATGCCATATTTTAACACCAAAAATGAAAGAGCTCATTGAACACAATAATAACATAGACTTAGCAATAGTAGATGTTGAACATCATGCAGAATTAGTACACACATTTGAAGTTAAGGCTGTCCCTGCGGTAATTGCAGTAAGGGATGGGCTTGTTGTAGATAAATTCATAGGATTAGTGGACGCAAACATGATCGAAAACTTAATAGATAAATTAGATAAAAAGTTATGATATAGTGTACTGTAAATAGTTTTATTTGTATGACAATATTTTTGGGTTGTATAAAAACAGTTATTTTATTGTTTATTTCAGTAAAATTGATATATTCTAATTCTTATTGCATTATTAAAATATTTGTTATCAAAGATGTTTAAGATTTATTTTGAAAGTTGAAAAACAAAAATGTAAAAAAAAGGTTTAATAGATTTTTTTGTACATAATATTTTAAACAAATCTACATTCTAATTTAAATTACATAATTCTAAATTAATTACTTAATACTATGTTAAAAATATAAATAAACATTAAAAATCAATATTGTTAAAACTTTTGTTGTCAATTATTGGAATTTCTTCAATAATATTTAATCTATCTAGATCACAAACTGAAAAAAAAAGTGAATTTACTTAAGAACTTTTAATATGATTATAGCTACCTCCTTGACTTCGTAATCGTCTTTCTATTTGTTTAAATTGTGAATGGACCGTTATATATCTTTCCGTTAATTCGTAACAATGATGTGCCATCAAATTTAAAATTTTTAAGACGATTTTATTATCAATAGCATTCTCTCCACCTAAAAGTTTATATAAAATTTATTAATAGGAATAATAAATTTACAATAAAATTTTGATATTCATTCCAAAAGCAGGAAAACAGGACACCACACACTCCAAATCCCTTAGACCAATCAGACTCACATCGTTTGTTCTTAAACCGATAAAAAAAGTTGTAGTCAATTGTATTAGAACAGAAATCCTGGAACAGGTCCTTGTCAACATGCGTATCAAGCGGGCAAATCCACACTTGACTGACGAAATCGAGGAAGCTCTAAACAAGAGAGCAACCGTGGTACGTGCCTTTATTGACATAGAAGCGACCTTTGACAATACTTCACATGAGGCTGCCAAAAGAGCACTTAATGATAGAGGAGTAGATAGAACGACTTCCACCTGTTCTCGCAATTACTGTCTACAAAAATCGCAGAAATGTAGGTAGACCAAGACACTATCTCCATGAACGACCAGAGGTTGTCCGCAGAAGGAGTTGCATTCCCACTCATGTAGAGTCTCACTGTAGACAACCTACTTCTGGCAATTGACCGAACTTGCCAAGGGTATCCCGACAACGTGATTATGCTCATAAGAGGAAGTTATGAAAATGTCCTGTGCGATAAAATACACAGAGGACTGATCGAAGAAAAGGTGCAATTCGGTGGTACTTAATAACAATTCCACCAGGGCCACCTTAGTACCTTTTACAAGAAAAAAAGAAACCTAACCTAAAAGCCGTTAAAGCGTTGAGTGGAAAACAGAGGTTAAATATCTAGGACTAATCCTAGATAACAAGTTACTCTGGAACAAACACGAAAACGAAATAATATATAAAGCTATAAAGAGCATAATTTGTGCAGAAATATTGCAGGAAAAAATGAACCCAAGTACACTGCATTTGATGTACATGGCAATAGTGATACCAATCATCACTTCCGGGGCAGTAGCTTGAGGTCTAATATTCTGGCTACTATGAGGACAAACCTATGCATGCATCAGTAGAGCAATGGGAACATGCTCCACTGCTGCAATGAAAGTTATTTTAAATCTCAAGCTGCTACACGTTCAGGTAGAAAGTGTGAAGAAGAAAAAAATATATAGAATGGCCAAAGAAGGAAAAACCTCGATCACTACAATTTGATCAAGCTTCGGAAATGTCCCAAGATGACATGCCAAGGTAATTCAACTTTGTGATAAAATTCACCACAAAGCTGGGTAGTAAATCTGAATGGGACTAAACGAAAAACCGATTAAGTAGTATACACGATCCAAGACAGATGAATGAACTGGATCAAAAAGCCATACCCAAATATTTTTCAAGCAGCCATCAAAGCACTGAGCTTACATCAGTTAACAGATAGTCTGAGAATGCCTAGGCAAACTAAATGAACTAAGACAGAAAAACACTGTTACCCTCCTATGCGTTCAAAGCACATAGAAATAGAAGGACACGAAACATCAGATAAGCTAGCTAGTTGAAACCCCATATTTGGGACCAGAATCATCTTGTGGAACCAGTCTAGAAAAACAAAGAAAAGAAGTGGATAGCGAAAAATCCAAGTGCAGCAACGATCTAGAGGGACTAAGGCAAGCTAAGACACTTCTAAAAACTAAACAGAAGAGATCATTCAATTCTCTTAACTTCAGTAAAAACAACTCTTCCCTATTACAACGGAAGTATTAACCGGGAACTGCCGGTTAAGAAGACATATGATGAAACTAGGACTGGTAGGTGTACCAGTGTACCTGTCACCCTTGATTGCGCACATACATATCTATTTTGAAGTCTCAAAAATGAACAATTCTTTAGTACTGATATTAATGACATACATATTTTATTAGGTCAACCAAAATTATTAAAGCGAAGCTTTTAATGTTAGATTTGGAGGTGTTTCGACAAAAAATGGCACAAGTAACCGATTTTTGCATGACTTATTTTTCTTTACTCCCTCTTTCGAATAAGCCAACGCGGTCTGCCGCTCGTTCACTGCTTTGATATCATTAAGAACTTCGCTTCCATCGGAATTCACAGAGTTTCACAGTTTTTTATTAACTTACTTGTTGTTTGTCCAGTTTTCAGTTCATTATTATTTTCTAACAATCTAAATATTATTTCTATTACCATTTTATATAACTGAGGTAAGCATTCGCATCTAAAAAAAATAATAACTTACTAAGAATTATAACATTATAATTAAATAAAACTTACTCTTTCAATTCCAAATGATGCAGAAAATATGAAGATTTATAGGTATTGTAAATAAAATACAGCATATTTAAACAAATTTTCAAAGGCACCGTTTTATTTTTACTCAAATTCTGATAGAAAATTAGGACAAATACATAAAACCTGCAGGCATCTAAAACATATTGTTTACAGTTTTCTCTCATGAAAAATATATTATAAATTTTATTGAAACTAACAAAATTTCCAAAAATTTTACTATATCAGTTAAAAACTAGTCGAGTAATTATACTATAAAATGTAATTACAAACCTTTGTTAAAATATAAAAGACCCTTTCTAGTCGAGCATTCATTATTTGATTTATTCAGTAAAAACTGTACGATATAAGTATCTTTTGAAATTTCTCGCAGTAAATAAGTGAGTTCGAAAGTAACATTATGAAATGGTCTTAAAAAGAATAATTCTTTTATAGCTTTACAAATAATTTCTCTCCTAAAACACATTTTCTTAATAGCTATTTAAACATATTCGATTTTTACCCTACAATTTTGCATATCCTTTGATCTTGCAAATATTGGTAAATAATTTTATTGTCGACAACAGAAATGAAGGCATCACATTTGCTTTTCTCTAAAATAATATTATATATATACTAAGTGATATAGAAATACGAACACCAAGTAAATGATCATTTATTTTAGCAATATTTTGTTTACATATTGATCATAGCAAAAGGAATATCTGATTAAAATTGCTGCCTTACTAGTTTAATGGTTGTGTTTTTATGCGAATTTTTATTGATTTTTGGGGGACTAAGCTATAAATGAAATTTAAAACTGCTGTCAATTTACAAAAGTTTTTAAAAATATTGATAGATAAAACTAAAAAATATAATCTAGAATCAAAAATAACATTTCATAGTCTTCATAAAATATTATTTATCTGATTCCAACTCAACACCGCTAACAAGCAGTCGTACCTAGTAGCAATAAGAGTGACAGTGAAAATTTAAATAGTAGAAGTTCCAGAGCAATTAGCAGTCTCGAACAGCAAGTCACTGTATTCACAAGGTTCGAATTCACACTTGCTCACCACCCGACGAAGACGATCCAGCTAGGAATCTACTACATAGATAATCAACATACTCTAATCAAAGATAAGTACTTTAAATTATTTATCTTGCTTATTTTGTTTTATCTGTTTATATATTTGTTAATTATCACCAATTATTCATACATTTAATATATACACATTTACACAAACATTCACACCTATAGACATAACATAATACACTTCCAAACATTGCAAACAAATCAATACAATACACACAATTATACATTCACATACTAATACACAACCTACACATACATACATTCAATATAAAATACATACATCCATCACACTTACTCCACATAAATTCTCTTTCTACTCTCTCCACTCACATCAATCTATTCTACATTTCCCTACTCATCCATACAATCAACATGCCACCAAAACGCACCACCAAAAACTCAAACAAAAATAATTTTACACACAACCCTGCTCTTCTTGATATGGAAACCTCAGCTAGCTCCACTTCCAGCTCAAGCTTCAACCAAAATTCATACACTCCAAGCACAACCTTAAATAAATCTAATATTTCTTCTACTTTAACAACATATTCAGAAACAGTTTCCAAAAAAACAAAACCATACCCATTGACAAAACTTTCAGTTAACTCTCTCATCATCAAACCCCAAAACTCCAACCAATCAACAACCTCTGCCTCCTTAACTTCTTCGGAAAACACTACAGACATCACAATTCACCCCAGTTCTCAAATCCAGAGAATGATAATAAGAAACATCCCAAAAGATCACAACTCACAATCACTTCTATACAAGCTCCTCAACTGTTACGAAATTGCTAGAAATAACATTATTATGCTAAAGAGCAGAGGTTACAATAGCACTGCAGTTTTCCACACCTCCAGCACCAAAAACCCTGAAATTCTTCAAAAGAATCTTCGCCACATCACTGGTTCTCACAAAATACTAGTCATTCCTTTCACTGCATCCCCAAAAGAAAGACCCACCGTCACTCGTCCCCCTAGAACCCCTCTCCACTCTTTCGTCGTTAAAGGAGTAGACAAAAATATATCAAACAAAGATTTCGAAGAAATTCTCAAAGAACTCAACTTTCCCTACACCAAATGCTGGAGAATCACTTCAGCCAAAACCAAAAACCCCACCACTCTCATAAGAGTAATCACCTCCTCAGAATCTCACTACATCAATGCCATTACCAATGGAATCCACTTCTTTGGCCTAACCCATTCGGCCGAATCTTCAAACACAAACCCTCTTCCTCTAACTAATTGTACAGAAAGTAGGCCGAGGTTTTCTGTGGTTTCCCTCGACCCAAGTTCGACCTGTCTCAGTCTAGAAATAGGCTGTTGCAGGAAGAACTTGCTAAATGGTCTTTCTTAAACAGGATAAAGTTGCCACGGACAACTCCTATAATAAAAAGCAGGAAACAGTAAACTGTAGCACTACCCTGAAAAGGACACTAAGTCCTATAGCAGGGTTTAGGGAAATAAAATATATTACTTATTTAATTCTAAGAAATAATTTGTAAGCTAAACAATAAAACATTTTTAAATTTGAAAAAAAAAAAAAATCTTCTTCGAAGATTTTCTTGATGTATTTTACATCGGCAAAAGATTTATACTTTTGTGCAATTCTGTAGCTTACTTGGAAAGAAACTTAAGAATTGGTAATATCGTTGTGCCTGGTGTTCTACGTATTTATATTTTTTACCTTAACACGATCGACTGGACTAATGCAAACTTACTATTTCTCCTATTATTACTAAAATATTCACTAATTGATTTAGAAAATTAGGTCCACTTTTAATTTTCCTGCTATTTTTTCGAATTAACTTTTTTGGCGTTTGGTCTCCTCTTAAAAAATAATCTTTCAAGTATAGATTATAAGGTAATAACGTTGATAAAAAAATTAATAAAAATGCTGATTTTCTACCTAAGATGTCCTTACAATCTCTAAAAATAATTAAATATTAATTATCAAGTAAAAACAATTATAGAGTGTATACACTTACCTATCACTATTTTTTTGATTTTTAACATACCGCGAATCTTCTTCTAAAAGATCATCAGTTCTTAATTTGCTTTTAATCTCTAATAACAACTCTAATAGGTCGTCTAACGATTCTGAACATGTATGTAGTATCTGAATATAATAATAATAATTTGTTTAAATTAATAATAACCGTTTTTACAACAAACCTTTGCTATCTGCTCATTACTGGATGAAGAATTTAATTCCGGTACTGTATATCCACAAAGTTTTAAAATTGTAAGGTAACTATCGTTTACATTTATTCTGGCTTTTTCAACTATAGTTCTTGTAGATTTATTTTTATTTTGCAGGAAAGGAATAGTACTTTTAAATGTATGTGTTAATTTATTTTCTATAATAAATTTTTCAGCTTTTGGTATAGTGAATACAGACTCATTTATTATATTTTTTAAAGGATAATCTGCAATTAAAAACTTAAAATAACAACTTATTAAGCTTAAATAGTTAATTGATCAAACAAGCAGTTATTTCAAAAGAGTGTAGAGTAATAAAATCTCATTAGGTATTCAAAAGGGCTACAGGGTGATCCGTCAATAAATTCTGTGACTTCCCTAGTCTGCATTGCAAAATTCTCTCATTTCATAAGAAGCAGGTAGGTCACCCTATTTTATGGGATTAGCTCATTGTTATCGATCGATAAACACTGCGCCAAAAGACAAAAGAATATGCATTTATAAAAATTATATTAAAGGAAATAAAAATTTAATAAATTTAATATAACAGAACAGTGTTATGAAAAAAATATAAAATGTAACAATAAAATATACCTATACGAAACGAAATCGGAAAATACTCACAAACTTACTTGGAACTTTACGTATATTTACACTACAATTCTATATTCTTCTATACTCTATGTCACTATATTCTTCGTCATCCGAAGAACTGTCAAACAATTTCATCGCTTTCCAATACTAGTGCCTTTCGATTGTGCTTTTCCCAGGCAAAATTCATACTTTTTAAGTTTTCCATAAAAGTTTTCTGGATGTCAAAGTAATACCGTCATCTTGGCCTAGCTCCATCAATATTTTGTCAAGGGTGGGTATTTCCTTTTTAAAATAAAACGAATGAACTTTTCTTCGAATGCCACATTTGGTATCTTCATCAAAGATTTTTATTGGTCTTCCTGATTTTTTCTTGCATGGACTTAGTTTGCCTGATATCTTTCTTTCCCGCAATAATTTAAAAATCGTGGACTATCCAATTCCAGTCATTCGGGCACATCGCTCAACACTTTCTTGCACAGACAAAGTAGGGTGATCGTGTTTTATGCAATCATATACATTTAAAATTATAACTTTTTCACTAACAGATAGCAGAGAATTTTTTACACCTCTTTTCTTTGGAGAAAATGTCGCCATTTTATAACTTTTTCACTACACTTGTTACAATATCACTATTTCTATATCACAATGTACGTTTAGTGCGTGTAGTAACAATTACTAACTAGAATGTTTAAGACACCATTAAAATATATTTAAACCCTTTCTATTAATTACCTGTTTTTAATAGGTATTGTATGATTGGTGAGCCGTATGATTTGTTTGTTCCTTAAATTTTAATTCCTTTTCTTAGGGTCAAAAAGGGATTATTATAATGACATGATACCTCTGGAACTAAGTGTTAATCCTTTTTTGAGAAATCATGCTTAAATAAATGAATCCAAATTGCAGATTAAAAAAGTTTGCAAAAACCGCATAACTTAATGTTTTTTTTAAAGAAATTTTACTTAAATACATGTAGGTACTTAAATTTCAGACCAAATTACTTCCCAAAAATGGCCTTTTATTATTATCTGTCTATAATTTTTAATTTACTTTAATTATTAAGTTTAATAATCCTAAGATTTGCCTACGCTCATGGACGACACCGAAATTCAGCCAAATTTTATGACACTTCGTGATTTATTACTCTACACTCTTTTGAAATAGGGATAGTTATAATTCAACTTTAAAAATACAATTCAATTTAAATAGTTACCAACAATAGTTGTTACATATCTCTTCTGTTGAATTCTGTTATCGTCAACTATTTTTGAGATGGATGCAGATAACTTTGGACTCCCTTTGAGAGTAGAACTAGCTGTATTATTTAAATTTAAACTGTTTTTAGTTAAACTTGATATTTTTTGCTTCAAATGTGATATTTCTAAATTCTAAAAGAGCAATACAGTTTTTGTATGGTATTCTGTCATAAAAATCTATAAATATAATAAAACTGATCGCTGTGCAAGAGAACCCAAAACCATGTCTGTTTGTCTGTATATCTGCTTAACCGATTTGAATGCAGTTTTCAGAAATACAGAGAAGTCCGTTTTAATTACATCAAATTAGAGTCGAATTGTTGGGAAAGTATTGGAAAAAAACATCTAAAGATGTAAATTTAGTGTAAAAAAATTTTCGTGATAACAACCAAGGAACTTTAGACGAGCTATGTCCTATTTTAAAGTTAGCCCTGAACCGTGGATAAATAAAAGTGTTAAAAAATTGCAAAAACTTCGTGATAAGGCCTATAAAAAATTCTTGCATACCCATTTAGAAACAGATCGGACAGAATATAAAATTAAAAGAAATCAAGTAACATCAAAGATACGACGAGTAAAGAAGAAATTCTACGAGGAAAAAAATAGACAATGCCAAGACAGACAGTAAGTTAATGTGAAGAACCATAAAAGAAATGTTGAATCAAAAATGGGTAAATTAGAATCTGGAAAAATAAAAAAGATAATGGGACAGTAGAGAAAAATTTTAACAAATATCACGACAGTATTGTAGATATTGCGAACAGTGCTGTTACTGCTGTTCAATATGTGTTTTCAAAGTGGAAAAAAATAATAATAGCGGAAATATTGTTGTAAATGTTGTTGTGGATTTAAAGAGGGCATTCGAAACTATAAACCGGAAACTTTTAATTAATAAACTACAAAAATATGGTTTGATGGAGAAAGCGTTAGATTTATTAAATGATTATTTAAGTGATATGTAGAATAGAACTACAATCGAAAAAGCAAAAAAACTTACTTTAAATTCTAATTTACTAGCCATTGTTTGAACCTGCTTCTCAGATAAAGTAAGTTTGGCTTTCCATTCAGTTTGTGCTTTTTGCTGTTCTATATTAATCTGAGCTTTAACTTCTCTTAATTGGCCTCTTAAAACAGATATTTCACCATCTTTTTCTTCACATGTTTGCTTCAAACTTTGAAAGTCGATATTTCCATACTTTTCATTGCTAGAAGTTATATACTTACTTGTAGTAGGGTTATTAGAATTTAGAGTAAAACTCAGTTGTGTCGAGCTACATATTGGTTTTGGCGCTTTGAATCCATCGTAAGTAGGAAGACTCACATCCTTTGAAAATAATTTGATAATGTTTATGTTCACTAATAAATATAATACTTACCTGAGATAACGCCTGACTAGCAATTTTTACGCAATCATCAAAAACACTATCGTCCAAATCATCATCCCCCCATAATTCATCTATTTCACCGTTTAATTTGATTTTTTTGCTATTATTTTTATCGTCACTATAAAGATTTCTTTTTGTCATTTTTACTTTATATTGTTACAAACTAAACACTAAAACAGAAAAAATAAACACAAACAGAAATCTATCACGGTTATTTACATTTTAATTTTCAAAATAATCAAAACATTGCAAGCACAAACCTGTCAATCATAACTCCTCAATTTTGTTCTTCTTCTATGCTAAACTTTATTTTCGACTTGTTCTTGAGGAACTAGTGGCCAGCGCATTTTATTTTATAGCTACTGTTAAAAAATGAACTGTACAATCTGTTAATCTGTACATATATTATATAGTTTATAACACTTAACTGACCTAGCAGAATTCGTATCGCCTTATCACTGACGCCTTTTTCTCATTTTTATTTCTTAAAAAAATGTTTACAATTTTTGTTTTTTTATTGTTATTAATGTTTTTTTTTTTGTTTTATCCTTTCATCATATTTTCTCATTAGTTTTTTTCGTTGCATTTTTTAATTATCGATTAAATATAATAGATATAAACAATACAATTGTATCATGACTGAGTACTATCGACCTGTCGCATTGCTTTCAGTTATATCAAAAGTGATGGAGAAAGCTATTAACCAACCACTTCTAAAGTACCTAGAGGGCCTTAATATTATCAGCGACCATCAGTACGGCTTTCGTAAGTCCAGATCAACAGGAGACCTCCTCTAGCATATGTCACCCATCTTTGGAGCAACGCAGTCGAACATCATGGGGAGTCCCGGGCTATTGCACTAGACATTTCTAAAGCATTTGATCGTGTCTGGCACGAGGGGCTCCTAAGTAAACTGCGATCCTACGGTATGCCCGGTCGATTCTGTTCATGGCTTTCTAGCTTTCTTCAGGACCATTTTCTGCAAGTGGCGATTGACAGGTTTCTCTCGGACACCTTTACCATCAATGCTGGTGTTCCTCAGAAGTCCATATTATCCCCAACCCTCTTCTTACTATACATTAACGACCTTCTAGCGAAGACAGAAAATCCAATTTATAGCTTTGCTGACGACAGCACACTTATCTCATCGTTTACTTTGAATTCTCGAACATCAGCTGCTGACGCACATCTTCGCAGACAGCATGAAGTATCACGACTCAATAAAGACCTGGAAGAAATTTTGTCTTGGGGTGACAGTATAACCAAGTCGAATTTAACGCTAAAAAAACCCAGGCAGCAGTTTTCTCTAAGAAGGTTAACATTGCAGAACCAGATATAGTCATGGCAGGACACGCAATTCCACTGGCTTCGTCTATTAACTTACTGGGTGTCAATCTGGGAAGAGATATGTCTTGGCATAATCACGTGGTAACAATCGCCAGGACAGCTTCTCAGAAACTCGGTGTACTTTTCCGTACCAAAAAGCTGTATACACCACAACAACTTTTGACACTCTACAATTACCATCACTGGAATACTGCTCTCATGTCTGGAGTTCTGCACCGAAGCATACCCTTCGGTTGTTGGATTCCATCCAAAGGAGAGCCATTCGCCTGATCGGTGACCACGAGCTAACCAAGAACATCGAAGACAGGTTGGTGATTTGACCCTCTTTTACAAATATTTCCATGGCAAGTGCTCTACTGACATTGCCCGCTTGATTCCACCTAGAGCAATTCATAGCAGAAATACACGACAAACCACTTCCGCCCATCCCTATGTGGTTCAACTTAATACTCCTCGAACATCATTGTTTAAGAACTCTTTCTTCTGGAGGACATCCTCTTTGTGGAACGGCCTTTCTGAGGCCGTATTTCCCACTGAATATAACCTTCAACGATTCAAGAACAACGTGAATCGCTTTCTTCGCACACGCACCGCTCCCAGAGCGCCTTAAAGGATTTTTCCTGCAGTGCTTGTGCTTGACCATAAAAAAAAAACTCTGAGTAGTAACAAAGCTAACATAGAAAGCTTCTCTTTAAAATCTGTAGCTGATCATTTAAGATACTGAATTTATAGGAATTAGGTATTTATCGATCTTAGTAAGGTAAATCAAATACAATTTTAATGTGGCTTATATTAAATAAATATACAAATTATACAAAAATCTTAAACTACTACAAATAAAAGTTATATACATACAAGAAGCATAGAAAGAATATGAATTTATCTTAAATAACGCTTTAAAACTGGTTCATTTTCACTGTACCAGAACTAATTTACAAAAATGATGCCTATTAACGGAGCCCTGGCTGCTAAATAAGTTTTACT
Organism: Altica lythri; assembly: GCA_964028335.1. Lineage (NCBI taxonomy): Eukaryota > Metazoa > Arthropoda > Insecta > Coleoptera > Chrysomelidae > Altica > Altica lythri. The sequence goes on along the minus strand of OZ034805.1, from coordinate 52,471,130 downwards.
AAATTGCTCTTAATACATACCTTAGAACATATACTAACAAGAGGTAGCAACCTAAACCAAATAGTTGTTTGGTTATTGTTACGCTACATCTTGTTAATTAGTATATGCTCAAACACACATACAGAAACAGTATATACAAGCTGAATAGGTATCACTTATTTATAGATCCTCCAAAATGAGATATTTATGTAATGAGGATGGTACGGGTAGTGACGATATACCGGGTAACATTTTTCTGCGCCCAATATATTGTCTCTAATAACTATTCTACATAGTTCTTTTAACTTTAAGGGATTACGTTTTTTCTCTACAAGAAAGTCACGGATTTCCTTCGACGTATATAATATCTAGCGGGTTAAAAATCATACCAGATAATCTAAGGCCTGCATACACCTGCAAATAAATAACATATAACAGAGAAATTTAAAACTAATGCTACCAAATAGTAATAGCAGATGAAGACATCTGTCGATACTGGATACTGCCAAGAGGAGGAGGAAACAGCATTTCATGTCCTATGCCAATGCGAAGGCCTTGCAAGGATGCGGTATCTAGTACTGGGAGAGGAGAAACCGGCTGCTCCAAGTTATGCGGGGTGGCCACTGTCAAGGCTATTAAGTCTCACCAAGAGGGCAGGCTGGACAAGGTTCTTTAATCCTATTCTTGAGATAATGGGTGGTCACAATAGATCTGCAAAGGTCGCAGTGATACAGGCTAACAGCCAACCCAATAAACATCTAATCTAATCTAAATAGTAATAGACAGCGTCATACACCGCCTCAATGAACATGACCAACTCTATACAGTAGCCTATGCAGATGATATTGTAATTCTGCCAACAGGAAAGTTTGAAAGCACCCTATGCGACAAAATGCAAGTGACTCTTAAAACTTTAGAGAGCAATCGCTGTCTATTAACCCCAAAAAGACAGAAATGATTCTCTTGACGAAGAAAAACAAACCTAGGGGCTTAAAAGCATCTAGTCTTCTCAACGTTAAATTAAGCTTTGCCACAGAAGTGAAATACTAAGGTGTTATCTTTGACATCAAGCTGAGGTAGAACTCACACATAGAAAGCATTTATAAAAAGCATTTATATCTTATGAGCAATGCCGCCGAACCATATGACAGACCTGGGGATTATCCCCCACTATGTGGATCTACACGGCAATCATAAGACCTATGCTAACATATGGTGTGCTATCGTGTGGTGGCCTAAAGTGAAACAAACGACAGCTATTAGAAAATTAAACCAAATCCAAAGATTAGGCATGCCTTCTCGTAACAGAGCCAAAAAGCACTACTGATCTTGAATAGACCACGTATCACTTCAAGTTTAGTACTAGAATGTCACCAAACTCTAACTGAGGCCAGCGAGAATAACGTGGACACTGTAAACTGGATCAAAGGACATATGGGAACTCTAAAGATAACCGCATTGCGGACATATTAGCAAGGACGACTAAAGGCTATAAATATGTTAGCTCTCGCCCATCTACCAAGCTAACAATACCCGCTGTCGTGGACCTTATCAAACAGCACTCTCACCAAAACTTTATAGAGTGCTGGAATGAAACAATGAACTGTAGACTGGCCAGAGAGTTATTACCTCATCCTGGCGAGGAAACAGCAAGAAAATTTAAGGCATTGACAAGACAAAATCTCCGAATAGCTGTGGGTATCTTAACAGATCACTGCCAATTGAGACAACATTTCTTTAGGATGAAATAAGCTGAATCGCCGCTATGGAGAGTTTGCGAACAAGAAGAGGAAAGAGTAGAGCTTATAATGTATGACTGCTCTGCTTTTTCTGAAATCAGAAGATTCGTATTGGGCGAGTACTGGCTTACACCATCCGATGTCAGGGAGATCCCCCTCGGGAGCCTCATCATACTTTCTGTTGGTGAGTTCCACGTCTGCGAAGGTTTGTTATTGATACCATTAATGTTATGATAAAAAAGCTAAATATCGTAAAAAACGCTTACCATTAACTTGATGATATCGAAGTCTCCCGTTTTTGTTGCGAGACTTACATTATCATAGTAGTTGCCTTTATCTACTAAACTGACTTTTGCACCGCGTTGCACTAAAGCCACAGCAGCATTATGATTTTCTTCCAAAAGGGATGCAGTCAGAAGAGTTCCATCTAAACTAAAAACATCCAAATCCGCACCATGTTCAATGAAAAGGTCAATTAGAGTACAGAAAGATTTCATCTCCCTGATAAATTTAACGCACAAATGTAGTGCTGTGGATCCATCATAAACACGTGTATTTATATCAGCTTTCCGGGAAAGTAAAAACCTAAAATATAGTTTAGTTAACTCATATATCAAACACACTTAAATATTTAATTGGTTGGATTTTTAATAACAAAAGCTCAAAATCAAGTATACTAAAAGTAACAACATTAAGATCAAATAGTATTGAAAAGTTTTATAGCTGTTTTCAAGAGATCTGAATATATTGTAACGAAACACAAAAACCGCTGGGTTCGATTTAAACACTAAAATAACTAACACTTTATAATTTATTTATCTGTATTTTAATTTATATTCATCTATTATCATTTATTTGTCAGTCTGACTAATCAAAGAGACCGAATCCCATATCTTCATCCTCGCTTTTAGAATCTTTTTTTCTTTTCTTCCTTCTTTGAAGCAGCAGTATTAGCAGGTGTAGCAGAAGCAACGGGAGCAGCAGCGGCTGCAAATTTGCTGGGATCTTTAATGTATTCCTTGATGGAGGCAGCTTCTTTGAATTGAACATCAGTAACAGCAGCAATAGCCAATAAGTTCCTGAATCCATTGGCAATGCTGTGTGATGCAGAAATGTGTAATATCCAATAGAAAGACATACATCAGCTAAATTGGAAACACCACTTAAAAATTTCTCTCTTAAATCTTCTGGTTTAATATCCAAAATAGTTGGAGCAAAAACGGTACCGAAATCGTAAACTTGTTCTACTTGGAGACCATATGAGAATGGTGAAATTTTTAACATATTTAGAAGGTTGGCTTCAGAGGCTCTTATACTTTATCTCTGGGTTTCAAGATGTGGACATCGTTGATGATTTCAATAGTACCTACCTTTTGAAATTTTGATTGGAATACTTAAAGCCTGGAAGATGGGGGTCAAGTTTAGAGGGTCGAAAACAATTAAAGAAGAAACATAATTTTTTTTGTACTTTTTCCTAAATTTTTGCTATTTTTCCAACAGTAAACATTAAATTTTTCATTTCTAACTATCGACAGATTGTGTAAAATTAAATAATCTTTTAACTATTTATAATTTTTTCTCTGAGAGCAATATTTTCCAAATTAGGCACAAAAATAGGAGCAAAAAAATGAAAAAATTTCATTTTTTTTCAGATTTTGTTATTATCGATTAGTTATGATCCCGCCTAGACTATTAAGATTTTGACATGTACAAATAGGTCATTAATTAGTCATTAGGAAGGGGTCTGGTCGTTTCTTAACTTATAATTTGAACAGGATAAACAAACAAATGGGAAACAGATAGCGGAATAAAAATATAAAGTTACCGAGCCATTGATACATTATTGGTATAACAAGTCAGAGGTAATACGTGGGGGACAAAGATTTTTTGGGTGGCACCGCAACACGACGTTTTTTGGGCTTATTAAATGGCATAAAAAAGCTTCTTAAGGAGTTAAAAATTAAAAAAAAAGTCACTTGTTGCCAAGCATTTATTGTTTTTATTGCTTGTTTCTTTTGGTTTCTGATATTATGGTATTACAAACTTTCTTAGCTTGGACAGTCGTAATAACATAAGAAGTTCTGTCATCTATCTTCCTTCTTTTCCTAGACTGACTTTCATCAATATGTGCTAACTCGCTTTCCCTAATGGTGTGCATGTTGTCCCTTTCGTTTTGAATACTTGTTTCAAATTCAGTGATGCATATATCTTGATGGTTAGGTACGGAATCGGTAGTCCTTTTTTGTAGTTGTGAACATAATATCGACGTGGGGAGCAATACAATACGATATCCTTAAAAGTGCACCTGACTTTCTTATGATATCTGTCTGTCTGGAGGTAGATTGTATTCTTTCCATACAGTTTAAAAGGGCATTCCTAATTTCATATACCGTATTAACAGTTCTACTTTTAAAATTCCAATATGTAGCAGATGCTCTATGAACCCTATTCTGTAGTAAACGTTTACTAAAGAATTCATGGATCCGCTAACCAAATAAAAATATACGGCAGGGCACAAATAAAAGTGACTTAGAGTTTCAAGTTTCAATTGTCGATTTGTCAAAATCTCCCTATCATTAACGTCATGCTATATGTGCTTAAGGAGAAAGTGAGTAAGTGTCACATGTGACATGAGTTGAATTTAACGTTTAAAAAAGCGATTTGATGGCTAAGCATCCATAGCTTAGTTGTTAGAGCGTTGGCGCGTAGAGCTAAAGTTGCGGGTTCGAGTCTTGCTGGAAGTGACAAGTATTCAATTTCTCCTTAATGTAATTTAATATATTCTTGTTAGTATACTTTCAAAAAAAATTTCAAAATTTTTCAAAAAATCTAATGAGAGATATCTCTAGTAATCGTTTACTAAATAAAATAAAATAATATATTTTGGTTTTTTAAAATACGTATATGTTACGTTGGGGTTTTACGAGTTCATGTGTTCTTATAAACCAACCGCCACTGCTTATTACAGGACATCTTGGGAGCAACACAATGTATGAAAATGCCTGCAGGCATTATACCTCCAAAACGAGATTCCGAATTCAAACTAAATGTTAGTATATTAATGAGTGTGAGTTAACACAAAACAAAATCGCTCAATTTACAAATGGATCATTTACTTACTAAACTGATGGAAGTCAAAATCAGCCTGGAACTGCAAATGTCTCTTTTATGTAACTGGCAAAACATAAAAAAGTAACTATGGTGTGGGTACCAGGGTATAACGGATTATTGGAAATGAGATTGCTGATAGTTTTGCAAAATAAGGAGCACGTACTCCTTTTATTGGATCTGAACCATTCTCTGGCATCTCAAAATGCTTCATTATGAATGAAGTTCATAATTGGGAAAAAGAACACAGTAGGTATATAAAACATACTGTTACAGTCCAAACGAAAGACGATCAAAAAGAGTTAATACGGCATTCACTTCGCTACTTTAAATTACTCTTAGACCTTCAAAAACCTGAACTTAGCAGAGTTGTTGCAGGAATTCTCACTGGACATGCACTGTCCATACTGAGGTACCAAATGGGCAAAGGGACATGGAACATGCATACGAAACGGATGAACATATATTATTGTCTGTAACTGCTGAGTAATCGTTCGCCAACAACATAAATATCTGGGACAGGTCTTCTTAGAGTCTGGTCATGTTACAAACGTGTATCCTAAGCGGATAAAAGACTTTCTTAAAAGTATAGACCTTATGGACTCATAATTAGATGTAGGGTATACACAAAAGTTCGAACCCACTTATCCGCTGTCGGTAGCGATGGATATGACCACCTACTGGATTCTATCCGAAGCCAACGCAGACTCAAATCAAAACTGCGAACTGCAGATGACATTTAGTAAATGTGATTATTTATTAAATAAGAAATGTTTTTTTAGTAAATCTAGTAGAATTGTTGAATTACTTCGGTGACGGCACTCCTCGATATGTAGAAAGAGAAAATGGTTTAATGTAAACCATCTAATGTACAAGTCGCCATCAGTAAAGAAAGATTCTTTTTCTTGTGTTTAATTTAAAAGATAATCCTCATGAAATAAGTAGGAAATTTTTTATGATAAACAATAAAAAAAGATTGAATGTATTAACAAAATAGAAAAAGTTCAATTGAACTATTATATTTAAGACTCCTCTAAACAGTAGACGGGGACCTTCCTGCATACCTAGAAGGCCTCCTTGACGAAACCTCTCTCTCATACAGATAGATGGTTGATGATGTAAACATGATGGACGGACCACCACCACTACCACACTGAATACCATCAACAAATGTGCCTGTGGATCCCTTCGTCCTCGCCAAATGGGAGGCCCACAAGGAAGGAGACACGCCACAGCGTCAATCTCCCAAAACCCACATTGCATTGCACCACGTGGCATACTCCATACACACTTACACACGCCCAAAAAAATATTACGATTTAGGCACGTTCAAGGAGCTTTGGAACTAGAAGACACAGGAACTACAGAGGAACTACAGAGGAACAACACCAACCTGCTACAGATGGAGAGGTTTGTGACAGCGGGGCCGACAACTGATGCTAACACCATCCAAACCTTCCCATCCACTCCCTGAAAAGGACATAAGTCCTACAACAGGGTCCTTACATTCAAAACACACACACCACATTTCTTTGAAATTCCTGAAATTCCATCCTTTAATATGAGTCTGCTTTGGCTTTGCATAGAATCCAAAAGGTGGCCATACCTATCGCTATAGTTTGTTTATAGTGCCCTCAGAGATAATATATAATATTATATTATCTCTGAGTGCCCTACTATCGCTACACCCATCACATCGGATAATATCCTAAAAGGCCGAATAACCCTGGTAGCAGAGGCCACTATTAACAGACGAATATGAAGGTTAGTCATTGTCACTGTCAGTCACATTAAATTTAATATTTGGAATTTGGATGTATTTATATTTGTAACCTTGTATTCTTTAGTATTTAGTTTTAATAATTTATTAAGAAAATGGAATTACGTGATATAAATTACGATAAAGGCGAATACGTTGAAACTGTAAGAAATTAGTTATTGCATTTTTCAGTATATTAACGATGAAATCCATTATTTCTAGGCCTCTGGTAATAAGGTATGTCGTCAAACAGTACTTTGTGGGTCACAAAATATAGTACTACAGGGTAAAGTTATTGTACAATCAGATGCTATTATTAGAGGTGATTTAGCTAATGTTAAAACTGGCCGTTATTGTATTATAAGTAAAGAAGCTGTACTTCGACCTCCCTATAAAAAATTTAGTAAAGGAGTTGCATTTTTTCCGTTATCAATGGGTGATCATGTATATGTTGGAGATAAGTCTTTAGTAAATGCAGCTATTGTCGGAAATTATGTTTATATTGGAAAAAATTGTGTCATTGTAAGTAAATGTGTTTTTGTGGTAATACTAATTTCCTCCCGTTAAAAAACATAAATTTATACTTCTAGGGGCGGAGGTGCATTTTGAAAGATTGTTGTGTTATTGAAGATAATACAATATTGGCTCCTGAAACAGTGGTTCCTCCATTTACTAAATATGGTGGTTCTCCGGGCGTACAAGTAGCTGATTTACCGGAGTGTCAAGCAGATCTGATGGTAGATTTTACTAGGAGTTACTACCAACACTTTCAACCAACAAAGTTAATTTAAATCTATTTTTATTTACTTAAGTAGGCTTGTTTTTTATACTTTACTACAGCTTTAATTAAAAAGTACTTCTATTTATTTAATACAAACTAAATAAAAATGATATTTATACGTATATTCTCCTCGGTTATTCTTTTAGTGCCACATCTCCTTATTTTTCGGATCACTTAGTTTAGATCTATTAGCAAAAATTGCAGAGAAGTTATCTAAATAGTCTTTACTATTTAGGCTTTACATTATCTCCCCTAATTTAAAAAAAAAACTACTTACTAGATCTCGGTCAAACCAATTTTCAATGGAAGTTTTATAATTCTCTTATTCCAGAAAATCCAGGGGGAGAGACACATTTTAACACTTTGGAAGTATCTCTCGCGCAAACTATTGAGTTTAGAAAAAAGTCATATTAGAAACCTAAATATGTGTAAAATCTTAAGGTGGTTAACATGCAACATCTACTTACCAAGTTTCAACTGTATAGTTCTTAAAGTTTCAAAAAAATTTGGCTGTGGCATACAGATAATATGTCGAATCTATAAGGGTTCCGTTTTTTGCCATTTGGCTACGGAACCTCAAATTTTTTTTTATCAAGGCTTAATTGATTCCGTTATGATTATACGATCTAAACCAAAATAAATAGGGTTCATTTTCATGACATGGGGATTCCATATATCAAATATGACGCTGCATATATCCGTTCAAGAGTTATAGCGCATACAAACTGAGGGAAATGTGTATAATATATATGAGGTTCGGAAAAACCGATAAAATTTTACCGGTAGGATTATACTATCTAAACCAAAATCAATAGGGTTCTTTTTTATAACAGGAGGATTCTATATACCAAATTTCAAGATTATAGTCCACACAAAGCAAGAAAAGTATGCATCATATACACGAGTTTCGGAAAACCGTTAAATTTTACCGTTAGGATTATCCGATCTGAGCCAAAAACAGAAGGGTTTTTACGCATGACACGAGAAACGGAGGGACACATAAGCCGATGTTATAAAGTATCTCGATAGCACTTACCCACCATTATTTCATAAGTGTTATTAGTAACATAAACCATGTATTCAAATAATTTTCTTTATTTTTAAAGTAAATCAAACATACACTCCACATAATAAGTTAATAAAATATTACAACATAATTAAAAAGAATAAAAAGTTAAAATCTATCGCACAATACTTGAATATAGTAATATAATAACAATCCTTAGCTAGAGTAAATCAGATAACTATAAAAATAATTATCAATGGCTGTACACTCAACAATATAAAACTTAACTGGCGACAATTTCATGAGCAACAATATCGAGTGTATAAAAATGATTAATTTTTTTGCCAATATTATATATTAGCGTACGGTCATTGAAAAATGAAGATGGTACGAAGAGGAGCATAAGGCACAAAAATGAACAATTTCCAAGGAAACATTAATTATATCTTTGACTAGACTCACTTATTACCTTGAGAAATTCTTGTTTTTTATTTGAGCAAATTTTAAGCGAATCAAAAGATTTAAATTTATGAAAAATTAACACTTTTAAAATAATTATACAATAAAATATTTAAATTGAAACTATTATTAGGCATATATTTATATATATTTATAAAAAATTGTTTTTATTGCTACAAATAATTTACTCTACGAGTATATTTTACGTATTGAAATATAAAAAAGAAATTGCTGAAAAAAAGGTTCCCTTAATTGCCAAATTTTACCCTTCACTTTATTATGTTTAATATTTGAAATAAAAAGTACGTACATATATAAGTAAATAGAATTAATAACCTATAGTTAACATAGTAATATTTCAAAAGAAAATGCGGAAATATTTCGATACGAGTATTAAAATACACAAAAAAAACGAATGATAGATTCTATAATGAGATAACAATGTGGTAGTTAAAGTGATATTGACTTTTCTCTATTAAGAGGACTCATAAATACGTTATTTTAAAATTCATAAAAACAATTAATATCTTGCTTGTACAATAAATTAATAAGCAATTAATATATACAAATAATATATTTTTTGTTATATTAACGATAAATTTATAATGCATGTTAATATATGTTTAGTCCTCAGGTAATAGAATTTACCCTCAAGAAATGGAATCTCAGTTGCCAATTTCACATAACTAAAAAAATTAACAAAGTAATATTCGATGTTAAAATAAATTTTAACATAAAAAACTATAAAAATATATCAAGAAGTAAGGCACTTGTTCATTATAATAGGCGTATGAAAAATTATACGCCGGTTTTGAAAGTATCGCTAATTTTTTTTAAATTAACCTCGATTTTTTGTACACAAATTTTTATAGTGGCCTCGTGAAGTTCGCTGGGAACATGCCTTTTTCTCCGTTTTCTTTTATACCCATTAACCAACCTTCCTCCTAAAAACAAAACAATTTATTTAAGCATAAAAAATAATAAGTCACATATAAATCAGAACAACCACAGTAAATGATAATTTATATTAGCAATATTTTGTTTACATATAGATCATGGCATCAAGGAATATTTGATTAAATTTTGAGCCTTGTCAGTTTAACGTTCTTGTTTTAATGCAGATTTTTATTGATTTAAAACTGCTAACTAACCAAATTTGAAAGGCGTCGGATGGTCGGACTACGAGAGGCTATTTTTTCATTACTTAGAGATATACTTATACTTCAGAGAAGTCTAGAAACTGCGGCCAGATGTCAGGCATGGTATAAAGGCCAAACACAAAGAGTAAGGGGTACAGAATGAGGCGCCGAAGAAGAGAACGGGAAGATCTCAAACTACAATTGGTGGCTTTAAGAGATTGCTTTTCTACAACCAGAGCAATTGCAAATCAGTGGTATGGAGAACATGGAAAGCCTGTTGGAATTCGAATTATTTATCGCTGTATTAGAAGTTTTAGACTTTTTTCATACCGTGGTGTAGAGAACGATTATTGTGGAACCAGGAATGGAACACAATAGTCTTTAATGAATCTCGATTTTGTCTAGACATGCATGTTGGATGGAAAAAGGTAAGAAGGCGGCGTAATCCTCAGATTTTCGATGAACGGCATGTTTATCGCACTGTTGGAATTATGGTACGGGGTTTAATCTGTTATGGGTCTAGATCTAGATTAATCTGAGGTAAAATAACTAAACAACGTTACATCCAACAATTTGTGGAGCCCCATCTCATACTATGGTGTGAGATGAGGCTCCATGTGGCCGGACGTTATCCTCTTGAAAAGTTGGGTTTTGGAATGTCCTGAGATATGTCTCAGGGCATTCTAAAACCCAACTTTTTAAATGGATAACGCCCGGCCACATATAGCAAGAGTAACATTATACTACTTTGACTATCCTGAAATTGATGTGTTGCCCTGACCCCCAAGATCCCTTAACTTAACACCGATAAAACACGTATGGGACAACAACCTCCTTAAATTTTGGCAGCATTGAGTTATAAGGTAGAGGTAACCTGAAATGAGGTACCACAGGAGGTTATTAATCCCGTCATTAGATCCATGCCTAGACACATTAAGGAATGTGTAACAACGTGGTGCATCATCCCACTACTAGAGATAAAAACAATTAAAATCTGTTTAAAATTTAATCATTTGCTAAATAATTAGATGTCTGGTTAATAAAAGTTTTAATTTGTGTTAAAATTTGCAAAAAATATGATTTTTATACCTGTTCCTCTGGATCATCATACTCAATAACAGAAATTATTTCTCCGACATCAAAAGAAAGTTCATCAACATCCTCTCTATTGTATTTGTAAGTTGCTTTCACTTGATACAGAACTCCTGGAGGTAAATTCTCCGTACTGGCACCTATAATATTAAATAACATTTACTTTACATACAACAGTAGAATAATTCAGTATGTTATCCTAATTATTAACGATTTCTATTAGCTGATACATTTTAAATTTTTTTTTGACAACTTAGATTTCTCGTAGTTCTTGTATTTCAGGTGAAATTACTGCTAAATTAAAATAGAAATAATAATACAAGCTTAATCCAAAAAAAGGAAAGCCAAATTTTTTCATGGGGTAAAGTAATAGCAGAATGCTCTTTACTTAATTCTTTTTACGATAAGTTGATAATGTCATTCGTAGTTATTTCTATTCTCAATAAAGTAGACATCAAAATATTTTAAGAGTAAATCTGATTTAACATTAACGGACAGGAAAACTAAATGTCTGTAGATTATAATAGTAATATTTTACGATGTTGCCAGAGCTAAATCACAAATATTCTCACAATCACGCGTCATATTGTTTTCTTTCGACTTTCATTCGGATTCGTCTGTGGATATCGTTCTAATAATTTTGTATTCAGTTTTCTCAAAAAAATCAGTGATTTTCATTACTAAACAGTTATATTCATAACTAGCAAACTTTTAAATTGTGTACTGCCAGTTGCAACTTTTAAATCACGGAAAATGTCCAAACTTTTATGCCGCAAATGTAAAGAGATTAATCAACAAATATTGCAGAATATTAATTATTCTATCGCTTTACGAGTTTTTGAAAAACATTGACCATTTAACTAAGAAGAAACAACTACTTCCCGGGCCATGTGCCCCGACGGATATTGAATTACACTTAAAAGTCAAACGGGGTTGGTATATCTGCAAGATATTTAAACCAACCATTCTGGTTTGCAGTTAGCGTTTGAAACGAAGAAAAAACAAATCTAACGTCATTATCAACTTATCGTAAAAATATCATACCTTTTTATCCATCAAGAAAGCTTCGATCACACATTAAGACGCTCAAAATAACCCATATAAAATCGAAAATCTTGTATTTTATTAAAAGTTGTATTCAAAACCAAAACCTCAAAATGTACACAGGTAATCAAAGCATAATCTGACAGTCAGATTTTGTCTTATATAATTTTAAAAGCTACTTGGCCAAATTTTTGTCTTCGGCACATGAAACATTTGACGAATTGCCAAATATAAAATAATTCAAGCAGTTCGTTAGGTGAAACCTTGTAGGTTTTTCTGTCTACTAGACTATGTACATTCTTTTGCTGCATGCTGTAGTTATTACACCTCGTTTTAACAAAAAATAGTTATCATGCAATTAATAAAAAAAATGTACTTACCTACAGGTATATCGTAAAGCTCCTCGACTTTTTTATTGTTTGCATTGTTGTTAGTAGCGAGCTTGTCATTGCTAGCGGCCAGTGGGGTGGTTTGAGAAGGAGACGGGGAACGAGTACCGTCAGGCGTTGTTGTGCCATTTAATTCAGGTTTAGATTCGACGGTACTCGTGGAAATAGGCGAAGCTTTATCCGGTGACTTATTAGGGGTACTATTATCTTGTGATTGTGAGGTTTCGATTTTTATGGGTGTAGTTGCAGGAGATTTTTCGGAAGATTCGGATTTCGTGAGCGAAGGATACATTTTTGTTGGGGATTGCGCAGGTTCTTCGGCTGCAAAACACACATGAACAAGGTTAAGCCACTCGAGAAACCATATTAAGTATGGGTTAAAAATATCAAATATAAATACAGTACACATAGTTTATAATAAGACTTATATTACATATTGCATACACCTAAATAACTAATAAAATTTGACTATGTTTTATAACGTTACAAAATCCATATAAGCAAAGTTTTTTCAGGCAATACCCGATGTTTATAAATCAAGCTGTCCCCCTCAAAGCACTAGAAAGATCCGAAACATGAAAGCTCTTTAATGACGTAGATTGAGCTACGCCGAGAAACTCACAAACTACAACAAAGAGATCACAAAAACTAAGAAAAATAGCTTGCTTTAGGAAATTATGTGCAGAAATGGATTCTACACCTTCCGCTGCAAAGCTGCACAAAGCCCTGGCAAAAAGACAAGTAGATACAGTAATGGCATTGCGAAAACCGCATGGAGCCAGAAAGCGAAAAAGAACGAGCCATGCTCTTATTAGAAACTCACTTTCCCGGAGAAAAATCACTTCAGGAAACACGAGTAATCAAAATAAGAGACCGACCAGGGCAGACATTGCAATGACAAATCACATATGCAGTGAAAAACGCATGAAATGGGCTATGAACACTTTTCAGCCATTCAAAAATACTGGAACTGACGGAATATTTCCTGCCCAACTACAACAAGAGCAAAATCTAATTATTCCTCACATGATCCGAAACAGTCTGAGCAGTTTTGAACTTGGAGACAAACAAGTTGTATGGGGAATGGCCATAACCACCTTCATTCCAAAAGAAGGGAAATGGGAAACCACAAACCCCAAATCCCGTAGATCATCATCACACATCATTTGTTCTTAAAACGATAGAAAAAGCGGTAGACAATTGTATTAGAACAGAAGTCCTGGAATAAGTGCCATTGACCATCATCAACATACGCATCAAGTGGGGAAATCCACGGAGACCGCCTTGATATAATCAAGACGGACTCCGTGATTGATACGAAATCCAAGACGCTCTAAAGAAGAAAGAAACTGTGATATATGCTTTTCTAGACATAGAAGGGGCCTTTGACAATACTCTACATGAGGCTGTCAAAAGAACACTTAATGATAAAGGAGTAGATAGAAGGACTTCCATCTGGTAGTCGCAATTGCTTCCTACAAAAATCGCAGAAATGGAGGTAGTCCAAGATACACTATCACTATCAATACAACCAGAGGTTGCCCGCAAGGAAATGTCCTCTGCGATATAGTAAAGACAAGACTGAAAGAAGCAAAGCAATGTTGCAATTAAGTGGGACTCAACCTCACCAATATCACTTTAGTAACCTTTGCAAGGAAAAAAATACCTAATTTAAAAACCATTAAAGTAGGTGAGTGGAAAAAAGAGGTTAAATATCTAGGACTAGTATTAAAACATATTCAGGTAGAAAGTCTAAGAAAAAAGAAAAGAACATATAGAATGGTCACAGAAGAAATAATCAAGAAACAGGATTTTTTTAAACATACAGTCAATACTGAAAGAGCCTGGTTGCATACCCAAGCATTTTTCAAGTGGAAATCCACACCATTGGAAGATGCGCAGAATTTAATATTAGAAGGAACTATCGTAGACAAAAAAAAATGGAAATCATGTCAGATAGTTGAACTTATTGTGTGTGAGCTCAGAGCTTTGATGGACTCAAAATGCCTAGGCAAACTAAATGAACTAGGCCAAAAAACAATGTACCCTTCAATGGGCTCCAGAATACATAGGAATCGAAGATAACGAAAGAGCAGATAAGTTGTCAAAAAAAGGACCTGAAACCCCATATTTGGGATCAGAACCATCTTGTGGAATTAGCAGTAGTAACGTCTTAGAAAAACTAAGGTAAAGTGGATAGAGAAAAATGTAAGTACGATCAAGAAGGACTAAGCCAAACGAAGACACTTCTTGAAACTATAACCAGAAGAGATCTTAACCTCAGTAAAAACAACCTCCGTATTATAACCGAGGTATTAACCGGGCACTGCCAGTTAAGAGGACACATGAAGAAACTAGGATTGGTAGATGAGGCAAAGTGCAGATTCTGTGAGAAAGAGGGCGAAACCTCAATACACTTACTCTCAGAATGCATTCCCTTGCCTAACTCTAGGGTCAGATACCTAGGCTCATAGGAAATAGAAGAGGAAGATCTACCTAACTTGAAGCCAAACGATATCCTAAACTTTCTAAGAAAGATAGGACTAGGAGTAATGCTTTAAGTTTGATAAAACATCAGAACTATAGAAAGAAAAGGGAAACACAATAGATCATATAGTCGCAGGCGTACCTGTTACTGATTGTTCATACATACATCGTTTTTTGTTTTAAAAATGTATATTAGCCAATTATTAATTCCTTGTGCAATAAAGTGCATGAAGGAATTGGACAATTGTAACACATTGCGCTAAAGGTGACCTTTAAGTATATTAATTGGAGTGAAATCTGTCTCTGTCGTTTTCAAGATAATTTGTGTATTTCAATAACTTTTGCTCGTAAGATGATATTATTTCACTAAAAAATGGTCCGAAATAAATTTAAGATATATTTAATAAAATAAACATTTCTATAAAAAAGAAACAATAACGATAATCGTTATTAACCATAAAAGGTCAAGCAACATTTAATTAATTACTTGTATTAATATTTAGTTGGTTACCTCATACAGTCGTATAAATTGTAAATATTCAATCCCAATTAAGAAATTCAATTGTTTAGGTGTGGCATGTAGTTTATTATTAAATTTATTCAAAGAATGAGTTAAATCTATTGAGAAAGTTACAAGTAAAAAATCGTTGATTATTAAAATCCTATTAAAAACTGTGTGTACTTTTAAAAATCAATCTAGGCAAGGAAATTCAACATATGAGCATTTAGGCATATTCATAAAAGTATAACAAATTTTGTAAAAGCAAAAAAGTATAGCAGACTTCTTTCAATTAGTCAGTGGTGGCTCATTTTTTCATCGCGTAGCAAATGAGTATGAAAGTTTGTTCGCTTCACCGTTAGCAATTAAAGTGAATAATTCGGTAAATTCTGATGGGAGCTAAGCTTTTAATGATATTTGATGTACTCGAAAGAGAAAGCAGCGAATGAAAGAGGCTAGAGGCGTTGGATTGCTAGAAAGTAAGAGCAACGAGAGAGTTCCGTTAATCATTTTTGTGACGATTTTTCTGTTGCAATACCTATTACGAACCTAACATAAGCGGTATTAACAAGCATCAACGAAATATAAAAGACTAAATTTTTACTACGTACTCTTTACAAATTTGATACGAATTTGCGTTCAATTAATTGTACAATACACTCACCGCGATGTTTGTTATGTAGCTTTTTAAGTTGTTCTATATCATTTGCCAAAAAAACAAGAATTTGCTAAACGTGTAAAGACAAAAGAAAAGATTTAATAAAGTTTAACTTATTTGTAAATTCATCGATTGTTTGGTATCATACAGTAAAGAATAGACTATTTTCTATCATGAACCCAAATCATTTAACTCGCGATGAAATGTTATGAGCTGTTGGAATATTCGAAAATGGAGCTGGTCAAATTGATGTTGCGAAAACCTTTTAAACACCGCAAAGCCTTATTTCGCAACGGTGGTCGCGCTATTGTGAGTACGCTATTTCTGAATGGCATCTAGGTCCTTCACGTATTACTAGCCCAGCGAAAGACATTTCCATGTTAGAACGGCTCGTCACAACCCTCAAATAACATCTCCTGAGGTAATGAGTCGCTTCCAAGATGCTCGTAATATTCAAATATCGGAAAGTACCATCAGAAACAGATTAAACGAGAGTGGATTAAAAAGTAGACGCTCCCTAACACTGTGGAGAGAAACCGGCAGAGCTACGGTTCTTCAAAATGTTTAAGAAGTGCACAGCTATAGAGGTGGAACTGAAATGGTGTGGGCTGTCATAACACTGGGAGGAAGAACAAATATCGTTTTGTTGCTGAGGTTCTGTTCCACACCATCTATCCACCTCTGTCTGTGCTGCCCTTCAGTCATTTGCCACCTGGGTTTCCTCTATGAACCTTTTTGGGTGCTCTCTCTTCCGGCATCCGTTCCACATGACCAAGCCATCTCAATCTTGCCCGTCGGCTTGTCGTAGAGCTCCGCCAAATCTTCATTATTTCTTATTTTGTACCTTCCCTCCTCACTCACTGGTCTATGGATTTGTCGAAAGATCTTCCTTTCCCAACGTATCAGTGTGTCAAGAGTCCATATCTCTCCTCCATATAAAACAACTGGACGTATTACTGTGAGATATATCTGTATCTTGGTCCCTCTGCTCAGTACTAATTTTACATCTGACGAAGATATTGTATATCGAAACATATGGTATGTAAATTTGTGAAATAAAAGTGAATATGGAAAAGTACTCGTGTGATTTAATCGTTAACATGGATATTCATCAAGTAAAATGCAATATTTAAAAATATCCCTAGACTATTATGGTCTGTGTAGTTATTCACGTACGATTTTAATAACTTAATAAAAATTTCATTAATTCACTTTATTATTTATTATTTATTTTTATGCGCTACTGTGACCCTCAGCTGAAACCACCACTGAAACTAAAATACTTTTTCCCATTTTGGGAATTCCTTTGTTAAATTGGGGTTAAAAACCCAATTAAAATGAACAATTGACATAATGGTTTTAAATTTTTAATGCATATTAGTATAATTATTTTTCTAATGTACATTTTTATATATGGTAAAATATAGGGGTTCTTCCATAAAATATTCACAAATTTACAGCTTACAGTTCGTGTCATACTTGAGTAATATCTTAATGAAATTGTTTTCAAAACCACGTTATTACAAATCAACATTTATACCTCAGTTCAGATCTCCAGATGTCCCCACCTGTACGCCAAGTAAATGATGCAGAAGTGTAAGCTGAAATCGAATGACTAAATTGCCATTAAGCTTAAGGATTACCTAGAATTGCTGTGTCCTTCCTCACAACTATCTGTCTCTCCTACTTCCCAAACACATGGAAAAATGACAAAATAATTATGATCCACACGTGCGGAAAGACAAGATAGAAGATCGTATAGACCTATTAGCATGCTCCCCATCACCACCAAAATATTTGAAAGACTACTTCTCAACAGAATAAAAGAAGACCATAAACTAGAAGACCTATTGCCGAATGTGTGAATAAATATGTGAATGAATGAATGAATGTTTTCGGCAACATATGTCAACGATTCATCCAACCCATTCTTATACGTCACATAGGCCTTCGACAAAATTTGGCATACTGGCCTGCTGTACAAACTAAGACATAGCTACTATTTGCTTCTCCAATCCTATCTAACCGATGGACACTCTGTGATGTACAAAGCCGAGCTCTCTACACACTATCCAATTAAATCTGTACCCCAAAGCAGTATGCAGGGACCCCTGCTGTATCTCATCTACACCGCAGATTTGCCTACCACAGAACACACAATAATTGCCGTATTTTCTGATGATCTAGCTATGTTGCCGACAACCCAATTGCAGCCTGCAAACTTGCAAAACCTCCTGAACCTACTGAATAAATGTTATAAAAAATGGCGAATTAGAATTATTCAGTCCAAGTCCATATAAGTTATATTCAACCCCAAATTTTGGCCGTATTTCAATTCCTGACAAAACAGATGTGAAGTATCATCTAGGTTTGCACCTTGATCAGCGCTTAATGTGGCACAAGGATATTCAGACAAAACGAAGACAACTAGACGTCAAAGCAAGACAGATGTGGAAAATCCAAGTTAATAGTCAAAAATAAGGTACTGCTATCTGCTATATAAAATAATGTTAAAACCTATCTGGTCGTATGGCTCCAGCTCTGAGGATGTGCCAAACCAAGCAGCTTAAAAATTCTTCAGAGATTCCAATCTAAAACAACGCGGGTAATTTAACACTACATCGAGATCTTCAAATCCCATTGGTTGACGAAGAAGCAAAAGAGCTCTCTAGTAATTACCAAAATCGTCTGCTAGGACACAGCAATGAGCTCATAGAGAATCTTTACGAAAATGACCCATTCCGGTGGAGATTAAATAAAAACTAGCCAAAAGACCAAATGCAACAACAATAAACATTAGTGATAATAAGAATGAAAATATCGGGTGTCTTAATTATCATGCGTATCATCAAGTATTGTCTCTGTAGATCTGTTTTATCAAGAATTTTGAAAAATATTATAGTTTATACTTTCCATTAAGATCTAGAATCCATTTATATGTTAAATATCCTCGACAATTTAAGAACAATCAAATAGTAAAGAAAACGGCTATGCCCAATAAAACTAATAAAAGCAATTCATAGCAATAGCATACCTCTTGTAGAATTGAGTGTTGGAGAATTATTAATAATTAATTCCTTAGAATTTTTAGTAAGGCTACTAGGACGTGGAAGACTGGCTCCGTTTGTTTTTTTGATACTATAAGAACCTCGTTGACTGTCAGTTGCTAATTTATCAACAATAGCTTCCAATTCTCCAAACACCTAAAAAAATAGAAAATTATCTGTGATCAAATATGGATATCCTGAAAGATAGGCAAAACAAAATCAATGTAAGAAGTAAGAAAGTATCATCGAATTTATACATATGCATTATATATACCAGTTTCGAAAAACCGTTAAAATTTTACCGATTATTTATTTTCATGCCATATTGCTTGCAAACATCATTCCATACTTCTAGATTTTTTTGTAAATCTCGTTCGTTTTTGGCCACTACTACTATATCATCTCCAAAAGATCCTTCTGATATTTCTATCACCACTAGGCTTCTATATCCAATGTGAAGTTATTTAACCTCTCCTGTACATGTATTTATTATTTCATCCATGAAAATGATAAACAGGGATGGAAAATAAATACCTTCTGTTATAAATCGCTCAGATTTTCTATTTGTGAAGTAGTTCACACATCTCGTATACAGACTTTTGATTTCTTGTAATAATTTTTGGTTAGCAGTTTTATTCTGAAGACTCTCCCAAACATTATCTCTTGGGACTATGAAGGCAAGACAAGCGCTGCTGTTTTGCTGAAAGATTTTCTCTATTATTTGTTTAATCGAAAAAATTTGATCTTGCTTCCTTTTTCGGAAACCACTTTGCGCTTCGTTGAGCAGGTGTTCTATAATTGATTTTAGTTTTTTATCAAAGATCTTCTTATTTACCTTCAACGTTGTTGGCAACAGAGTAATCCTTCTTAAGTTAGTACAGTTCTTCTTAACACCATTTTTATATATAGGGAGCAAAAAAGCTATTTTCCAGTCTTCAGGTATTTTCCTCTTTATCCAGCCAATGTTTAGTAATCTCAGTAATACGAATGTTGCTTCCTCTCTAATATTTTTAATCATTTCTGCTGTTATCTTATCATTTCCTGAAGCTGTTCCCACTTTTAGTTACTCAATTGCTTCTGTCAGTTCTTCTATTTTATTTCTCCTTCTATATTTGTGTGTCTTTCTTCTGAAACTATTTATATCTGTCATTTGCCTCATCGTCCGTACCATTTAGAAGTCCTTAAAATATTTTTTTCATACATTCATTATTTTTGTTTTGTGTGTTAATATCACACCTGTTACATCTTTGATTTGGTCTTCATGAAACTTTTTGCAGTTCTTAAAGTATTTAGGGTTTTATAGAAAAGCTTCTCCCCAAAATTATCCAACTCTTTTTTTACTTTGTAAAACCAGTTACTTCGCACGTGTCCGTTTGCACAACACACACTTTTTCATAAATGCGCGAATTTTATAGGGAACTGCAAAATTGTCGGATCCGTTTGAACCTTGCAAATACAAATTGAGTTCATTTAACTTCTAGAAATATCCGATGCATACGTGAGCTTGAGATAATATACTCAGTTTTTCCTTTCAAGTAAATTATAATTGCATTCCGTTATTAATGAAATTTTTTTTTGTATCTCCAGAGTTCATTACATCTGTCTCTGGAGATGCAGAGATGTTTATTTAGAATAGACTGTAACTAAACGTCTGAAGAGATAAAACTTTTAGAAATACCTATATGAGTTGGAAACATTGTCCAAGTGAATGATATTTAAGAAGAGATGAAGAAATCAAAAGAGTTTTTATGTCGTCTGAGTACTAATGCGAGATTTTAGTATGTTATAGAAGAAGCCTATCTAAGTATCCTTTTGAAATTTCTTTAGTGTATTTCATCAGGACCTTTTATATGGGCATATGAAGTCACCAATGTGCTTTGGAGATGAAGATTTTTTTCCTGTCTAGGTACTGGAGGGGGGCGAGAAGGTGCTCTGCCAGCACTGAGGCCTCATATGGCAGATTGTGCATCCTTCCGTGTATAGGAATATCCACACATCAGGTTGTCATTAGGCCTAGAGATTCTAAAAAGGTGATGATGCTCCCGAGGAGGATCTCCCTGACATCGGATGTTGTAAGCCAGTACTCGCCCAACAAGGATCTTCTGATTTCAGAAAAAGCAGAGCAGTCATACCTTATATGCTCTACTGTTTCCTCTTCTTGTTCGCAACCTCTGCGCAGGGGCGATTCTGCTAATTTCATCCTAAAGAGATGTTGTCGCAATTGGCAGTGACCTGTTAAGATTCCTAGAGCTGTTCGGAAATTTTGTCTGGTGAGTGCCTTAAATTTTCTTGCTCGCCAGGATGAGGTAATAACTCTCTGGCTAGTCTACAGTTCGTTGTTTCATTCCAGCACTAAGTTTTGGTGAGAGTGCAGTTTGATATGGTCCAGGACAGCGAACATTGTTAGCTTGGTAGATGAGCGAGGGCTAACATATTTGTAGCCCACAACCCTCCTTGCTAAATTGTTAGAGTGACCACGTTATTTTGGTCAGTAGTGCTTGTCGACAGTCTGTGTAAATATTTACATTCCTGTTTGTGATGTTCCTATTGATTAACTCTTTTGGTTATGCATGTGAGTTCTGACCGAGCTACACTAGGTTGAAGGATCGAGAGTAAATTCCACATACCACACCCTTTAAATAACTGTTAAATACCTTATGTTCACATTTTGTGCATGTTTAGATGTTACACTTCATATTATAAATTTAATAACCATTTATTACTATTGAACACTCCATGCTTTTGCTATTTATTCATTTTGCAATTATCATTTTTACTTGAAAAAAAGTTGAAATTCACGCAATATTTTAATTTGTAATTCTCTTTTAAAGTAAAATTTCTCTTATCGTCAATTGTTATGTTTAATTATTAGTTCCCACAATTTCCTCTGCACTAACCAAGCGAAGTCCAATCTTTTACTTTATGATTTGAAAATACACTTATGTGTAAAAAATAAATTACAAGGTAAAAACTGACAAAAGAAAAATTATTAACATTTACCTTTGAAGATTCAACATGAAAAGTATGTTCAGCATTGAAAAGTGATTGAAGATTCGTGACCAAAAACAAAATCCTAGAATCGTGCAAAGCTGGAAGCTCATCGTGTAATTCTGAATTTAACATTTCATATGTCCGTTTAGCTTCTTCAAGTTGTTCTCGACCTTTGGCAATTTTGGCCTCATCTCTTTTTTTCATATTGGTCTGAAGAGCTTGGAAACTGTGTCGTTGGCTATCGTAGTCCACGAGTTTTCGACCTCTTTTGTCAATTTTTTTCTAAAAAACAAATAAATAAATAAATAAATAAATAAATAAATAAATAAAAGTCTACTTGAAACATTTTTTTTAGAAATTACAGTTAAAATGGTAAATTATATTATAATTATGAGATTAATTATGTGTTGTTATATTTTTAGTATTTGATTTGATTTCATCTCATTGGTAATATTTATAATTATACACGTATTGTTTATATTAGCTACACTCTGATGATAAACAGGGTGATTCATATTTGATAGTAAACATAACGGTGTAAAAAAAATAAAAAGTCTAGATCTAGATTCTAGAAGATGTTTTCTTTTAAATTTATTAATATACACACACCGTAATTGTCTATGGATATCTTTTATGTAGCTTTAAAGTTCTTTAAATGTTCAAAAAATATTTTATTAATCATATAAGTTTGTAACCTTTTTTTAAACGGAAGATGTTTAAGGCTCGATTCAAGGTTCACAATTGCAAACCGCACTCAGTTAGTTGGTGGAGAGCGAGTGTGGGTTCGGACGAGCTAAATGAAAAGATATTAAAATTATGTTAAAAAACAGGGTGTCAATTGAATAAGGTAATAGAAAATTGAAAAGGGAAGAAAATGAAAGGAAAATGGGCGCCACTTACTTTTTTATCTTATGGGTTTGGAAAGATAAGAAACTCTGTACGATCTATCGTATCGTTTTAGTATTGAAATCCACCGGACTATATTCGGTGAGATTTATTTTAATGTTATCGCCGTGATTATAACTAGCAGACAGGTTTGACTGATATTCGGAGTTTTTTTTCGCTACGACAGATTTTTGCGTTCATTTTAATATCTGTCTTCCTCGTGATAACTTCTCCTCAACAATTATAGTTTAACTAATGTTAATGTGAAAAGACAACCACGCCTTCTAACCTCAACAAAGGAACCGACTTTCAAATCTAGGTTGCCAGATGTATTTCCGAATATATTAGTTTATATATTTTGAAAATTTTATCTCTACTTTACCATTCAATTGTTCGTCAATGACTCTTAGAAAGATAACATAAAAATATTCTTACAAAATATATACTTAAATTAATTAACTAGGTTCTTCATATTTAAACAGTTTTCACTTCTAATGATATCAATTTTGTATATATTACTTATACTTAAAGACATTTTTAAATACCGGCAACATTGTGTATTTACTGTCCGATTTTCAAGTCGGTTCGTAACCCATTGATATTAACGTAAACAAATGCCGCCGGCGCGCTGTACATCAAACGAAACTTCAAAGAGGAAAATTGCAAAATGCGACAAGAGTCAAATACCGCCAATAGTCTTCTTCCCCATTACAGTACACAGTAGCGTGATTGATTTTTATTGATTTTTTATATTAGATATATTATATAGTACGGTGGCTTGATAGTACTTAATATAGTAAGAATTTCTCGTTTAAATATATAAGATAATAATTGCGCCACCTTACGGTGGCGTTATATTATTTGATTTAGAAAGGTATTTTTTTTAGACTTTATTTTTTTCGCATTTTTTCTGTTTTTAATTTTCCACTTTCTTTTAGTTTTTCGTTTATTTATTTATTTATTTATTTATTTATTTATTTATTTATGAATCGAAATTCAACACTATCTATTGGGTTTTCTTACAATTCAGTAATTGTTATGGACAATGCGTCGTATCATTTCCGCATATTAAACAAAATACCTAATAACACAAAAAAAGAAAATTTTATGACTTATGGCAATCAAAAATATCGATGTTCCTAAAAAGGTTCCAGTAAAGAAGGAATTAATAAGAATGATCAAAAGTCAGAATTTTAAAAATGAATACGTCATTGACACCATTTGCAGCAGACATGGTCATACCCTTTTGCGTTTACCTCCTTACTACTGTATTTTTAATCCAATCGAAATGGTTTGGAGTACTGTAAAGAAACGTTTACGAAAATATTATCAGTCACCAACCTTAGGCGCAGTTGTTCTTGATAATATTCGAGATGTAATTAGTGGCATTAATGGCGATGTATGAAAAAATTGCGAAACACATGTTATAAAAATAGAAAACGAATATCCTGTTTTACCACCAATAGCACCATTAGTTATTCAACCTGGAAACGATTCTACTTCAGAAGACTCTGACAATTCTTGTTAGTCATTCCAACCAATTTCCTTTACAGCTATCGTGATGTATCTTGAAAACTTGTTTTCAAAAACAAACTAATTTTATATTCTTACTAACATACCCAACCCTTTCCTTTCCAGGCAAGGAAGGCTCATACCTCCTCGTGGTCCTTGCTGGACAGACAATCTTTTAAGATTGTCTGACAAAATGAGTATTATTTGTAGACAATTGTTATGTACTATTTGAATAATGAGTCAAATTTTCTTATTAATAACTAAAATTAACAAGTTTTAATTTGAAAGAATTAATTTGTTATTCGACAATTTTCAAATTGATACAAAATTTACAAATATATAAAAACCGTTTTTCTTTTGAAATTTAAAACAAAAATTAATAAAAATTTATGAACCCTTTTTATTTAATTCCACGTCAATGGTCGGCAATGCCATCAAAGCCATTTAAAAACCGACAAAGAGCAAAAAATTTCACATTTAGATTGGAAAGAGTATACAAGTAAGTTAATTTTATTGTTTCATTCAATAATTTTATTTGTATAAATTTCTCAAATTGAGGTGATTTTTTTTTTAAATATTACTAACATCTAATTTCAAGTAGTTTCACTTTCGCCAAACACCAGGTTTTGTGATCATTGTAGTCCTGTTTACACGTGTATTTAAAATAAATTTATTCTCAATAATATGGAAAAAACAGAAAGTGATTCTACTTGATTGTAATAGATTAAGGGATGGAATTCTGATTATTAATTTCATTATTAGGGTTATTGCCACATGTGTGAGGAAACCTACGTAGGAGCTAATAATTTTATTTGGTGCCAAGTTTGAGCCGTCCGCCATTTTGAGAAACGAAAGCCGAATTTCGAATTAAATCCCAGTTCATCCCAGGAAGAAATTTATTTTGAATTAACCAAAGATTATTTAGTTCATCCCTGGAAGAAATTTGTCCGAGGGAATCCTTTCCGAAGAATCAACAAAAAAGATAAGAGTTTAAATTAATTTACGAACTAAAATTTAATTTTGATATTTACTGACATTTTTTTTAAAATAAATCATTTTAACTGGTGTTTGAGTGTTATTTGCTCGTTTGTACTCTGGCGCCCTATTATTTTATTTTTGGGAGGGACTGGTAAAACTCAGAAAAGAAGAAACGAACTCCATTGAGCTAGCTAAGGGATATTATACCTTCAGTGGGACTTTATACGGTTACAACCCATATAAAGGATATTTGTAGTACCATGAAAGTACATATCCACGAAAAAACAAAACGTTGTTACTTCAAATTTGTTTAGTTTCTAATAATTATTTTGACAATAAACCTAACCCAATAATAAAAATTTACAGACAATAACCTACAACTAATAATAAGCCATAAAGTTTAAATAAACCTATATTTGTTACATTCATTCAACTTGCTACAATACGGATCCGTGGGAAGTCTCATTGTGAGATCTAATGATTTCAATACACGCATTTCAATAAAATTGATATTGACGATTATGCTAAGTTAATATCAGTGTTTTGTACAATAATTAAATGTTTAAAATTTTATTGTTCGTAGAACAATATGTGAATTAGGAAATCTTACGTAATTTATCAAAATCACCTAAATAGTTAAATAAGAGGTAGTTACTCACCGGCACGAAAAACGGATACTATGAAATATTGACCAATTTTATAGTTTCATAACTTTTTTTTTGAGATTGGCGGATTTTAATCATTTTTTCAAAAATTTGCAGTTAGATTATAAAAAAATTCTAAGGTAAAATGAAAAGTTATATAGTAAAGGCCGGTTCGAGCGCAAAATCGGTCTTTTTTACATGTAAATCTCCATAAGAAAATCTAAGGTCCATTCTGCTCCTTTTTGTCTCATTTAGCCAGGCTTCCCAATCACTGGACCAGTCATAGGTCAGTCATACCTTAGTCATAGGTCAGTCATGCATCAGTCATACATCAATCATAAGTCAGTCATATGTTAGTTATACGCAAGGTCACGTGATTGGGAGGAGTGGCTAAATGAGAAAAAAAGGAGCAGAATGGACCTTAGATTTTCTTATGGAGATTTACATGTAAAAAAGACTGATTTTGCGCTCGAACCGGCCTAGCCCCTTTACTTCCTATTCTGCCGCCTATCTTTGTCCAAGTAAATGACAACAAACCATAATTATGCTTTTCGAATGAGATTTGCAAAATAACAATATTTGAAAGATAATTATTATAAATTATCTGTATAGGACCGCTGGAAATGAAAATTATAGTAAATTGTTAATGATTTCTTTAAGACTGTGTATCTCCAATAAAAATTAAGATATCGAGATGAAACAATAAACAAACTGTCGAGAAAAGAAAAAACTTGACGATTACATATTTTTTAAATTTCGTTCTCCCATAAATGACTCTACAGAGTGTTTCAAAGTTAATCCAACAAACAACATTTTGTTTTTCCTCGTATAAAATGACATTACAGGACTTTTCTTTTTTACTTAAAAAATAGGTTATAACGGCGAATAATTTAGCTAGAGATTTTTAAAATCGGTCAAAAAGAAAGAAGGTATATCAAACTTTAAATTTGGTCAATATTTCAAAATGCCCGTTTTTTATGCCGGTGAGTGTATTTGCAAAGTATAATTTAATAAACTTTTATACTGTTCTACAGCGAAGACTTGGGGGGAGTGTGAATCAAACGTGAGTACACAATAATTTTTAGTTTTGTCAACAATTATTATATAAAGTAGAAATTAAAAAAAAAAATTGCAATCGTGCAATGTGGGATTAACAGAAAGACACTATGGTATACTGTATGTATTAAAAATAAGTTTTAAGCGCTCTCTTCAATCATTTCAATTTTAATTAAACAAGAAATTAGGAAGACAAAAGAGTATTGGATGAGGGATAGATGCAAAGAAATGTATGAGTTTGAAAATCAACAATACTCTTTCCAAAAGCACAATAAAATTAAAGAGGTCACCGGCTGCTATAAAAAATTTCAATCCATCACTTTATTTCATTCACGTTGAACCTCGATAGTAGAAGAAGGAGAGATAAGGGGTGACCTGGGAACAATATTTAAAAGATCTATTTTCTGAAAACAGGACTAATCCCCTGAACAACCAGGACGTAGCACAGGGACCCGAGATTCTTTGGGGCAGTTTGGGGTGAGGTAATGCAATTTCGATAGCTAAAAATAGAAAGACGGGATCCCCATAGAAATTCTTAAACTTAAACTACAAAACTCTTTAACATGATAAAAAACACCGGAAAAATATCAGAGGATTGGTTGAAATCAAATTTTGCAACAATCCCTAAGAAATCTCGACCCAAGACTTGTAGCAATTATAGGCTCATAAGCCTAATAAGTCATTTGCTGAAAACTTTACTTCGCTAAGTAGGTCTTACTAAAGAATCAATCAAAATATTACTAAAATAAAAAAATGTTTACTAGGTGTTCGGATTTCTATGTCACTTAGTATTTTATTGTAGTAATAAATATGTATTTCAATTCCTATTTTAATTTTTTTTTATAAGTATCTCTTCTTAGTTATTGGTGCATGCGATTGTAAATTGAGTAACACTTACATTAAAAAATGGAATTTGAATTGAATCGAATCAGATAAACGCCGACATTTTATTGTTTCAAAAACTAGAATGGTTCGGTTTAAAATACGGTATCAAAGGGAAGCTAACTATCGAGAAGCGTCAGGGAATTAGTCAAAGACAGAATAGACTACGGTTTTATGAAACTCTGAAGTTTACGAAAATATAATCAGTCACCAACCTTAGCGCAGTTGTCCTTGATAATATTCGAGAGGTAATTAGTGGCATTAATATCGATGTATGGCAAAAGTGCGAAGCTCATATTATAAAAATAGAAAGGGGCTATTTTGTTTTACCGCCATAGGTACCATTAAATATTCAACCTGGGAACGATTCTACTTCAGAAGACACTGACAATTCTTGTTAATCATTCTAACCAATTTCCTTTACAACTATCGTGATGTATCTTGAAAACTTGTTTTCAAAAAAAAACTAATTTTATATTCTTACTAACAAACCCAACCCTTTCTTTTCCAGGCAAGGAAGGCTCATACCTCCTCGAGGTCCTTGCTGGACAGACTTTTAAGATTTCCTGACAAAATGAGTATTATCTGCAGACAATTGTAATAAAAATATTATGAGTTATGTGCCATTTGAATAATGAGTCAAATGTTCTTATTAATAACTAAAATTAACACGTTTTAATTTGAAAGAAATAATTTGTTATTTGACAACTTTCAAATTGATACAAAATATACAAAAACCATTTTTCTTTTGAAATTTAAAACAAAAATTAATAAAAAATTATGTACAGAACCTTTTTCTTTAATTCCACGCCAATGTTCGGCATTGATCTCAATGGGATTAAAATTCTGACAAAGATCGAACGATCTCACATTGACTTTGGATAAAGTATAACCCAATATTCATTTTTACTAACAATTGTCTTCAGCAAAAATTACTAAGTATTTAATTATATATAATGCTCCTTTGGTGAATTGAGTTTTAGTGTAGCAAATTTGTATTAATTTTTAACTTTCTCCATTATTTGAATGTTATTTATGTGACATGCAAAACATTTGTTATTGATGGAAATACATGATTGCACCTAAAAATTAGCATGACTAACCTCAACCTGTTCAATGTCAATGCTATTGAATTATTCCGTAACAAAACTTGATTTTTAACGCACAGACAATTACATAATGAAGGTAAAATCAAAAGTATCAATACAGCTTTGGTATTGGAAATAAATTTCATTAAAACAATTAAGTATTCACTACTTATGCATTCAATTCATTTCAAATATAAAATAGATCTGTACGAATTATTACAAATATTAAAAATTTATTTTAAACTAAATAAAAACAATTTCTTAGTAAATTTAAATGTGAAAAATAAACAAAAAAGAATTAAAAAATATTTAGAACAAGTGGTATTAAATTATTCTTATTTCTTCATACCTATATAAAAAAATCTACTATATAAAGTGCTTATTTTCAGCACAGCATAATTGTGCAAATTTGAAATTTTTGTTGCGGACTCTAAATTGCAAAACTATTAAACCGATCCTAACGAAATTCAGCACACGTTTCAGTCATATTATCAAGTTTTTCTAGGCGGTTTGTGAAGGCTGTAAGAGGTCGAAAAAATTTAGAGAAAAAACTCCATTTTTGTGTACTTTATTCTCCCAATTATTGCTATTTTTTAACAATAAACATTAAATTTCCGTTTTCTAGCTAGTCACATATTATGTAATATTAAAAAACGAAACAATTTTTTGTACGCGAAATTAGGGCTTAAAAATCAAAAATGTTCGGACAGATTTTGTTAAATAAAAAGTTAGGCATATCGTGATTATTGATAGAAGGTACTTTCTGAAGTAATTTCAGCAAAAAAATGGATTCCTATGAAAAATATCCATTATGGCTTGTTTTTCGACGGATTCCGCATGGACTAATTTGTCTTTCGCCTCAATATGCCACCTTCATCTCATTGTTCTCGGAAAATTTCCTTCCCCTTCATTTTTTAAATTGGGATCTAGTATAAATCGCAAATGTCCATGTCTAGACTGTAGAGTGGATCGGCCATGCGTGTGCAGAGCAGTCATTGCAACTCTGCTTTTGTGAACCACTACGTTGGCTTGCAAGAGCAGCATAACTTTGGCCCATTTTTCTTGACAGCCTTCTTTAATTGTTCTAGTACTGTTGCTTAGTCTTGTCAGACTCACCACTTAAATCATTGATTTATTAGGCAACTATTGCCCATAAACGGTTACGATTTCATTCAAATTGATTTGAGCACTCGCTCCTTGCTTGCTCAGGAATCTTATCAGAACAGTTTTCTTCTTAGTTTAAATTTCTTTTAGGGGTGACTTGTTTGACAAACGGATGTTAACAAAAGAATGACGCAATAGGACAGAAACTTGGTAATTGTTTACATTTTCCCCATCCCCCTAGGGGGTTGTGGTTGCGGGGGGTGTTAAAGGAAGGCTACTCGAGTACATCCCCGTTGAAATTGAGTGGCGGTCACCCTTAGAAAATTTTTTACGAAGGGTTGAATTTTCAAAAATATGGTAAAAATTATTATATTATTTAATATATTATAATATTATCTAACCTAGGTTATTTTATTTTATTTATTTTTTTTATTTAATATATTACAGAACGGCAGTCTAAAAAGACTTGTGGACTACAATTTTTACATAAATCACTTCTACACATACACACAAAAATTACATGATATGTAGTTTATAAAATTATAAAAAAAAATTTTTAGACATTATTACATGTTTGTCACTTAATAAGATTTTTGAAACGGCTTAAGGAGGGCATGCCGTTCACGAGTAAATTTTCTGGAAGAGCATTCCAGATTCGGACACCGACCCCAATTAGTGAATGAAGACCCACATTAGTTCTGGAGAAGGGTACCTGAATCTTAAACGGATGATCGTTTCTAGAGATATAGTTAGGCTGGTTTAAAGTATCCCTTAAACCCAGATAAGACTGTAGGCCATTGTATACCTTGTACATAGCTACTTTAATGAAGTATTCCCTTCTCGACGAAAGAGAGGTCCAATTTAAATCCCTCAGTGCCTCAGTCGGGCTAAATTCTCTATCAAAACGCAGGAAAACCCACCTAGCAGCTCTTCTTTGCACCCTCTCAAGTTCCTGGGCGAGTCCCTTCTGATAAGGGTGCCAAACAGCGCAGCAATATTCTAGTAGAGGTCGGACTAACGTTAAGTAAGCCCTAACTCTAGCTTGCGGTCTTGCTTTTTTAAGGTTTCTCATAACAAAATTCAACGTTTGAAAACCATGTGCTACAGTTTTGTTGATGTGGTAACTCCAGTTCATATTTGATGACAAATAAACCCCTAAATATTTTACAACGGTAACTGGTTTCAAGTTTGTTTTACTTATGACATACTCCACATCAAACTTCTTTTTGCCAAACGTTATCAACTGACTCTTGTCCGCATTTAAAGTCATTTTATTTGAAACTACCCATTCTTCAATGCTACCTAAATCTTTCTGTAGTGTTATACAGTCCTCCAGTGAAGAGATAGATCTGTAAACAATACAATCGTCGGCAAAAAGCCGAACTGTCGATTTAATGCCTGCAACCAGGTCATTAACAAATACAAGAAAGGCCAATGGGCCTATAACCGTACCTTGAGGTACTCCAGAAGTAACGGGAATTTCTTTAGACAGCCTGGTTCCAACACGCACACTCTGATATCTATCCAAAAGAAAGTTAATCGTCCAATCGTTAACCCGGGGATCCACGTTGAGGGCGCAAAGCTTTTCGATCAAAATTTTATGTGGAACCACATCAAATGCTTTTTGAAAATCAAGCAGCACTGCATCGACCTGTCCCGTTCCATCAACTATGCCAACGACATCATTGACCAATGAAGCAAGGGCTGATTCGCAAGAATGGCCTTCGCGAAAGCCATGCTGATACTCAAAGAAAAACCCTCTCCGCTCCAGGACAGCGCGCATATATTTACTGATTAACTGCTCAAGCAACTTGCAAACAACACATGTAAGACTCACCGGTCTGTAGTCAGACCTTGATCCTGACTTAAAAACTGGCACAACTATTGCCTTTTTCCAGTCCTTCGGGAGTGCATTGTTGTTTATTGACATATTAAACAGTACGTTCAGGTAAGGGACCACCCCAAATCTACATAGATACAAAAGACTACTGGAAATCCCATCAGGTCCAGGAGTATGACTTCGCTTCATGCGCTTTAAAAAGAAACTAATATCCCTGGTCTCAAAAATAAATTGTGTTGCCGCCGCTGGCCCATTCGCAGCCCGATTCTGGAAATCCATAACATCACACGACTTGGCAGAAAATATTTTACCATATGTGCTATTTAAAAGATCCGCCTTATCAACGTCCGTTACTGCTAGGCTGTCACCAGCTTTTAGGCTAGGAACACCTCTAGCCGAGCCACGCACTGAGTCAAGATATTTATAAAAAAATTTCCACTGGTAACACCTGTCAACTCCTCCTGTATCAATCAAATCATCAAGAAAATTCTTGTGAGCATTTCTTTTAGCAATATTAAGTCTATTACGTGCGAGTCGATACCTGTGCAAATTAAACCGGCTAGTTTTTCGCTTTAAATACAGAGACCTACATTTTTTTTTAAGTATCTTGACTTCCCGTGTATAGAAAACTGGATCATGATATGATTTTCTGATCCTACTGGGTACAAATTTAGTTCTAGCCTCCAAAAGTATATCCTTGAAAGAAGCCCACCTTGCCTCCATATCTCCAGCGGAGACTGCCCAGTCCCTAAAACGCTCAACCAAGAAACCACCCATGGCCTCTGGATCGGCTCTGTCATACAACCACATGCAGCGACTTTCACTCGTTGCCCATTGCCTAACAGGGACAATCACATTCAGCAACACTGACCTATGGTCACCGATACCACACTCAACTGAACAGTCTAATACCAGATCAGGGGGCTGGACAAGAAATATGTCCAGAATGCTACCCCCTCCATTACCAACATACCTAGTACAATCAGTAACTGTCTGACAACAATTAAAATCATTTAAAAATTGACTTACCACAGCCTGCTCAGCACGATCGTTAAAACCTCCTTCCCACTTCACCTTGGGCAAGTTAAAGTCCCCTGCTATAACAAAGTTTTTTTTGGGATCCGTGTCACAATCTAGAGCCCTAAGATGGTCAGATAAACTACTGAATACATCAACATTACCTCCTGGCCGATACACAGCATAAACATACATTAAAAGGTTGCCTAAAATGTCCCTAATTTCCACACACATGGCTTCATGAGTTGGATCAACCCAACCCTAGATTAGGTTAACCTGAGTGGAGGGTTTCTGAGGTTTTTAAAAAAAAAAAAAAAAAACCTCAAAAACCCTCCACTCAGGTTAACCTTACCTAACCTAATCTAACCTAGGTTAGATAATATAATAATATATTAAATAATATAATAATTTTTACCATATTTTTGAAAATTCAACCCTTCGTAAAAAAATTTCTAAGGGTGACCGCCACTCAATTTCAACGGGGATGTACTCGAGTAGCCTTCCTTTAACACCCCCCCCAACCCCAACCCCCTAGGGGGTGAAAATGTAAACAATTACCAGAAACGGTAGTCTCTTTTTTGTTTTCAATGTTTTTTTTTGTTTTGTCGTTTTTATCATATTTTCTTGTTAGTTTCTACGTTTTTACTATTTTTTCGTTGTATTTTTTAATTTGTTGATTTAATATAATACCTAAATATAACTAAATAGTTTAACTCTTCTAAACGAAGTAATTACTATTTGGTTAAACAAAAATATAACGTTGATTATAAAAAAAAACAACTGCATAGTAACGAGCAATTTAAAGTGACCAAGAACAATAATATTCCTTAAAATACTTCACTTATCTACAACAAAGTTAAACAAAATCCGTCACAATGACTAAATGATATTGACTATAAGGTTACATTTACTACAAAGTAAAATATGTAGGAATAAAACTATACACAAAGACTTTATGAGTATTTTCGAGTCTTTTGTACTGTTTGAGATAAAAATAAAAAAAAACATTTTTATTCTTACCCTCATTTCTGGAAACTGCCCTTGGTACGTATTTAATGGTAGTAAAACTTGGTCCGCTAGTTTATGACTGAAATCCTGCCAAAGCATATCAACCGATTGAGTTTGAACATACAAAAGATCATGTCCAGTCCACTGGCTCTCGTATATTTCTCCTATCGCTTCTAGGAGGGTTTTTGACGCCGTTTGACATGCTGCAACAAATAGAAATAATTTAATTAATTATTTGCTGATTCGTAGAAATTACACAAAAAAAGGAATGACATTGAGGAAAATCAAACCTGAGATTTCTATCTATAGCTTTATACCGCTTGGCGGTAAGTCGGCGTTTCTGATCAAATATTAATTCAACTCAAGTCTTCTAAAACATATATTTAACTCATCCTCAAACATATACATTATGTAGGGTAGAGGTAAGGATCGCCATCTCTGGTTATCAAAAAATATCGGTCCGAACTCATTAAATCACTGTAGCACGAAAGTAATTTTACATTAAGTGCTAAAAATGCTTTTTTCTATTTAAAGATGTCCTCGTAGTTATAGACTTAAATACAAATGTATCGAGAACATCTATTGGCACAGAAGAGGCAATTTATTAATTTGGGATTTAAAGGACTGCAAGTTAGGACCAATGGGGAAGACGTGGGAAGGTAGCCACAAGCCCAAGTCTTCATAAAGGGACACTCGGCGAAGTTTACTGCAGAGCTGCTATCACAAAGGCGAAACGATCTTAGAATGATTGTCAGTCTCTTGACAGGACATTGTAGGCTCAGAAAACCCATGAATCAGCTGACCTTTGTAACGATCTATTGGATCGTTTCAGTATTGGAATCCACCAGACTATATTCGGTGGGATTTATTTTAATGTTATCGCCGTAATTATAATTTGTTTGATACAGGATTTTGACTTCTACGATAGATTTTTACATTCATGTTCATATCTGTTTTCCTCGTGGTAACTTCTCCTCTTCAATACAAGTAAGTTAATTTTTTTGTTTCGTTTAATTATTTTATTTGTATAAATTTCTCAAATTGAGGTGATTTTATTAAATACCTATTACTAACATCTAAGTTCAAGTAGTTTCACTTTCGCCAAACATCAGTTTTTGTGATCTTGATTGAATTGTAATCCTGTTTACACGTGTATTTAAAATTAATTTATTCTCAATAATATGGAATTACTTGATTGTAATTCATTAAGGGATAGAATTCTGGTTATTAATTTCATTATTAGGGTTATTGCCACATTTGTGAGGAGACCTACGTAGGAGCTAATAATTTTATTTGGAGGCGAGTTCGAGCCGTCTTCCATTTTGAGAAAAGAAAGCCGAATTTCGAATTAGATCCCAGTTTTCATCCAATTTGAATTAACCGAAGATTATTCAATTCCGTTCAAAAAGGCAACAGTTCATCCCAGGAAGAAATTTGTCCAAAGGAATTCTTTCCGAAGAATCAACAAAAAAGATAAGAGTTTAAATTAATTTACGAAAATTTAATTTTGTTATTTTTACTGACATTTTTTTAAATAAATCATTTAACCTGATGTATGAGTGTTATTTGCTTGTTTGTACTCTGGCGCCCTATTATTTTAGGTTTGGGAAGGACTGGTAAAACTCAGAAAAGAAGCCACGACCCAATTGTGCTAGCTAAGGGATATAAACCCTTTAGGAGAATTTCTACAGTTACAATTTAGCAGATGAAGACACTGCCAAGAGGAGGAGGAAACCGCATTTCATGTCCTATGCCAATGTGAAGGCTTTGCAAGGAAGCTGTATCTAGTATTATTGGGAGAGGAGAAACCAGCTGCTCTAAGTTATGCGGAGAGGCCACTGTCAAGGCTATTAAGTCTCATTAAGAGGGCAGGGCTGGACAAGGTGCTCTAATCCTACTCTAGAGATAATGGGTGTTCACAATATATCTGCAAAGGTCGCAGTGATACAGGCTAATACCCAACCCAATAAACATCTATCTATCTATCCTTTACTAGTAAAGGTTCATTGGCGTACGACTAATATAGTCGTTACTTTTTTTTACATTCTTCTGGCAGAAATCTGTCCGGTCTTCAATTTATATTTTTAAATGTAATTAGTTATTAATAAATAACATATTTAAACAAAATAACAAAAGAAAATATTGTGCATCAATCATCTGTCATTGATTCCTTTTTCTAACATTAAAAAGCTAAATTTGATTTTTTATTGCATTGGGCATTCCTATTGCGTTTTTACTTTGTTGAAAAAAAGTATACAAACATAAACTGATGATATATACAGATGATATTGTGGCAATTGTATTCTTGTTAAGTGTGGGATAATTATTTCATTAAACAGGGTCGCTTTTTCAGTCGACAACAACCTCAACTATATTGTTAAGTATGAAAACATGTTTACAAGAACCGTAATACTAACGTAAGTGTTAAGATATTCTCGTAATCTACTTTGAATAACTGACCTACTTATTTTTACTTATTTACTTTGGTATGAGAATATTAACTAGATTTTACTTCTGTTATTTTATTTATTCCTGAAAACGCGTTAGTAGAATTCATGATATTTTGTGTAATGTAAATAGTTCAAACGTTTTGCAGCAATACTTTTGATTAGAGAATTGTATTATAATCCCCCATTTTGTATCCATTTCACAGAGATGTGAATAATAAACAAAAAAAAAAAACAACGAGAAAATTCTAGCGCTGTGGTCTTACATGGATTGAGTGACGAACGCAGAGATAGAATACAAGCAGAGAATGATATCATTAGAAACATTGAAGAAAAGAGGCTTTTGTGGTATGATCATGTCAGAAGAGCGAAAAGCAAGTAAAGAAATAAAATAACAGATTGAAGTGAAGTCCGATGTATGTTTGGAAGAGGAAGACCACATAGATCCTGGACAGATCAAGTGGATGAGCCTCTGCAAAGGAGAGGGTCTAATGGCAATGATTGAGAAAATGGGATGAAATGGAAATCCTGGTTGAAGAAGAGGAGGTGACATCAGAAGTGAAAATCCTGTATAAATATATAGTTGGAGCTGTGCTGATACATGTCGTCCGGACTCTGCAGGGAACTAACACCGTAGCCCAGAGGAGCCTCCATACACACTGGAATGGAGGATCTCCCTTTCTAACCTGAGACTCCTCCAATCCGTAGTAGACTTGGACCTTCCGAAAGACCTGGAAATCCTGCTGGACTAAAAGGTTTCTGTGGTTCCCTTCGTCCTTGCCAAATGGAAGGGCTCCACGACGGAGGAGACACGCCACAGCGTCAATCTCCCAACCCCACATTGCATCACGTGGGTCACACTTCCACACAACACTTACACTCACACCAAAGAAGAAAGACTGTTTAGGCACGTTCAAGCCCCATGGATGGATAAAGAGAAGATCCAACTGCACATGGGAATGCAAATGAGAAGAATTTGTGAGAGCGGAGCCGACGACAGATACTAACTCCATGCAAACAATCCCATCCATTCCCTGAAAAGGACGGAAATCCTACAGCAGGGTTCTCTTACCTACCATAATCCTATAAATTACTACTTTTATCTACCAATCTCTCTCTTGAACCTGAACCCTGAACCTGTGCTGATACAGCTAAGAGTTACTCGTTTGCATATAACAAAACCATCCAGTGATACTGGATTCAAACGATTTTAAATTCTGGCAAAAAAAAATGGATAAAACGAATGTTGTTTTTGCCAATGTACACTTTTTGTCAAATTAAATCTACTTTTAAATAATTTATTTTTATTTACGATTATTTTACAAATTGTGTTGATTCTCACGCTCACAACAAAATTCTGCAATATCTTCATTAACCTGGTTATCTTTTAACCAAATTTTTAGGAGCTGTTATATTTAATAGAAAGACAACTCATATTAAATATATATTTTTTTTATTATCCTAAAGATAATTGAGCCTAAAGTATACGAATTTCGGAATATTAACAACTCTATGATATATTTAAGGTAGAGCCACAATATTTTTATATCAGTTTTTAAACTCAATGTAATGTCGATTTTAACGCTCATAAAAACGTTTAAGTGCAGCTTTAGACAATTAAACTTATGTTAAGTATATTTAAGTTTTTTAATATCCTGTTTGTTGTTAAAAGGAGTTATTTTGTAATAATAAATAATAATTTTTGAATAGATATAATTACTATACATTTTATAATTTTAAAGAGATAGATAGATAGTTAGATAGATTTTGCTTTGCCAGCACATGAAACCTGCTCGAACTCATGTCTGTTATGAACTTATCCCTGAAATATCTTACAAATAAGTTTTATACCAGACTACTTGAAACCTCCCAGGACTTTTTTCGGAAAATTTAATTTTAGTCTTCAATATAATCTCCTTTCAGCTCAATACAACGAGTATAGCGGGCCTCGAGCATTTCGATCCCTTTTTTGTAGTAGTCACCATCAAGTTCTCCAAAATAGGCGTCCGTTTTGGCAATGGCCTCTTCATTCGAGTGAAAAGGCTTGCAAGCGAGCCATCTTTTGGAAGTTTGGAAATTTTTCCCTCTTTACGGTTATCAACAGCATCAAATTGATCCAATAAGTCGCTATAGTATTGAGCGTTGATTGTCCTACCGTGTTCAAGATAATCGATGTGAATAATACCGCACGCATCCCAAAAAACGGTGACCATCATGCACCTTTCCGGTAGGTTGTTGTGACTTTGGCCTCTTTGGTGCACGTTGGACCTTAGAAACTCATTTTTTCGACTGTTGAGAGGTCTCCGGCGTATAGTGATGAATCCATGTTCCACCAACGGTTATAAAAAACTCAGATCGATTGCGCTTTATCATGGACTAATTCGCTTCCGAACAGTCAACTCGTTCGCGCTGTCCGGAACGAGGTTCGTCATTTGTGCTCGTACGACCAAATTTAAATTCATGCATCCACATCGTGACTATTGTATTCGATGGAGCAGAGTTGCCGTAATATTTATCAAACTTTTCCTTCGTTTCCTTTGCCGTTTTGCCTCTCAAATAATAGTGCTCAAAACACGAAATTCACTTTGTGCCATAGTTAAAAAAAAACACAGAGGTCTATATAGTAGTACTGATTGACTGTTATACAATATCAAAGAAAACAATTAACATCTTGAATTTGAACTAGTTCATCCTCACTTTTTTGATTCTCTAAGAGTTAGGATGCTGTCAGTGCATTGATTGCCTCTTGATTTTACGGTCATATTAAAAAAATCAAGGTTCTTCGCAAGTTATGACCCATGACAAGAAGTTTGAGTGCCTTTCGATGCATTTTAGGGTGTCCAAACAAACGTCTTGACGATGCATCTTCTGTTCAGCCGTTAGGAGTCTGGCACAACCTTAGCACACATGTTAAGTTCCTCATCCAACATTTTTCTCAGTTTTTTTGTTAACATTAACATCTTCAGCGATAGTCGTGATAATTGACCGACGATCTTTTCTAATCATTTCAAGTCGCTTTTTGAAGTCATAGGCCAACCTACGGACTCGTTATCTTTAAAATCCTCCCCCACCTCCTTAAAACGTTTGTACCCACCAAAAACTTTGGCACAAGATATGTAATCATCCCCGTAAACCCTCTGCAAAGTTTCATAACTTTCCAAGATTTCACAAAAACTTTAAAATTACTCTTGCCTAATTTTGTTATCCAAGAATGTTTTCGGCGCGTGCGATTTGATTTTTGCACCCTCTTTATTTAATAATCACAACGGGACTGTCAGTTGCATCCCCGTAAACCCTCTGCAAAGTTTCATAACTTTCCAAGATTTAACAAAAACTTTAAAATTACTCTTGCCTAATTTTGTTATCCAAGAATTTTTTCGGCGCGTGCGATTTGATTTTTGCACCCTCTTTATTTAATAATCACAACGGGACTGTCAGTTGCAGCTGCCCAAAATATTCGTTTTTAGCTTTGAAAATACTAAATCTAGTATCGAATGTGACCTAGACGATGGTAGAGCGCAGCTCACTCCTGATTCCAACTTTCCAAATCCAGAATTAGGTATCTATGTTAGTTTCGTATGTACAAAGATATTAAAATAATTTCTGCACTTAAATAATTTTTTATCAATGAAATTAATTAAAAGTTAGTAGAGTTGAAATAGTTCCAAGATTTTTGAAGGAGTAACACTTACAAGCTAGTATAAAATATTTCAAAAAAGCTGAATGTAGGCCAGCTTTAAAACTTTCACTTTGCCAATAAAATTATCTTAATTATTATTCTCTATTAACTTTCAGTTTGTCAAACTAGTAATTATTGCATTATTTTCATTACTTAAAAAGGAATAAATGTGATTTATCGTTGGCAAAAATGTGGGCAGAAAGATAAATGAACCTTTCATTAAGTTTAAATTAATGAATGGTAATTCACATAATAGTGTATTACTTTCTACGGTTTTGGAAATAATTTTAATCACAGTTTTGAGCCACAGAAATTTTTAAATTTGAATGTAAAAAACGAGATGTGGCACCCCAGGCATATTTTTGCCGTATAAAAATCAAAGTTGATTATAAATTCGTAGTTTAATTATACTGACACTTGGAGGTTGGGAACCCAAAGTTAAAACTCATATTGTTTCACCGCAACATCAAATAGTCAAAACGTAGAAATCGTTTTATTTTGTCTCTGTCTGTTCGTCTGTTTGTCTGCACACGAATCTCCTTCGTTACAAGAGCTAGAGACACAAATGAGATGTCAAATTAAAGCTCTTTGGCTAAGGACGTGATTAAAGGTGAGAACTTTTTTTATCACTTTCGGTTCAAAACTTATAAGCAAAAGAAGAGGTATAAAGTAGTTTTTGGTGAAAAGAGTACAGTTACTTGGCTTTTCCCGGAACGAGATTAAATTTATAAATGGGTTGCAGAATATGATTCTTATTCGATAACTAAACAAGGATTTTAAAAATAATGAATATTGTTAATAATCCCAAAATTTTTCAAGAATAATGAAAAATTTTAGAAAATCGTAAAAAGTTGTTCAATATCTTAAAAATTGTTGATAATGGTTAAAAAATGTTAAAAATCGTAAAAAGTTGTTGAGAATCCTGAAATTTTTTTTATTAGTTTGTAGGTATGACAACTAGCACTTCTTTGAGTTCTTTCAAGTATTCTGGACGTCTGTAAAGCTAGAAAGGTCAAGTCGGCAGAATCACTCGTTTTATGTCTTAAAATTTAGTGCTCATTTAGTGCTGATAATAGATATTTGGTGCTGTGATAGGGGGACTAAAAATGAGAACAGTGTACCATTCGTGACCGCGCTATGATACAGTTGGAGCGAGAGGCACATCAGCTAATAATGTAGTGCTCAATTAGTGCTGCCTGTACAAGCTAACAGATTTTTCAAAAAAAAAATTTTCAGTTTTTAAGTATAGATAACTGCTGATTGAGCACTACATTATTAGCTGATGTGCCTCTCGCTCCAACTGTATCATAGCGCGATCACGAATGGTACACTGCTAGCTTAATGAAAAGTTAGCAGTGTTCTCATTTTTAGTCCCCCTATCACAGCACCAAATATCTGTTATCAGCACTAAATTAGCACTTAATGAGCACTAAATTTTAAGATATAAAACGAGTGATTCTGGCCGACTTGACCTTTCTAGCTTTACAGACGTGTATTCGGAGTTCATACGATATAACGATCCAGCCGTCATAAGAAAACTATGCTGCTGAAAATCATCATATTTAAAATGAAGGTTTAGAAATCACAAAATTTTGATTGAAAAAAAAATTAAAATTTATTTGATGCGTTAACCGATATCAAATGAAAAAGCTGCCGCTAATTTGAGAAATTTATTATTTTGATTAGATATTAATAAGAATTGATAATTATTTCGATAATTGATGGATGTTTTAATAATACAAATTAAATAAAAATAAATACTTCACATTACTTCGCTTATTGACTCATTAAACCATTGTTTTTTCTTATCGTACAATATTAATATTTACATAACAGATTCATAACTTACGTAAGTCGTAGTCGTATAGGGTTGTATAGCATTACACATGTGTTATTAAATTCATAAATGACTTTACAATTTTAAATGACGATTTTT
Organism: Altica lythri; assembly: GCA_964028335.1. Lineage (NCBI taxonomy): Eukaryota > Metazoa > Arthropoda > Insecta > Coleoptera > Chrysomelidae > Altica > Altica lythri. Next base: position 52,428,877 of record OZ034805.1, on the reverse strand, counting down.
GAATTTAAGAATACGTCGTGGAGAGCGAAATCAGAGTTTTTATCTTTTATAGAATCAAGAATTAAACAAATAGCCGACTACCCAATCAACACAAAAATAAAAAAAAATAGTTATTTCCTCCTACATTGGTCGAAAATTCGATTTTATTCCCTACATACTTTTACCAAAGGTTGTTGATATGCACACAGTAAATTGTTAAATGTTTGCCGTGCTTGGATACAAATTTTCGGCCGGATAGAAAGAAAAATATGTAGTACTTTATTCGTTTCTTGGAATGAACGTAATGTAAATTTTGGATTATTTGAGTAGTATATATATAGTGGAACCTCGATTATCCGGCAGGCACGGGACCAACAGCCTGCCGGATAATCGTAAACGCCGGATAATAATTATTTTTTTGAAAAAAAGCATTAAAATATTTATTTAAAACTAAAATTTAAGAAGAAAATTTGTAATTTTTGTTTCCTTCACTGTTTTTCCGGATTTATCCAAATTCCAAAGCCAATTTTCGCATTCGTCTGAGAAGCATTGGTTGTTCGTACCGTTCAATAAACTTTTGGACATTTGATGATTCAATATAATAACGTGCGCCGAAAGAAATCAAATACACTGCGATTTCAGCAGTGCTGCATTCTATTGAAGTAACACTTGCCGAAAGAAAATCAAACGCACCGCGACATGATTTACTACTAAAAGTACATAGCGCACTATCATCAGTTTCGTATTTTAATGCCGGTTAATGGGAAGCCGGATAATCGAGGTTCCACTATAGAAGAGCCAAAATAGCAATATAACCACATTTTTCCAAACACTCGTTGATACAGATACCTAACCGTCTTTTTTTATTCGATTTTATTATAAAAATAGATATAAAACCAAATAAGCAAAATATTTATTGGCATTTTTAACATATGAACCACAGATTAAGATATGAACAATTAAAGTTCAACTTTTAGATTCAACTATACAATTTTCATTTTTGCAACCTTTTTAAAGCACAAGTGGCGAATTTTATTCAATGTAAAATCGCATTTTGAGTGATCCACATACAATGCTGATTTAATTTAATTTTGCATTCAGCGCCTTTAATTTCTTCCTTAGTGGCACTTTTTTTCATTTAAAATGTTGCTTCAACATCTCGGCAACCGCTAAGCCGAATGCCGAATGTATCTTTTGACGTGACAACATCTTATAATTCGATGGAGCCGGCTGCACGCACCAAAAAACATAACTCATGCGGCGTTACCTCGCTCTGAGGTGTTCCATTTAAGGCTTGAAGTGCAAGCGAGAGCTCTCTCTCTCTCTCTCTCTCCTACTTGAGAGAGCGATGCGTCCGCGTGGACAGCTGCTGTACAATATACAATAATACATTTACATGTTTTCGTCAAGTATAAAGTGCAGTGAAAAGTGAATGAGGTGTCAATTGTTTATAGCAACGATAATTGCGCCAGCGATAAAGGTTTTGATTCTTTTGATATTAAATATATGTTCAGTGTGATATATTGTCGAATATTCGAGCTTTCATCATTAAAAAAATAGCATCGGTCCGCTTGCTAGTGCAGCGATTGTAGGTTATGCTATAATTGACAAAACTATAACAATAAGTTAACAGAACTATTTCACGATGAATAAAAAATCAATGGCTTTACTATTCGATCGAAATAATTATCGAGCGTAGTTATGATTTCAAAAAATTAAAACATAAATGTTAAATCTTCCACATATCATAACAACGTTTCTGCAATGACAGGTCGGACCATCCAGCCGTCAAAGGGAACAATTTTCTCCTATATCCAACACATTGAGGCGGGCTTTTTAAAAGCTAGAGTTACAAAATTTTTAATGATGTTTCCAAATTTTAAATTTATAAATATCAAACAAATAAAATTAAAATTTTCTTTTGAAAAATGCAACGATTCCATCAGTATTTTCTTATGACGTTGTCACGTGCAACTATCGTCAGTAAACCGAGTTTACAGACAACCGATTTTGTTTAATAAAAGCTTCTTTTAATGTTTTTTAAGTTTATAAATGTTGAAATTAATATCTTTAAAGCTCGTTAAGTTATTAAAATTGTTTATAAGCATAAAAAATGTATAAAAGCTTAAAAAAATTCAGGCTCTACTAGTGAACAGATTTTAATTTTACAAAAAAATTTGAAAGTTTAAGACTTCCTTTATATGTACAAAAATTGGCGACTATCTGAGAGTCTTATTTAGAGCCTAGTATGAATTTGAAAATTTGCGATTTTTTTCCAGTATGCTGGATTGCAAAATTATTATGTAAAACGATTTTAACAAAATTTAGCACACGTTCTAATCATATTAAAATGTTTTTCTAGGTGAAATATGTAGATTGTAAGTCAAGATTAAAGGGTAAAGTTCATTTTTTGGTTCTTTTTTTCCAATGATTGCTATTTTTTCAACAATAAATATAAATTTTCAATTTCTAACTTGTAACGTTTGCAACGTTATCTGTGGCCTGGCCTATTGACTATTAAATTTTTATAATTTCCTTGTTAATTGTGCGGCGTCGCATCAGTTTTGGTAGGAGAATCATAATTTGCTCGTATGTTTCGACGTTAAATAATTTCATTTTATTTTGAGAATTCATTAAGTTTAGTTGATTCTTCACTTTCTATTCTACTACCCTCGTTTCGGTGAGTAAGAATTTAATTATTTTAATTTTAGTTTGTAAAAATCCAAATTTGGTGAATATTTTATTTGATATTTAAGTTTATTCCTTTACTAACATTTAATTATTTCGTTCACAATCGCTTGTCAAGAATCAGTTTTTTATTGAGTTAAAATATAAACATAGTAAGTGATTAATTTTTTCTCGAACTTTGGAGAAAACCTTTAGCGATTGTGTACGAAATTAAGGAATTTATGGTCGGAGATTGATTGCCTTTTTTTAATTTCATTAGGGCTGATGCCACTTTGAAGAGGGTCCTAGGGAGATTGTGAATTCTCGACCCAACCATTTTTTTTGAAATCATCTTTACAACCATACCGTAATCGAAACCACTATTCCTGAAGTCACCACCAATTCTTCTAAACAATCAATAACTGTTTGTTCCGAGGACCACAAAATTGAAATCCAGTTACTACTTTTGTTAACGAAGGCTCCGACAGAAGACATCAAAAACAATCAAAGATAAGATTAAATTAATTACAATTAATTTCAATTTTTTTTGCTTATCATCAAATCAATATTTAAAGTTTGAATAAACAATTTTAAACTGATTTATTCTCTACTATTTGTATGTCTGCATTTGGCGCCCTATTTTATTTGTTTGGGGGGAGTTAGAAAAAAGCCAGAAGGAAGCCACGAACCCTGGGAGCTAGCCAAGGGTATTTTCACGTTACAAACTAACTAAATATTGTGTAAAATTAAATAACGAAACTTTAAACTTTCTATAACTTTTTCTCCAGGAACTCTATATTCCAAATTATACTTGAAAATAGGAGCAAACAATAGCTTCCTATGGAAAATGTCCAATCCTAATTGTTCAGTTTTTATTAAGACTAATATATTAGATAAAGTATTAGAATTAATGTATTTTATCAAAATAAAAAGAACATTTGAAGAACGACCTTTTCTTATTGCATCCAAAGTTTAACCTGTTGCAATTGTAGTATTATCTAATCAAATCTAATTGGAGGTTGTTTCTAAAATAATGGTTGTATCCTCAATTAAACTGTTGCGTTCATTATTTTCCCATCAAAAGTCCGTTTTATGATAATGTTATGACTATTAATATAATATTACGAAAAATATTCATTGGGTATACTGAATAATTCCTTAATTGAAAACAATACCAGTTTGATAAGTAAAATACCTGTCACGGATCAAAACAATTAATTTTCGTTGATAAGGTATTTAGAAAATCGGTAATAATAACATTGCATGTGGACAAATCTTCTACTTTAAAAGTGTATTCATTTAATTTCTGCCTGATCCAAAATTATGTGCTGCATTATTTGAAATTAATAGTTAATATTTTATTTCACTGAACAGACTTTTTTATTAATTTAAGATAACAAATTCCTAGACAATAATGTATAAGTGTGACCTTATAATAAAGAATTTATTATATTCTTAAATATCTATTACATTGTAACAATAAACAGAAAGTATACTGCAAAACCAACAAAACCTACAAACCCTATCTTTAAAATTGCAAAGTATATTTTTTTAAAATTTATCCGCTCTTGTTTATATGGGAAATTTTTTCCTGATGTGAAAAAAGCCTTTAAATAGGTCTTTGGGTAGTATAATTTAAAACAATAAGGCCTAGATTCCACTTGCGATTGTTAGTGACGACATTTTTTAGACGAAAACAGTTAACAAATTGTTTCAAATACAAATCATGCAAAACAAGACTCCGCGATTTTATCTACTTTGTTGTTCAACGATGTTTAAAATGTTTAATTGTTATATTTCTTAAATTTCAAAAAACAAGGAATACGCTGGAGATCTCGAAGACAATTTAAGTAAAATTGATTCAGAGTTGTTGATTAAAAAATTTTCAGAATTCTTCAAATTTCTTGTAAAAATGTTCTTTAAAATATTTTTGGTTTGTTAATTACAGAAAACTGATAGAACTCAGCGATTTGTAAACCATAGATTTTGTGCGACAACGATTTTTTATCGCTGCGATTAAAAATCTTGAGTGGAGGCCTAGCCCAAGAATTGACACAACGGCTGGATGAAAACTACGAAGCGTAATTTATGATTTACTAGGATTGTCTAGTCTTGAAGATGATCGTATTTTTGCTGATCTTCTAATTCTATTCAAACTAATCTCTGGAGATTTGAATTGCCCTGAACTGCTACAAGAAATTAATTTTAGGGTTCCTACTAGTGGTACACGTAATACAAATTTGTTTGTTGTTCCGTTCCATGCCCGCAATTATTCTTACCATACGCCTTTATCTCGGTTCTCCAGATTAGCTAATGAATTTAATTGTGATATTTTGGGAGTATCTTTAAATGAGTTTAAGAGACAATGCCGTGAGGTGCTGAATTGACTTTTGTTGTGTTTGTTTTATTGTAATTATTGTAATAATTATTGTATACAAAAGGGGTGAACCCGTAAATAAATAAATAAAAATAAATAAGTAAATAAATAAATAAAAATAATTTTCCAACTAGAGACTGTACTGTAGTGATGAGCCCTAATAGAGCGAAACACGGTGTCTACAGTTTGGTTTTGCCCTTGTATAGACTGATTAATATTTATATTTACGTCACATCATCATGTGCTTTAGAGTTAAGAATTATAACCTTGCACATATCCAGGTTATGCATCTGGGTTTACTGACACCAAGATACGATTGTATTATTTTTTCATCTTTTTATGTTATAAGACTGTCAAAAAACGCTACGCTCGTTTTATATATATACATATATGTATCGCTTATAAATTGTAGGTATTAATATATGAACAGGATTACATACAGATAGATTCGAAGAATAAAAATGCAGAATCACTCGCATAGGCTCAAAAGGAAAGCAAAAGTGTGGACTCTTCAGATGAAGTTTCGTTATAGTAATTTTCAAAATTTTGGATTTTTTGAAACCCAGCTTGCATTAAGTGAAATCTGCATCAAGTATGTCACTGAGACAGAATGTGTATTAAACAGACGTGTACCAAAAGAGCTGAAAAAGTGTGAAAAAATCAGTAGGAATCAGCTACGAGGGACTACAGGATTTCTAAAGGGCCATGCATCTGTCACGTGACACCTGCAACCCATGGACCTATTTAATGGAGACTCAAGCTGCGGATTATGGTCTTCCAGAATGTGACTTAATTCGACGTATGCCAGAAAACCTAAAACAGTGCGAAAAAACAGTTGGAATTAGCTACAGGATTATTTACATGCCATGCACCGGTCAAACTATGGGACAGTTTATTGGAAACCCAATCTGAAGATTATGGGACAGCACAATGTATACTGAACAGACGTGTGCCAAAAGAGCTGAAACAATGTGTAAAACCAATAGGAATCAGCTACGAGTAATTACAGAATTTTTTATTGACCATGAACTGGTTAAGAAAAATCTGCAAATCATGAGACTATTTATTGGAAACCGAAGCTACAGATTATGGGACAGCAGAATGCATGTATTGAAAAAACGGGTGTCAAAAGAGCTGAAGCAGTGTGTAAAAATCCGCTACGGGAAATGAAACTATTTCTTACGGGCCCAGAAGTGATCAAGGGAAATCTACAAACCATGGAACTGTATAATAGAATCCCAAGCTGCAGATTATGGGACAGCAGAATGTGTATTGTACAAGCGTGTGCCAGAAAAGCTGAAACAGTGCGTAAACCAATGAGAATTGGCTACTAGTCATTACAGGATTCCTCATGGACCATGCACCGGTCAAATGACATCTACAGACCACGGAAGTGTTTACTGGACACCCAAGTTGCACATTATGGACAGAAGAATGCGTGTATGCAATAGACGTGAGCCAGAAAAGCTGAAACAGTGCGTAAACCAATGAGAATTAGCTACTAGTCATTACAGGATTCCTCATGGACCATGCACCGGTCAAAGGACATCTGTAGACCACGGCAGTATTTAATGGAAACCCAAGTTGCATATTATGGACAGCAGAATGCTTGTATGGAACAGACGTGTGCCAGAAGAGCTGAAACAATGTATAAAACCAGTAGTAATCAGCTATGGGTCATTAAAGAATTTCTTTCTTACTTAATGACAAGATTCAGTTAATAATTCAGCGAACGCAAAAATTAAATAGATAATCACAGCAATTACTTCCTATAACTCGTAGAGTAAAAACAATAATTCATTTTTGCATCATTTGTAAGCATTTTAGTAATATTTTGCATATTAGAAATATGATTGGTTTTGTTAATATTGATGATAATTAATCATTTTTGTTTTATCAATAAAATTTTGCAATTAATGGCAGAGGAAAATTATTATGATGTCTAAAAACTCCAAAAAACTAATATACACATAAATGTATATCTTTATGTGAAAAAGTTTGTTTTGGAATAAAAAAAATCTCATTACAGTGATCGATTTGTAATTATTGAGTTAATTATTAGTTCAAAATTCAAATCGATGTAAAATCACGTTTGTCATCCTGTATAAAAACAAAAGCAAAAACAAAAGTTTTGAGTTGAGTTTAATTAATTTACTTACCTCTTATACATCTAATATAATTACTAAATTCTTTTTGAAGTCTATTGGCAGCATTTTGTTGTCTTGTAAAATTCTGAAGATGTTCGTCGAATATTTCATCTGCCGTCCGATCAACTTTACCCAGATTTTGTAGTAACTGTAACAAAATAACAACATCAATATAAGAAGAAAGAAAGGAAAATCGGATTTATACATAACATTATATACGGAAAACGGTTAGGGTTATCCGATCTAAACCAAAATTAATAGGGTTCTTTCCCAAAACATGGGGATTCTATGTACCAAATTTCATAGCCCTATGACTTTCCGTCATGGATGGAGGGAACTATGGATTATATACACGAGTTTCGGAAAACTAGACCAAAATAATAGGGTTCTCTCACATAACATGAAGATTCTATATACCAAATTTCATGACACTGTGAGGTTTCGTTCAAGAGTTATAGAGCCGATCTTAAGAAGTACCTCGATGGTACTTAATACTAGTAATAATTTAGTAAACGATTATTTGAGAAATCTCCAATAATCGTTTACTAAAGAATCCATGGTTCCGGTCTCCTAACCGAATAAAAATATAAGACAGGGAACTAAAAAAAAATGACTTAGAGTTTGATGTTTCAGTTGTCGATTTGACAAAGTCTCTCTATCATTAACGTCATGCTATATGTGCTTAAGGAAAAAGTGAGTAAGTGTCACATGTGGCATGAGTTGAATTTAACGACCGTTAGGCAATTTGATGGCTAGGCACCTATAGCTTAGTTGTTAGAGCGTTAGCGCGTAGAGCTGAAGGTTGCGAGTTCAAGTCTCGCTGGGTGCGACATTTCTTCAATTTCTCCTTAATGTCATTTAATATATTCTTGTTTGTATACTTTCTAAAAATTTTCAATTAATAAGTAATAATATACCATTTACCGTTTATTGAAAACATCATTAACTATTTTATTTTTTTCGATTTTCGACAATTTTTCATACTCTTTTACCATTTTTCATCATTTTCAATATTTTACGATTTTACACAATTTTTTAGTAGTTCCCACAATTTTTTACATTTTACAAGATTGTCATGTTATTCTTAAAATTTTTAAATATGTTTCACATTTTTCTAGATTTTTTATTATTTTCAACAAATCAACAATTTTTTACAACTTGCGGCAATTTTTTAACATTTCAACAATTTTTACGATTTCCAACGGTTTTTTTCACAATTTCCAGCAATCTTTCTGGATTTTCAACATTTGCTCAGAAATTTCGTCCATTTTTCACGATTTTTAACAGTTTGTCAAGACCATCAACAACTTTTTGAAAATTCTATTGTAATACTCATTGTTATATCCAGGACAAGTACAAATACAAATATTCTTTTTAACTACTTTATTAGAGATCGCAATATAACGCCATCTACTGAGTTTCTCCGCAATCTAGATGTTAAACGATGGTCTAGATGTTTTTTTCTACAAATAAACTGAATTCATAGAACTAAACAATAAATACACACTTTTAAATCAAAATTTGAATTGTCATTTTTAAATTATTATAACAAAATTGTAGATAATAATAATATATATATATATATATATATATTGCGAAGGACTAATAGCTATATAACAAAAAAAGTTCATCAAAATCCATTCAGTAGTTTTTGATATACGTATATATATTGTATTATATTATATAGATTACTAGGCTAATCTGTATAAACAAATATTTTTTGGTCCTCCGTCCAGAAACAATACTATTAATTACTTCAAAATCGTTCGGAAAATGGCATTTTCCGGCCTAGGCCGGCAAAGTAGCTTCTAGATTATCTAAAGAGATGGCGCTATGAGTTTAAATTTTGTCATCAAAAATACATAATGAATAATACAAATTTTAATTAAATTTATTTAAAAACAGCGTATAATATACTAAACTTACCGATAACTTTTTCCAAACATAAGCAGGATTCTAAATTTATCTCACAACTTGTATTATAAAATTTGACATTTATGTCAATTTAGAACTACTTATCATTCGATTATGAAAATAGTTCATTGTCTCTGCTATCTTTATATAAAATTATTAGATATTAATGTTAATATTTTCAATATAACAATTTTTACTGTGCTGCTTATTAGCACAGTATTTGTATGTATAAAAATTAAGGAACTTGAAATCGATTATCAGAAAATCATTCCTTATTACTAATTTTTTTAATCCTGCAATAGATGTCAATAAACATGTAATCTTGTATGTCACAAAGTAAAAAGCACAGGTAAAAAGTTTTTGAACTTGTTGTGTTTGCAACATATGTTAATTAAAACACTAATAACACTAGTAACACGTATATTCAGTATCAAACAAGTTATTATACAACTATAAATATAATTATAATATATATTAACATCACGTCATACCAATACCAGTTGACAGTCTGTCGTCTTCTAGTCACTGGTCTAACTTCAGGTAGGACAAACGGTCAACTGTTGAACATAACAGAACTTTTGAAAATATTAAAAATTAGTCGGACCAAAAAATAGTGTGTGTTACACGTCAGGAAAATATTTTGCAAGTGCTCGTATTGTTTCGCCTCGGTGCTACGCACCTCGGCTACACAACTTTACTCGCTCTTGCAAAATGTCATTTTCCGTCCTTGTGTCACAAATAACTATTACTGTTACGAGGTTATCCACTCTGTATACCTATAATGTGCTTTACTTGAAAATCCTATTTTTAGTGCCAGTTACGTAATGTGGATGCGATTACTAGTAGTAAAGTAGGCCCCATCTAATACAGTAGGTCGATAAAGTTTCTTTTTACTATTTATTTATTCAATGTTTGCTCATTTCGCGGTGACTGCTTTTTCAGTTTCATGATGAATTACTATTTCAAATACCTCTTCTAGAATATACAAAATGTTAGTGATTTAACATACATTAAACGATGCGCAGCTAATAATTTTATTATTAAAAATCTATAGTCACGGTAACAGCATGGTGCTATAGGGCTTCTGAACCATAACTGCCCATAAGACCATAACCATTTACAGGTTGACTGAATTGATTTTTTAAAAACCTACACAATACTAACAGTTATAATTAGTAAAGATACAAGTTAAAATATTTTTATATTTTTTTAACAGATTATCAAAAATTCAAGAAATACATTTTGGAGTTCATTTGAGGACGTAAATTTTGTTGGCACTATCAATGACAGTAAAAAAGCACTAGAACTTTTTGGGATCAAAATTACCAAAATTAGTTCGAAGAATTGCCGGTAAATTTTAAAAAATTAGGTTGCTTGATGAATCTTAAATTGCATTTTCATCACTCCGTGCGGAAAGCACTGCTTTCGACCATGCATGACCGTGCGGAAAGCAATGCTTCCTTCAAGGTTACGAAATATAAAACTTTTCATCACTCCGTGCGGAAAGCACTGCTTTCGACCATGCATGACCGTGTGGAAAGCAATGAATGACCGAAACAGAGTTGATAAGTGTTTCCCAATCAAAAATAAATGAGATAGAAAGTGAATTAGGAGAAATTAAGTATGAATTTTCTAATAGTTTTGCATCTGATAACGAGGTAGTAAATGCACCACGATATAATCAATCAAACGTTTTATTACTAAATAAAAATTTTGTTGATTCTCAATTATTATCTATCTAATATACTTAAGTTGATTAAAAAAAATATGTCTATAGAATTAAGCAACTGTTCATATATTATATTACATTTAACGTATTTAACAAAGATTCATAACTATACATAATTTTGTAATAAAAAAATATTTTTCTTTAATAAAAATGTTATAATTTCTTAACTCTAAAAATATTTGTTTTAATGGGGAGTATCCGCCTCCCCAACCCTCATTCAGCGCCTTCGCGGTGTAGGCGGATCAGACCTAATACTACTTTAATTATCTTCTTTCCTATTATTTTAGACAAATTCAAGAGATTTCCTCACGGAGTGATGAAAAATAGAATACGCAACTCATGCGGTGCGCAGGTAATTCCATCACTCGTGCTTTTTATCGCGTTTGCCTTCGGCTCACGCGACTAACGCACTCGTAATGGGATCACCTGCTTTCCGCACTCGTTACGTAATGTACTATTCCTACACTCTGATCTTGAGTATTTTCCTCAAAACCTCGAAGACTATAATGAAGAACAAGCTCAAAGATTTCATCAAGATTTAAGTGTCATGGAAGCTCGGTATCAAGAAGAATCAATATGATGGCTGGATGTTAAAAAGAGAAACAACTTAAACTAAAAACCGAAAGAGAAATCCGCTGGACAGCTCGTTCGAAGACAAAAGAGTGCAATATAACCGAAAAACAAAAAAAAACTTTTTAGCCATTTTCAGAGTTTTTTTACAAAAAGATACTTTTGTATAACGTGCTTTAAAATCAGTAATAAATCTTCTCAAATTAGTCCAAAATCTCTCTAAATGTCTTACTTTTTGCGATTTTTATTGTTTTTCGTAGTTTACTGAATAGAGCAAAACGGACTCTGGATTTAAATTCAAATAGCTAACAAAAAAGTTGGTCTGGTAAATATAGTACTGATCACTTTTTTGTGTGACAGTATAATTAGTTTTTATATGCGAAATACTCTGTCTTTTTTTGTAAACTGGTATCTTATAAATGTCTAAATTTTAATGCAAAACACTCAGATACAAAGAAGCATTGAGTCACATGAACACCCACTGAATAAACATATTAAACGACAATATCTTTTATCAAATAGAATTGATACCAAGTTGAATGTCTGATATTGATATTTATTTTTTTACAACATATATAAAAATAATTGAATTTGATCCCACTAAAAGGTAGATGAGCATATATAATACAATTCAATTACAATTCCTGGTTCAATAACTAATAATACTTATAACCTAGTTCGACTTGGCGCAAAATCTTAGTGGCCCAGACCCAGACGCGAAATAAACCATATCATTTGGATTATTTTAGTTTAATTATAACAATGTTGTTTTAAAAAGCTATCAGACATTCCGATGATTGAGATGTTTATCGACGGAATCTTGATTCTATACGTCATAAAAGATAATTTTGATACTCATTCCGTTCAATTAAAAATGCTTTTATTTAACAGTTAATAATATCATCTTCGTTAAACATATGCAATGCTATAACAAAGGTATGTAAGGCTTTGTAATGAAGCAGCGGAATATGGAATGCACTATAACGTATGGGACATAAGTTTTGAGAAAAAAAGGTTACCCTATAATTTCTACCATATTTTGATGTCTGATCTACATACAATGAATTAGTTGAAACAATCGTTAATTTTTTTTATTATAGTTAACGTCAAATTGTTTCAATAATTAAGTACAAAATGTCTTACAAAACTTAATATTTGCAAAAATATCTACAGCTTAGTTGGACGGTTGCTTAAAAGCAAAATTGGGAACTTGTTCAGAGATCAAATGTTAACCAAGCAACCATTTATACGACAGTTAAGAGACTAAAGATTTGCCGAAAAGTGTAAGACCTCATGTTTTGTTGCACAACACAGTTAATAGACTGGTAGAAAGTGGGCAAGACAGAATTGGAATCTCCACTCGAAAGCTAAAAGTCGCCCTTTTCAATGTCACTTACAAAACCATGCAGAGGATTTTGTCCAGAAATAATGTGCATTTTTGACAAAAAAAAAGAAACTGTTCTAAATACACCCATGCATAACTAGGAAGAATACCTGGATGTGGCAGGACACTGATGCTTGGGCATTTTGTAAGAAGCCCAGTATTTATAATGGACGATGAAAAAATTTTACTCTGTGGCATTCAGAAATGTAAGGCAACGATGGATTTTACAACTTCGATTAAAGCAATTGTCCCAATAAAGTAAAATTTAAAGCACAGGTGAATTTTGCTGATAAAGTTTGAGTCTGGTGCGCGATTTCTGTGTCTGGAATTTCAGCACCCTATGTTGGCCGAGTTCGAGGCGAAGCTGTGGTAGCAGAGTTTTATAGGTACCCAAAACTACTTCCTGTTATCAATACCCATCATTAGAACGACGATATAATATTTTAGCCTTAACTCTCTTCATGCCATTATGCCAGGAGAACACGAGAATGGTTGGAACAGAATAACGTTAATTGTGTACCGAGAGAAGATAACCCCCAAACAAGTTCGGCCAATTGAAGAAGTTCATAAATTTTCGTAGACCCCCGCTTACGAATTGTGAACCCTCTTTTTTGCTGACGCCAACGTAGACTCCATTCGAGTCTCCCATGTACCTCTGAGGCTCCACATGAACCACTTACAGAGCCTCTGATGTAGTCATCGGACAAATTCCAATTAGGCTTATTTTATATTTTTCCTTAATTTATGAGGTCCATTTCAGAATCCTGGTACTCTGTACTAATTTGAACAGGTCTAGAAGATGGACACAACTTGCTTTCAGAGTCACTCTAAAATATTCTAAATGCACTGTTTCGTTTCGCCACCTTTCAAGTGATATCGACTATTTAGTTAGCAGTTCAAGGTGGTAGTTCCAAGTTTTGCGTCTAATATTACCGCAACGTATTTAAATTCTTCTATCAGTTAAATGTTTATACCATAAAGGCTTAGAGAACTTAAGACCTTCTCTTTGGGTAATTAAACTTACGAGAGATTATGTTAAGCCTTTTTGTCAACAGTTTAGTTTGAACATACATTCAAAACTTGTTGCATTCTATTTTTGACTGTAATATTGCTTGTTTTAATCATCTACAGTCGTTCGGGGTTAAACGTAGAAAAAATATTCAAAATAACGTTTCCGATTCGATAAAAGGAGTGCCAAAACTCTTGTCGATTTAGTTGATTATAAATACAGGGTGTGTCACGACGAAGGGACAGTAGAAATATCTCGTGATCTATGTCGTTATTTTAAATAAATAGAACACCCTGTATAGTATTACATTTTCGGATTCCGCATAAAATTCTAGACTAATTTTATGTAATGTAGTCTATATTTAAAATCGATAGTTTTTGAGTTATTCAACTTTTTTTAAAAATTTTGACAGATGCGACTGAATTTTGAAAAATCAATAACTGGACTATTTCAAAATCAAAGAAAACAAAAGTTGCTACGCTTGAACAGTAAGTAATGTTCTTTAATGCGATAAATAAATAATTTAGTTTCACAACACAGGGTGTTCTTAAACGGTGTGCCATTTTTCAGAACTTTGAATCAGAATAAGTCAAAATTATCAAATAGGACACCCTGTATATACTTACGTCGTCTTACGTGAAATTTATTTGGCTTTCAAATTGTATTAGGGTTCCCTATACCTGAATACAATGTTTTTCACATAAATCAGATTTTATATCCTAGGGGCAGATTTGCACCTACAAATCGCACATTATATGAAAGTTAATTTGAGAAAATTTTTGAAAAACATAGCACACTTTCTAAATTAATAGTTTATGATGCATTTATTATTGTCTTCCTAAGACTTCAGTATCTATAAAACACTAAGCTTCCATTAAAAGAGGTAAAAAGGCTCTTACGAAAGAGATTGTTGAAAGATGTCATTAGTGGGAGACGATTTAAATGTTCAAATTGCCGACCGTTTGTCGCTGGACATTTGTGAATGCGACGTATCATGTCTTCTGTTACGGCCCTTCGGATCTCATTAGGATCTAAATTCATAAACGCCTCCCTAACCCTTTGTTTCATGTCTTCTTTGGTGGTGGGAGCAGTAGCATAAACTAAAGATTTTATTTTTCCCGAAATGTAGTCCAACGCCGGTGTCAAATCTGGCGATCGCGGAGGCCATCTAAAAGGTCCGCTCAGCGCTATCCAACGATCGTCAAAAGTCTGCATTAGGAGCTGATTAACACCATGAGTGTTGTGTACAGGAGCACCATCGTGTTGATACCACGCTGCTCTGTACTCCGCCAATGGTAAAGATTCTAATACTTCTTGCAAATTATATCTTAGAATATTTTCGTATCCTACTCCATCAAGATTGTTATCATAAATGTGCAAGGACAGAATTCTGTTATTTTTAATGGAGTTTCGTCTCCCACTAATGACATCTTTCAATAATCTCTTTTGTAAGACCCTTTTTTCCTCTTTCAATGAAAGTTTGGTGTTTTATAGAGACTAAATTCTTAGCTAGACAATAATAAATGCATCATAAACTCATAATTTAGAAAGCTTGCTATGTTTTTCAAAAATTTTTTCAAATTAACTTTCATATAATGTGAGATTTGTATGTGCAAATCTACCCCTAGGATATAAAATCTGATTTATGTGAAAACTATTGACTTTAGGTATAGGAAACCCTAATACAATTTGAAAGCCAAATAAATTTCACGTAAGACGACGAAAGTATATACAGGGTGTCCTATTTGAAATTTTTGACTTATTCTGATTCAAAATTCTGAAAAATGGCACACCGTTTAAGAACACCCTGTGTTGTGAAAATAAATTATTTGTTTATCGCATTAAAGAACATCACTTACTGTTCAAGCGTAGCAACTTTTGTTTTCTTTGATTGTGAAATAGTCCAGTTATTGATTTTTCAAAATTCAGTCGCATCTGTCTAAATTTTTAAAAAAAGTTGAATAACTCAAAAACTATCGATTTTAAATATAGACTACCTTACATAAAATTAGTCCAGAATTTTATGCGGAATCCGAAAATGTAATAATATACAGGGTGTTCTATTTAAAATAACGAAGTTGATGGCGACTTCCGGTATAACCGGAAGTGTAAGATTAATGACATTATTTTAGGCAGATAGGCCATCGATGAAAATGGCCAAGTACAAATTTTCAGATTTTTAATCGACATAGATCACGAGATATTTCTACTGTCCCTTCGTCGTGACACACCCTGTATATAGTATACTATGTATGTACCCGTTGGAATTTACATTGTTTCCGTTTAAATTAGGTTTTGAATTAAAAAAAAAATCAGCGTAATAAAAAATATTTTTCTGGTTTTTAAGTAGAATCATATACATAGTTATAAAGCACTTAATGTTCTTTTAATTTGTTGTAAATAGTTTCAACCGATTAATACTATTTACAATTTCTCGCATACCGCAATAACTAGGTGTGATCCATGTTTACAAAGGTGTGTGATTCATCAAAAACCATTGTTAAACGATTTACTGTTTGATCTGTATTAAGGTACCTTATTATATTGTTACTTACACGAAAGATTTTTTAAATTGTATAAATATTTGACAATTAATGTCGATATTAGAATTTTTAAAAATTTTAAATGTCTTTCAAAATAAGACTGAAATTCTTTGAGTGATTGTGATGGTCAGTAAATAAGATAATAAGGTAAAGTTAGCAACAACAGAATATATTGTAACATTAAATGTATAAGTAGAAAAAAAGTAGAGCATTTCAATATCTGGGAGTAGAAGACGAACACGGGAACAGATAATGTCGAGATTAATAGAAGATCGACAAAGCACTATCACTTAAGTTAATCAGTTGCTATTCAAAATAATATCCGAACAAAAATTCTTTCCATTCCACTACTTTCCAACTCCTTCTTTCTACTGCTCTACTTTCTATTTCCTTCTCTCCGATCCTCCACTTTCCAGCTCTGGATTCTTCTTCTATTTGCTTCTGCTTTTTGTGTTTTAGTTATTTACCCTGATTAAGCCTTTTTATTTTAACTCAAAATTCAAACTTCATAACCTTTTAATTCATTTAGGTTTTTACAATTCCATTCTTCTGACACATCTCTTAACTCATTTAAGACAATCTAATAAATAATAACAATATGACAATCTACAGAAAAATCTGTCTTTTACAAAACTCAGAACTGAAACTAGCAACCGATTTCCTTAAGGGCGACTCATACTCCTGGAAATCCACCGAAAGAAATGTGTCCCAAAAAAAGGGCAGAATCCACAGCCCGGAGATAATTATTGATTGGAAGAAGTTCCAATCAATATATATGATATTATATTGCATTAATTCAATAAAAACTTCTAAAGAAGTGACTTTTGTTTTTCTTTTAGAATAATAGTAAGATAACTGAAACCATTTAAAATAGTTTAGAAACTGAATTAAAATAGAAGTCTACTGGTAAAATCTAAAGTCGTCGACTTATAAAGAACATTACCATTAAATTACATAATCACAATTCAAATGATGCTCTTGCAAAACAGAATGTACTTTCCGTTCGATTTTAATCCTCATCATTATTCAGTGTTGGCCATCTAAGGCAATGACCAGTAAGTGACTGTTGGAGTCGTTGCTGAATGGTAGTAGGCCCACTAACGCACACGCAGTCTTTGCTTTTTAAGGAGTGTCTATCGAATATATAACTTGGTATATATTTGGTATATATTTTGTATTTAAATTTTGTATCTACATTAAAGAATTTATAATAAGTGAAACTTGTTGGTAAGGTAATTAAATTATATCATTTTGTAGTAATCTGTAAATATGAATCTTTTTTATGTTATCGTCTTTGTCTTCATTAACATTTTTTGTAGATCCAGAGTTAATGGTTTGTCATCATTCTTTAACAGCACTTTTTCAATATAATTTTTCACAATGCCTTGCAATTTTTCTCCACGAATTTATCCATCTTACTGATTGCTTACTCATGCTGATTTTGTCAAATTCTTTATTTATATTATCGTACCTATGAAGCCTTTGATTTTTCAGTCCTAGGTCCTTATGATAGTCACTGTTTGCTCCTTACCAAGGAGCATCTACAATGTTTGTTGCGCACTCTTTGTAGGTATTATTGCTGCATTGCCCCATAGTGGCCATCCATTAATCCACACAGGTACCAATATTTGTTTGTAAAGAAGTAACTTACCATGGATCGAAAGAGTTTCTTCCAACTAGAGAATACCTTTTTCTATACCTTATATTCAAATGTTTTTACTTAACAGGAGCCTTACTGCGTATCGTTGCATCTCATGTTATACCTAGATACTTAGCGGTATCTGCACATGTGCTTGGATATTGTTGATTTTGGATAATTGCTACATATCTTAAAAAAGAAATACACACCAAATGCATCTCAAAAGGATAAAAAAAGATGGAAGGAACTGATACAAGAGTAGAAATAAAGAAACATATTAAACCGAAATGATTTAGTTACAAGCGAGCTGCTGAAAAGTCTTTCCCGAAGAGCAATTACTAAAAAACTAATTAAAGCTCCATTTAGATTATAATATGTACTAATGATGTGGATAATGGTCGAAGTCATTATGATTCCTAAGCTCGGAAAACCAGTACATGATTTTCGTCATACAGACCGATATCTCTCTGCACAGAACCACAAATGTTTCGAAAGATCGTTAGACGAAAAGAAAGTCTGTTCAACTGTCTTCCTGATGCTGCATAGGCCTTCGACAAAATCTGGCATGATGGTTTAATACATAAACTTATTTTTTTTTGCCCAATCAGTACTCACAACTCTTACAGTCATATACAGGTGAACTGCATTTTAGAATTAAGAAGACTGTTATTTAGACTTAAAAAAAAATAGAGCAGGTGTTTCAAAAGGCAGTTTGTTGAGTCCGGTCATATAACTATTCTGCACGAGTGATATACCTTTACTGGAAGACTGCACAGTTCTCACCTTTACCGACGACACGACAATAGGGACGACTGGTGTAGAGGCGACCAATAAGGTCTAAATTGCAGTTGATTAAATCAATAAATGTACAAAAATGGAGAATAAGGCTAAATAAAGCTAAATTAGTACATGTTACTTTTATCAATATATGTACCTATTATCCTCAACAATATCCAAGTACTATATACAGATGGTTATAATACTAGATGTCAAATTACACTGGAAGAGAAAAACTGAAAATAAGGTATGGAAAAATGTATTAGCTAGTTGGAAAAAACTCTACTTTGTTATTCCATAATATATTAGTTCTTTACAAACAAATATTGAGATCTGTATGGACTTATAGATGCCCACTATGGGGATCTGCTATAACAAACAATATAACCATAATACCAAGATTCTAGAACGAAACACTGAGAAATGTTGTAGATGCTCCTTGGTACCTACGTGGCAAACAGTGACCTTCATAAAGACTTAGGAATGGAAACTGTGGATATAATCATCGAGAAGATAGCAGGAAGTCAGGAGCAAAGACTTCATAATTAAGGCAATCGAGCTGATACTACTGGGTAACTTAGAAGATTGAAGAAGACAAAGCCTATTGATCTAGTTTGAGTTATAGTAGAAATACCCTTCTGCTACAGTGGTGCCATCTTAACTTAATGATTCGGAGGACACTTTTTGATACAAAGAGAAGGCGCTTCTTATCTCTACCCTCCATATATCTAGCAATTTTTTACGGTTTTTAACTGTTTCACAAAATATCAAAGATTCTAACCTTTTTTTAATGGGTTTTAACTTTTCTAACAAATTTTTGATCCAAACAGAGAGGAGCACTCTACTCTCCATAATACTGGATTATAATACTTGTTTTTAAAACCTTAATTATATTCTTGGTTTAAGTGCTCTCTTGATAAAACTTTAATTACCTACAATATTATAAAGTTACAGTAAACTTATTTATACCTGTCCAGTTTTAAAAGAAAAAAAATAGCACAGTATGCAATAAATATTACGAAGATAATAAATCTATACGTTAACACTTAATTCCGTCATCTCCATCCATCGTTGCAAGTAAGTCATAAAATTGTAACCATCCATGCATGCCGACCATAACCAACAATTGATTATGTACAGTTATGCATGTGCTAGCTGCCATTTATATCTAGCAAACATAATATTGATGCAGAACAGAACTAAACAGAACTCGTAAAGTGGATTATATCAAGGTCAGTAGAATTATGGTTGTAATTACGTACGGAGACAGAGAGGATTATACATTATGATATCGTTACGAAACCGTCCTATTGAGGGTTGGGTTCGGTACGAAGAATGCAGCGACAATTTTTTAAATTTATATCTTGTTAAATATAATTTATCTTATAAGAACAAAAATTGCACTCTAATTTAACTATTTGTTTCAGCTTTAACAATTTCTGAAAGTCCAAACTTCTTGTATGGTTTCTGACGCCGTTTTTCTTTATGACTTTATTTGGTTCTGTGACGTTTTTCACAAAATTTTCCGAAACATGTGGCGTTTATTACATATAGAAAATTTGTTTCTTTTTTAAATTAAATAGCCTAAACATAATTGGTGAAATGCAAAAAAAAAACTGCTGACTGCAGTCAAATTATTATTATTCCATGAGGTATAGAGCCCATCTATTATGACCCATCAGTTGTATTAAACTATTTCTTGTATATATTTTGCTCGGTATGCAATTTAAATAAAATTTGCAAAACTAGCAACCGATTTTCTTAAGGGCCAATAACACTCACAAAAATCTATCGAAAAAACCGGTCCCTAAAGAAAAATCCATATTAATACATAGTTTTTATCAATATCGAAATCTATGCAGGCACAGCTAGTTACCAATAAAGGTGTTGCTACTCAGTATTAACTGAGGCACCAAACTATTACGTCCATGAGGTGTAGAGCCAATCTATTATGACCCATTAGTCAACACTCTATTTTATGCATATATTTTGTTTTTTTCGTTGTTATTTGTATATCTAGCGACCGATTTCCTTAAGGGAGACTCACACTACCGAAAATATATCGAAAGAAGAAAAATCCATATTAAAATCGAAATTTACAGCTAGTTAGGTAGGTACCAATAAAGGTGATGTTACACGGTATTAACTAAGGTAATCAAACGATTACGTAAATGAGGTGTATAGCCGATTTATTATGACCCATTAAATGTACCACACTATTTGTTTAAACATTTTGTTCGTTATGTAATTTTAATATAATTTGTTGTGTTTTTATAGTTCAAAGTATATTTGCCCAATTTTGTGTAAGTTTCTTAACTTTAGCCGGCCAAAATATTATCAGCATTTCTGAATTTACTGTATACAAGTGAAATAGAGAAAGCCTGCGTTAGATTCTAGGTTCACCATCAAGAAAGTAATGCATGTAAAAACACCAAAAAAGGATAAATAAGTCGAGAAAGGAACTGCTGTATGTATAGCCATATAAAAAGAAAAAAAATATAAAAATAACTAATAAATTTTACGAAAGGAAAGTGGGTAACTAATATCACATTGACCTAATTATAAATTTATCGAAAACGAAAACAGAAGTAAAAATAGTTCAATCATTTTTAATTTAAATATTTATATAAATGAATGGAAATATTGTCTAAAATAATATACATTCGTATTATAAAATCCATTTTTACAAAGTTAATTTAAAAATAATCTAAACTCTAAAGAATCGATTTTTTTCAAATTTTATTTTTATAGTCTATTCAACTTTTCACCATCACTTAACCTA
The DNA here is from genome assembly GCA_964028335.1 of Altica lythri. Taxonomy (NCBI): domain Eukaryota; kingdom Metazoa; phylum Arthropoda; class Insecta; order Coleoptera; family Chrysomelidae; genus Altica; species Altica lythri. The sequence continues at coordinate 52,407,360 of OZ034805.1, read as the reverse complement.
GAACAGTCGGATATGGTGTTGTCTCTGTCTTACAAATGGCTCTAGTGTACTATTATAAGTTGTAGGAAGCAGACACTAGTAAAAGTGTGGGTAGCTTTCAGCAAATTTTTGGCCACTCTCCAATCAGCATTGTCATTGCGGTTAAAATAAAACTCGAAACCAGTGCTAGAAGAGATGTTGAATATGTTCATTTTGAAATTGAAATTATACTTTACGAAAATATTAATATGTATGTTTATTACGCTAAAATAAAAAAAATATTATTAGACCAGTCGAAATGCAGACCAGGGGCTCGATTCTCGACATTATTTCACATGGGAGAAATAAAATTTCACACGTGTTTTTGTTTTTGGTATTCTCGACAATCTCACATGAATATTTTCACACAAAAAGTGTACGAAGATTTCCACATGGTTATGGTCATGTGAGAATCTAATCTCCAGTGAAATTATTAGAAAGGAGTATGCGCAGTATTGTATTTACTTGGTTTTAACCTAACCACACATTTTAATAGTTCTATGAGTATTTTACATATTGTTGTAACATTGTTTTCTTGATTATGGAAGAAGCTGCTTTACTTTTTTATTTAGAACTTTTAGAAGAGGTGGAATTATTAGAAAATAATCTACCTCGAGATTTTTGGACCAAGTGGAACAAGAACGATCCATTTGAACGTTTAAGTGCCCAATTTATAAAATTATTTAGGCTTTCAAAAGAAGTAGCTTTACAGTTACTGAATGAACTTGAGGTTATTTTACCAGCACCAACACGGTTATCGGCAATACCTTTTGCAAATGAAAGTAAAAAGTTAAAAAATATATTATATCTATGAGTAGGTATAGTATAACTAGACCCACTTGGATAGGAATTATTTTTCCGATTTTACCAGGGGAAACTCAAAAGAACGTCATTATATGAACGAACTTAGTAAAATATCTATTTAATGTTCCTTTTAACTTCCCGACTCACACCTGTATGCCCATGAAGAGAATTCTTGGAAATTCGAAAAGAGCGTTGACCGCTCAAGTAGTTTTGGATAAACTATACCTATATCTATTTAAAATATTTATTTGTAATATATTTTAAGCTTCTAACTTCATTAAAATTTTTCGCAACAGAAAGTTATCAGACTGATGTTGGCTTAAATAAATATCTTCCTGTTAGCCAATCAATAACAATTAAATACAATAATATACAAAAAATACGTGAGGACAATAATAGCAACAAAATCTTAAAAAATAAAATTTAAACTAAGATAAATAATTCTACGAAACAATATCTTTTATAGGGTTATGTTTTCATTTACAGTCTGTTATTGTTATTGTTAGTTGTCAGGAATGCCAACATTATAATTGAGATTATAATTTTCAAACTATGAAATGTGATTGGCTAATATCTATTTAATATTCGACTTACGTATCGAGACTATTCCCATGTGAAAATATTTTCACATATAACCAAGAATAGCGTTTAACAAAAGCATGTGAATAGACCTAGTGGAAATATTTCACATTGGACAATTTTCACATAAAGTCGAGAATCGAGCCCCAGACCATAAAACACATTTTCCAAAGGAAACTATTTTTTTACCGGAATCCCTTCAGGATGTGCTTAATATCGATAATCACATGTGCTAAATTTTTTATATAACAAAATCTGAAAAAAAAATAAAATTTTTCATTTTTTTGCTCCTATTTTCGTGTATAAATCGGAAAATATTACTCCTAGAGATAAAAATTATACGAAGTTAAAAGTTTCATTATTTAATTTTACACAATATTTGGGAAAAAGTACACAAGAATGAAATTTATTGTTTAACCGTTTTCGGACCCTAAACTTAACTTACAAACTTTATAGTTCGCCTAGAGAAACTTTTTAATATGTTTAAAATGTGTGTTAAATTTCGTTAGGATCGGTCGAGTAGTGTTTGCATAATAATTCCGCAATCCAGTCTACTGGAAAAAAATGGCAAATTTTCAAATTCATACTAGGCCCTAAATAAGGCTCTTAGCTAGTTTCCAATTTTTTTAAATATACACAAAGGCTCAGACTTTCTAACGCTTTTTGTAAAATTAAAATCGGTCCACTAGGAGAACCTAGAAATTTGTTGAAACTTTTAAACATCTTTTAGTGTTACAAACAATCTGAATAACTTTACGAGCTTTAAACATTTTAATTTCAAAATTTAGGAGGCCGAGTTATGATTTTGAACACATTTTGAGTGAATTTCCCCCATACACTCCAAGCGACATTTTACGCGAAAACGGTTTTCTTTTTTATAAATGTTGCCATGAAGCCCAAAGTTTTTATATAAAAAGTAGTTTGTCCTTCCATTTAAACAAAAATATGGTCAACCTGCTGATCATCAAACATTTTCATGAAGAAGAACTTGAATTTATTGGTCAACTTCTTCACGATAAAATTGTAGATGTGATCACGGTATTAGGCCAGCAAAAGGATTGCTTCATTTTTAAAAGTTCCCAATCCTAAAATGTGTACAAGCAACTGCTTTCGCCAATTTCAAGTAAATTGCAAAAGCCCCTAAAAAGAGCTAAAAATTAAAGTTTTAGTAATAAAATTGTGGATCTAGGGCAATAAAATTTTTATGCTTTTTGAACCGTTGAATCCTAATTTCAAGTGTAATTAGAATATTAGCCGTTTTAAATCTAAGAAAATTGCAAAAAACCCAGGAAAATTGCAAAAATCTGGGATTATCTTGATAAAAAAAAAATTGTAGACTAGGATAGGAAGAGATTCATGTAATTTAATCTACTTAATCCTAATCTGCAATGAATTTGGCACATATTTCTTAAAACAAAAATAGCATAAAAGCATTAAAACAGGAAAAATTTGAAATTGAGAAAAATCTACTAAAGACAATTAAATACGTTTCTTGTATTATTACACCCAAAATAAACAATTTTTTTTTAAAACCGGCCAGAAATTAGTACTTTCCGGTTTATTTTTAGGTCAGAAAATCTCATTTTTATTTACTTTCCGGCCTATCTTTAATGAAAAAAAAAAAAAACAATAAAATAGTTAGTCTAAGATAGCGGTCAATTGGTTTCTATGGTAACAAAGTTTTGTATATATTTAAAACTATAAAATAACTTGACATATTTTGACGTTTAGTTGAAAACGTGAAATTTATTATAAAATGGATATTCAAAATGATGCATTTGATTGTAAATTAATGGAAGATGAAATTATACAAGATGAAATTGTTAAGGCGGTCACCCAAGCAACGTTTGTCAAAAAAATGTTAAAATTAGTTAATAAAGAGTTCTTGTTATAAAAATGTAAACTGAATAATATGAAGTTTATGGTAGAACAATGCCCGTTTAAAAAAAAATATTGTAAGTAATACGTCCCAAAAGTGCTTTTACTGGACTCGCAGGCTTGCAGGTCTCGCCTGCAGCTCGCCCTGCAATTTGCCCGCTCGTCCAGTAAAAGACCACTATCGGGACTTGTTACGTAAACTACTATTAAATCTGAGGTAAAAAAAAATTTAAGGTCTATAAATAGAATAATAATTTTCTCGGATTTTAAACGTTTTTCCGGTGGTATCGAACTTTTTATTATCCAATGATTTACGGAGTGGATTTCTCTTTCGTTTATTATCTTCTTTCGGTACTTTAGTGTACAGCATATTTTTATTTCAGTTCTTTTTATACCTAGTCTCCATTTCACTATGTGTCGATAATATAGTTATCCTTGTTCGTCTCTATGATCTCCAAGATTCTCAGGAAAGTGTAATTTAAGGTTCATAGAGCAAACTAAATTTTAGTAATTTGCCATTAAATCTTCTACTAATTTTCTGTAATTTTCACTTATATTATATCCCAAAAATTGTTCACACATTTTTTAAACTTACCAAAGTTGCTCTTTCACTATCGTTAATAATGGTTTCCCAATTTATGCGATTTTTGCAATTTTAATGGATTTTTAACAATTTATAGTCTAAGTACACTTGAAATCAGTATTTACGGGTTCAAAATAGATGAAAAATTATGCTTGTTCTAAATACACAATTTTTATTATTATTAAAACTTCCAATTTTCGTTCGTTCTTATGTTTTTTTTTGCAATTTACTCGCAATTATAGGCCTAAAATGACTTAAATTCGTATTCAGCTGGTCGAAAAACATGCCCGTAGATAGATCGCGTCCGGTGTAGAGAATTTTTGTTTTTGTATACCGGTGATAATTATAATTCACACAGCATATGATACGTGAAATTGTAATAGAAGTAATAGATCGATATTAATACCATTATATTTTATTACAACAATATGCTTACACAGTAAACTTATTTTACTAAGAAACAGTATTATTTTGCAATAATTTTTGTATGTTCTGTACATAAATAAAGATATTAAACGAACAGGCAGGAATATAAAGGACTTAATCTTAATACTAAGGTACTTACGCCTAATAAAGCCCTGTTCTTAAGATGGCGAACCTTCAACATTTTGTACTTTTAAAAGGAAATCGAAATCAGATGTCTAGTTGGTTCCAATTTTTTTAAGAAATAAAGATCTTATTTCCGGTTTTTTAGTGCAGGCGTTTCAGTTTTTTAAAAAAGTTTTTATCATTTTTAGTTGCTACTTGGCTTTGGGACTTTTTGGAGATATAAGTAAATTGTCTAACATCTAGAAACACCATGCTCGTACGGTGAATGAAAACATCGTGTTGAAACGTGGACTTAGTTGTCTGAAATCATCAACCCGCAGTGAGCAAGGGAATTGATTAAATGCTCATTCTTTCTCCTTGAGAGAGGAACCCTTTGGCTTTAAAACATCATTATTAACATATTAACATAACTGCAGAGCTTATTCTGTTTGTGGTACATCCTGGAATATCTTTCACATTGATGACCAGACCTTAACCAAATTTCTATGAGATATTCGGTAACATACATAAAAAAATATATGGTCGAATTGAGGACCCCCCCCATTTTTTGAAGTCGGTTAAAAACTGTTTTTTTGATGCTGATTATGAATCCGGAAAGCTTAATATCATACATATATTATAATATAACCAGCCTAAAAAATTATGGTGGTTACATAAACACTGCTAAACTATATAATAGGATTTTCTATAAATCGATAATGATTAAACGGATCGGGGATATTTCATAAATTTGAATAAATCGTTATTTAATAGCAGCGAACTTACTTAATGGAATTGAAAATAAATTGAATATTTCTACATTTTAAACATATTCTTATTTTACACTTGGATAACAGTTATATTCAATTTACTAGATTTCATCAGGTTAAACCACCAATTACCATTACTTTCAGTTTGTTTTACAGCTTCTTCAATATAGTACAAAAAGATACAGGTTACTTTCATTTTTGTGGTCAATAATCGAGAAGAATTTTTTTCATTTCTACTTGTAAATATGTGAAAACCGGCTCTTGTCTTTACGGTTAGTCTCCTTATATGTCGTTTCTTCGTCGTCGTTTAACGATATGATATCACCTTCAACCGAACTTGAACTTGAGAATTTTTAATAAAATTTTAGATGACACAGGTTGAATATTTTAAAATTTTATCTACATTCAAATTGTGTCTAAAAACAACATAAGATTTGTTGTATACCAGAATATAAACATTACAATTTCAAGTTGTTATGTTTTTAACTGCATTGTAACAGTAAATTCACTTGATGCAATAAACTTTTAATTTTCAGTAAAGTAAATCTAAAACCGATGATGAAATGGGACTGAAATTTCTTCCCTTCAAACACGAAGATTTCCACATTATAGCGCTTCTTCCTCTTTGATTTCAGAGAGTATCAATATTGATATACAATAATTGAAGTATTAGGGTAAGGGTTGCTTCTTGACCTACTTTAGCGTTATATCTTGTAGTACGAAGGTTGTCTCTATGGTTGTGCATACAGCCGCTTAACAGGAGACACCAATAGAACCTTTAGACACAAATCTAACTTCAATCTTGAGAGTTTTAATTGCAATACAAGTCGTAGTACAGTGACTTTTTGAAATTAGCACGTCGGTCGAAAAATGGATCTTAGCCGAGAACATTTTCGAGCAATAATTTTTAAGTGATCGGGTTTTTAAAAATGGTCCTTCTGGCTTTTATAAATGTTGCTTAGGTAGTCATTTTACAAAATTGTCAAATATATTATGTTAAACTGAACTAACAAGTTTTCTATTAATGCAATTCTTTGTAAAATACAGGAGTAACGGATAAATAATTTTTTCCTATTGAGGTCAACTTTAAAAACGTTTATGTGTTTACTATTGCCTGTACATATTATAACTTCTAAAACTCGTAAAATTTTATACGATGGTTTAAGAAAATTTTAAAATAAATTCTTACTATATATACAAAAACATATTCGGTATTACGCCACATACTTAATTATTGATGCTCTGCTAAATTGAAAAACAAACAGTTTTTGATTTGTATATATTTGCGAATATTCAGTCCTTGGTCAATCTAACTTTTCATCACAAAATATTTTTAGATTATTGAAGACGCTATTCCAGTATTTATAAATCGAAAATCCTAACATCTACTGCAATACGTATGCAAGAAATAACCGTGTAAATAATTATTTAAATTTATTTTTACGATCGAGGTATTTTATAAGACCGGCTTGTGTATCCTTCCGTCCGTGTGTGCTATTAATCAGGAACGGACGATGACTGGGTCATGAAATTTGGTATATAGAATCTTCATGCCATGATGAAGAAACCTACTGATTTTGGCTCTAATAGTAAAATTTATCGGTTTTTAAAAACAAAACTTTACTTTTCTGCTTCAATTGATCCAGGAGGTTAAAATTATGTCCTACTTCACTGGTTCTGTTCATTACTATCTTCGCCTTTTATCTCCCTAAATCAAATTTTGTTCTGTTCCTATTGGTTGGTTGACTTCTATCTTGGTTTCTTGTTTTTCTTAATTTCTCAGTGATCTGTCCGTTTTGGTTGGTTGTCTCACGTTATTGTTTCAAAACCCCGTTGGGCGCCAATTTTTGTTATGGATCTTAATGCACCGGCTTCTGGGACTGAAATATAATACTGTACTGATGAGCTCTAACTAGAGCGTAACACAATGTCTAGAGTTTGGTTTTGCCCTTTATAGACTGATCAATATTTATATCTACGTCGCAGCATCCTGTGTCCTAGAGTTAAGAATTCTAACCAGGCACAAATCCAGGTAATTTATCTGGAGTATACTGACAGCATTGACCGAGATACGTTCATATCTTTTTTTCATCATTCTATGTATAAGACTGTCAAAAAACGCTCTGTTTCGTTTATTTATTAACCTTGCCTAATGTTCTATTTGATATGCAAAGCGACCACACGAGAGCTATTTTTGGAGTAGAGATATCGCTACTTGCGACTGTGTTATACTTACGCAAACTTTTACATCAAATATTGACCAGTCAATACCGGAGATGTCTCTTCATTAGTGACTGAAGAGACAAATGTGTACTGCACTGATGAGCTCTAACTAAAGCGAAACACATTGTCTACAGTTTGATTTTGTCCTTGTATAGACTGATCAATATTTATATCTACGTCGCAGCATCCTGTGTTATAGAGTTAACCACGCACAAAACCAGGTAGTTTATCTGGAATATACTGACAGCATGGCACGAGACACGTTTGTATCATTATTGTTTTCAACTATTTATGAAATAAATGAATATGAACCACTATATATAAATAATTTGAATATGTTTACGATCGATTTTACAATATAACTTTCCAGAAGCAACATGAAGAGGACAAATGAATATGATATGCAATATCTTGAGTGAAAGTTGATTACACTCCCTCGCAATAAGTATTTAACCAACATCTGGTTTTAGTTTATGTTTATAAATTCAATACTTTTACGGTTAATTTCCGCCGGTATAAAAATAGAAACAACGGTTATCATATTGTTGGATAAAAGTATATACACTTACGCCTTCAAACAGATTTGTTAGATATGAATAAATTTGTAGTTAAATCGAAGTATGTACCTATAATTTAAGAGAAGTTGTCAGCACATTAAAGTGTATAGATTGTTCGTCATCCTTATCTATATGAAAGGTACAGGGTACCTTACGGTGGCGTCATAATACTTGCTTAAGTAAGAATTGCTCGTGTAAATATATAGGTTGTCACCTGAGCCATCTTATGGAGGCGTCGTAGTACTATAATAATTAAATAAGCATTGTTCATTGACATATATAAGATTTCGACTGCGCCACCTTATTTATTTTATACAGCTTTAATTCTTAGTTTAATACAACTATTCTTGGATATTACCTTTGATAAAGATAAAAAAACGTTTGTTTTTTAAATTGAAATCTTTGTTTAATATTTATAAAAAGTTAAACCTATTGGTATCACATTGTTGTGCATAATCATAATGAAACTTAAATAAATATATTGTACCAAAAACGTTGTACATTCTTATTGTTTCTGATTAAGAATATTCTTTAAGGATAGTCGTGAAATGTTATCGCGATTATATTTGTAAAGCGAGACGGAGAAATACAAAGGTATGCATAAAATTGTCCAGTGTTTCGTAATATCTAAAGTAACAATCACCTGTAAGTATGTCGCCGAATTATAGTAGCCTAAGACAATATACTACAACAAAATAAACAGTAATTTATTTATTTGGCGTATGGCTTATAATGCATCACAGAAATAGTACCTACAACTATATAACTCACAAAAAAGGAAAAAATGTATACAGTAACATGCAAAAAAACATATTACTTTACAAATTTCGGAGGTTTTGCTAATTTTAGTGCTTTATTTTCTCGACTAAACAATCGGTCATTTCGTGCGTAAGTTCGAGCAAACTACATAGCTCTGTTGGTGACTTTCCAAAGACTGCAAGGCCGAAAAGTGTTCGTACACCTGATAATATCGTTGCTGTAAAGGAAAGTGTGTAAGAGAAAATTATGTATTTCATCCACCTGTTTGCGGCGTATTATGCACAAACAATTTATGCCTATAAGATACAACTGAAGCTTATTGATCATTTTAATTGCCGTGTTCTATCCGATTGACTGTTTGAATATCGAATCAATCAAGCCAATTTTCCATTAAACATTAGGTTCAGAGATGAGGCACATTTCACGTTGAATGGAACGGTAAATCAGAAAAAATTGTCGCATTTGGGGCGAGGAAAAAACATTCTTAAAAAGTCACTGTTTGGTGTCCTTTCTGGTCCAAATAAATTATTGGACGTTACTTCTTTAAGAACAATACTGGAAATACGGTTACGCGCTCATTATTGCAGTCGAAATTAAATTACCGCTTAATTTCAAGACATGGAATTCTAAATTGTTATAACGGTACTGGTTGGTATAACGATCTCCCAGGACTTACTCTGGAACGAACATATTGCATCAATAGCAACTGCAGCAGGAATAAAGTTAGGCTTTCTTTTTAGAGCACGGAAATATTTCTCTTCATCCAACTTAGATACTCTTTACAAAACCTAATCTCCGTCAGTTCTTGATGTAATACAGAGAAGAACAGTTCGACTAATAAAGACACCAGTGTCATCAAAATCCTAGCCCCATTGTCCCACCGAAAAGCAGTGTCTGATCTTTTTCTGTTTTATCGATACTTAAACAAATTTTGCTCACAGGAACTCACAGACAAGCCAAAGCAACGCGAAGTGCCAACTCCATGTCTCCTTATACTGTTCAGTGCCAGACATCGAGAACAGAAATAAAAAAATGTTGCTTTGAAAAGCAAAGTTTACGTGAAAGATTATCAATGAGATTAAGCCCGCATAGAAATCACAATGTTGAAAAATGTCATCGAAAATTTCGACCATCGTTTTGACGTCAGCCGAGCCAATCGTGGCGAACATTTTAATGATATTAATTTTCATTCATAATGTTCAAAATTCTACCAATAATTAATTTAAATTTACTTTACTGCGACTGATTTGACGGACTCCATAAAATCTATAACTCATGAATCACTAGCACGATTTTTAAGTGTTTAATAATAAAATAATTATTTAGAGCGTATCTAAAGAGCTGCATGAGGTTCGGGAGCTAAAGACTATCGACCCTTGCCCTAAAGACAATACTTATCTACCTAAATCTATAATTAAAAGTTTTCCTACTTAATAAGAACCAGGATCCAAATTAATCACTTAAAAACAGTATTAGTAAGCTTATTAAAGTGGACACCAAAACGCTTATCGTTAAGTAAATACCTACAGATATGTCAAGGTAACCATAAGAATTGTTTTATATAGAACAAGGGACTTATATTAACTGTATTATGTTGGATTTTTATTTTTACAGCTTATCACGATACTATATCTCAGTGTTTCCGACGTATTTGATATTGTTAATGTTATTTTACCTTGACAGAATGGAATTCGTGATATTTCTATTGATGAATTATAATTTTAAGTTATATACACATATAGATTTTTATATAAAACTTGTCCAAGCCACAACGAATAGGCTTGTCTGTAAATAAATTTCATTTACGGTTCTTCCTTAATGCTTTTCATAGCTGATGTGCAGGAAAAATGTTTACGTTCGTGGGAGATGACCTTTAAACTTTCACATGATTACTTTAATGTTTTTTTTAGGTCATTCTTTAGAACTATCACACACTTTCTGTACTTACTGAAAGCAAATTCGCGATATTATCCAAGAACTGTAAATAAAAGCAGGAAACTAGATTAAATTTATTTTAATCTCTCATGTTTGTTGTTATGTATTGTGTTAGTGAACCAACTAAGTACGGTCAAAAAAATTGCATCTTACAGAAAAAGAAAGTTTACACTTATATATATCAGCCTTTTTATTATTTTCTAATAAAACTTTATGATTTTTACAGGGCGCTTTAGTAGCAGCAAGAGAGCTAGAGCCAAAATTTCGCAGTCATCCGTAATATGTCACATTACGATGTAGAATTGGCAGACATGTTATTGATGGGGATTTTTTGCCCAAATTTCGACCCTATTAACCATTGTCCGCCACTTCCTTTGTATCCACCCAGCTCTCCGCCCTTTCGGATTTAGGCTACTCAAGGGTCCAGCATTACGTGGCAGAAATGCATTATCGATGACGATTTTTGTTCAAATTTTGTCTCTCTTTACACCTTGTTTGTATTCACCCAGCTGACCCCCATTTCGGATTTAGGCTCCTCACGATTCAACATTACCTGGTAGAAATGGTAAACATATTATCCATGACGATTTTTTGCCCAAATTTTAGCTACTTTGTATCCACTCAGTTGTCCACCCGTGGGGATTTCGAATTGTCGTATAAACACTTTCGACATGGAATATTTTCATCCATATTATCGATGATGACAATTTTTCGCAAAATTGGCAACTTTCACCCCTTATAGCTACACTGTGTAGCCACTAGGGTGTCCCCTAAACTGGAACACAAATACCTGTATTGAAAAACATGTTGGCTCCCCTGTGGTGAGCGTGTTGAGACCAGCTAATGAATAATTGGGTGATTTCGACTGGACTTCATCAGAGGCAAATTTTAGTTACTTTAATTATCAACTTGTCTCACTAAATCTATCTAATGCATTTTTTAATTTAGTAGAAACTCACCTGCTGCGTTGTATTTGGTGTCTGATCTATATTTGGCGTATTCTATTATACATACGTAAATAAATAATTGTATGAAAGGAGAAATATCATATTACGAAATTTCGACTCTAGTTCTTATATTATTTTGTCGGACAGTATCAGTACTGCTAAGTTTTTTCTACAAAAGCGATTTCCCGATAAATTTGCAACTTTCACCCCTTATAGCTACCCCCTGTATACTGTAAGGTGTCTTCGTACGCGGAAAAGTAGACTATTCGAGTATTCTAGTGCAGAGCTTTTTCTCCAAAAGTGATTTTTAGTTCTAATATAGAAGGTTACAATAGAGAAAAGAAAAATTTCAATCTTAAGTTTTCATAAAACAATATACAAAGTATTCCATCAATCTTATTATTCCCTTTTTTTATTACAATGATTATTAAATAAATTATTTTCTTTAGTAACCCTCGCGGTTTACCACTAAAGTACCATCATTTTTGATCCAGTATCGTAGAAAAATATTAAATAAAACAAACTTTTTAGCTACACAGTAATTCAAGAAGCATGAAGCATAAAATTCTTGTACTCTTTTTTACATCATATTTAACATTAAACAATTTTTTGTAATATGCTTATCATTACTTAACGTTCAATTATATAGTTGCACAAACATTAAAAAACAGTACAATAAATACGGTTCAGTAATTCACGACGTGTTTCTTGATATTGTAGATTCTAAGAAGAAAGTGTTTGTCGCCAAATCTGAAATCTAAATTGGCTCCTCGATTGGCTCAGTTAAATTTCAACAATTTATGTAGTTACCTATATAAAAATTGCTTGAGACTCGTTCTCGATATATTTAAAAAATCCAAAATCTCTTTTTATTTTTCTAAAGTAGAGATAAAAGTGGTACGTAGGCTAGCAAAACTATAGAGAAATACGTCAATCTCGAGATCTTGAGCTACCCTGAGACACACAACCTTTTAAGTGACAGGCAATATGTTTTTCGCCAACAAATGTCAACAGCCGATCTGCTAGCGTATGTAACTCATGTCTGGAGTGATGCCATCCACCGTCATGGGCAGACTCAAATAGTATCACTAGACATCTCAAAAGCATTTAATCAAGTGTAGCATGCATCTCTCTTGAACAAACTAAACTGCCTTTATACGGACTCTCGCTAAACCTTTGCAGATGGATATCCAACTTTTTCTCCAACAGGCATTTCCAAGGTGCCGTAGACGGACATTCCTTCAACCTCTACAAGATCAATGCTCGAGTTCCCTAAGGATCGGCTCTTTTTTTTTAACAGAGGGCCAGGCTTAGGGGTAGTCCATGGGATTGCATCGCAGCTAGTACAGCTTATTGTGCACCCTCATTCACAGGTCCTCATTCTCCGTCAAATCCCAGGTTCTTAATAAACCAAGAGATCCTTTTGACTATGGTTGCCCGTTCTTCCCTTTGATCTCAAGTCGGTACTCTATTCCTAATACTGATTTATGATCAACTAGAACCCTCGATATATACAGTTTTGGAGATGATAGCAACCTACGTTGTAGCAAAGACCACAACCGTTCCATATCCCTATTATTGAAGAGGACAGAAGATCCACAACGGCTTCCCTTAATCAAGATTTGAGAGTCGTAGACGAGTGGGGAAGAAAAAATTATTTGTTTCTATTACTGTTATATTTTCAAAAGAAATATCCTATGTAGTTAAATATTCTTCTAAACACCTATAAATTGTTACTTCTTTTCCATCAGTTTCAAGTTATTTAGGAAACAAAATTTATTTCATCAATGACTTGCCCTTTTCTTTGACTGAAATATCTAACATACACCATAAGAATAGCAGAAACGAAATATTTTATTTATAAGAATATTATGTGTATTTATATTTTTAGAAGCTAATTTATTTACGTTTAGATTTTTTGTAAAATTAGGAAGTTTCACATCTTTTTCTTCATATGTATTGCTAATTAAATTTACTATCTAAACTAAACTTAGAGTTTTATAACTAATAACAACTGATAATAAATCAATTAAAAAAAAATAATAGTATATTATTCAACGAGCGTATAATGGTAGCTATTATTCACGAAGATGAAGTTTACAACACGAGCCCACAGGCGAGTGTTGTAAATCATCTGAGTGAATAATAGCCATTATACACGAATAGAATACTATACTTTGTCCACGACACGACACAATTGCTATAATCACAACTTGAAAATTCTAAATTTACGCTATAATTAATGTAATTGAAGTTTCAAATGTATATGACTTACACTAACTACGATCTAAATTTAAGGATTAAAGTGTGTGTGTGTGTGTAGCTTAGATGTAGTGGTAAAAGGTAGGTCGATTCTTTATACATGTGTTTTGTTTGTTTACACCATTGACATATAAATACGGATTGAAATGTCAAAGGAAAATATAAAATTTGTCTAACATGAGTTATTCTCATATAAAGTTTGGACATACGTTCTGTTGTGACGTCATGCAGTGAATAATGAACCATTATTCACTAGTGAATAATAGGTACTATTATTCTTTATGAAGCACTAGTATAATGAACGTTTTGTAGAACAGTCGTGGACAAACAAATTTTATAAACGTAGTCAGGTATGTGTGATTTTTATAATAAGAATTGATTCTTCTTGGACCCCAAATTGACCCCCTGGCTCATGTCGACCACTGCTTCTATTAAATAGATCCTTGTGGGTCTATATCTCGGTCTATATAGACCACTTTGGCTACATCTGCTATAATGTAATTACAAACCTAAGTTGCGTACGCCACTGATGAAGTGTCAAAATTTATTTTCATTGATTAATCGATTTCTCGAATACTTTTATAGATAATATTAGCTAATGAAACATTTTCTGAGCATTACGTTTTACAATATGAATATGTGACGTTGTTGATGAGAACTGAAATTTTAGATATAGATAGATTCACATTTTTATTTATAATAATATAATCATTTTAGCAATTATAATAAAAACAGTATCTGATCGCTAGATATAAATGTTTGTTTCAGACAGGTTTTTCTCATTCGTAGGAAACTATTAATTATACAGAATAAATTGAAAATGCTAAAAATAGCCTATTCTAATGTGTTAATATGCACTTCGTACTCTACATAATGATTCCATCACAGCAAAATAACATTTCCTATTCTTACTGGGCGACCTTAACAAAAAAAAACAATTACGATGTATGTATAATATTAATTAAATTTTTGTTATACAGTAGTCTAGGCGGGATCTGTTTTGGATTGGACATTTTCCATTGAAAGTTATTTTTTATCTTTTTTTTTATGGATGTTGTTATGAACCGCATTACATAAAACTTTTTATAAACAAAGTACTTGACAAGACGAGGATATTTGTTTAAAAACAAGCCCTCTATCACTTATGGTTACACGGCAAAATTATGCCAACTTAGACCCTCAATATCTCGGCAACCAGTAAGCTAAATGTATCTTTTTTGGAAAAATTTATATGTTCAAAGTTTTTAAAGTTATTTAAATTGTTTATAAGCCTAAAAAATGTTTAAAAGTTTAAAATAATTTCTAGGCTCTCCTAGTGGGACGATTTTAAAATTGCAAAAAGTGTTTGGATGATTTAGCCTTCCTTTATATGTAAAGAAAATTGACGACTATCTGAGAGCCTTATTTAGGGCCTAGCATGAATTTAAAAATTTGCATTTTTTTTCCAGAAGGCTGTATTTTAAATTGATCATGCAAAAACTATCCGACCGATCTTAACGGAATTTAGCACACCTTTTAATCATATTAAAAAGTTTTTTTAAGCGGAATTTTGAGGTTGTAAAGTCAAGTTTAGAGGGTCGAAAACAATTAAAGGATAAACTTCATTTTTTTTGTACTTTTTTTCCAATTATTGCCATTTTCCCAACAATAAACATTAAATTTTTAATTTCTAACTAACCAAATAGTATGAAAAGTGAAATAACGAAATTTTTACTTCTCGTAATTATTTCTCTAGGACCTAGGAGCAATAGTTTCCGAATAATACACGAAAATAGTAGTAAAAATGAGAAACTATTGGTAGAATAAGAACCAAAGACAATATAAACATATAAAGTAAAAAAATACAAATATAAGCAGAAAGAAAAATTACAAACTTACAATTTTAAGAAATGTGATCGAATGATCGATTCACTCGTAGCTGAACCGGAATACTTTGTACCGCCTATCAATCAATGATTTCTTTTTCTCATCTTCTGTTTTTTCCAATTTTTACAATTTTTTTCTCGTTTTCTTGATTTCCATGTACTTTGTCTCTTTTTGTTGTTTCATTACATTTTCTTGTTGGTTTCTATATTTTTTATTCGTTGTAATTATTTTGTGATTTTTATGGTTTCATTTTTTTATTTTCTATACAATTTTTTGTTTCTTTTTTCTTATTTATGTTTTTCCGTTTTTTTTTTCATTTTACGTTAGTTTATTGTTTGTAACGTTTTTTTACTTTTTTTTTTATTTTCTTTTTTTTTCTGATCTCTCCCTTTTTTATTTTTTACATTTTTCTCTTTTTTTTTATATTATTCGATATATCTTATTTTATCCTGTTTCTTTTTTTTTATTTTTTTATTCTATTTTCCAATCATATCGGTTTTTTAAATTTTTGCTAGTTTTTCATTTTTTCTTCTATAATTCAATTTTTTTCCATGAGAAAATCAGATTTTAGCATCTCTTATAGACTTATAAGAATACTAGCTGTCCCGGCGGACTTCGTACCACATAACACTGTATTTTATAATTAATCGATTAAATATATTAGATATCCACTGCGCCACCTTGCGGTGGATTCGTAATACTTAATTTAGTAAGAATTTCTCGTTTAAATATGTGAGATAATAACTGCGCCACCTTACGTTGGCGTCATAGTATTTGATTTAGTAAAAATTGCTTGTTTAAATATATGAGATATTAACTACGCCACCTTACGGTAGCGTTATAACATTTATTTTAGAAAGATATTTTTTGGCTTTATTTTTTTAGTATTTTCCCTTTTCTTTTAGTTTTTCGTTTATTTATTTATTTATAAATCGAAATTCAACATTATCTATTGGTTTCCTCCATAGACAAATTCTATTATCTCTGGTTTCCTCAAAACGTAACTGTTCAATAATCTAAAAATCTAAATACAGTGCCATCTACCGGGTGTCTATCTAATCTAGGTGTCAAAAGTTTATAGAGTTACTTCAATTAACTTAAACTGTCATCTATTAGGAATTCGTAGAACTAAACAATAAATGTCACTTAGGGGATATTGTCACTTTACCGTCGAAATATACAAAAAAAGTAAAAAAAAAGTAAAAAACATTTTATAGTGGACCAAATAGTAAATCTAAACCATTCTCGAATCCATTTAAATATATACAAAAAAAATTATGAAATTCGGTCCAACCGTTTAGAAGGAGTTCAGTAACATACACACGAACACAAGAAATATATATATATATAAAGATGGTATCAAAAATTTCACATGAGTCAACAACAATCTAACTTTTAAAAATTTTCATATAAGTACAGACAAGTGTTTTCCTTACACAGCCGCCCAACTCATTGCGATGGGATGATCGATATTACAAAAACATCGATATTGTCATTGATGTCAACATCGATTCGAAAGTAACGATGTACGATAAATTTAGGATGTATTATGAAATACACAAGAAGTAAATTAACATTCCCAATAATTTCTGGGTACACTCTACAAAAAAAGTATCTTAGTCGGGAGTTTTCCTTTAAATCTGGTTGTTGGTAGATATGTTGTCTTTTCAAATTCATCGATGTCGCTGTGGTAAATAAATGTTTATTGTGCCTCATCGCTGTTTTAAACAGTTCTATTGACGTTCTTCGATTCCATTGTCTCCGATTCTTCAACAAAGACATTCGTCTTCTCTCCAGTTCTCCTCTTACCTTCCACCTTCACTTGTACTACGAACCTCATCAATTCATATTTCTCGTTTCTTGGTATGAGACCAAAGTGACTCATTTTGCTTTCCTTTATAGTGTTGATTATTTCCCTATATTTTTTTTATTCTTCTTAGCATTTCCGCACTTGTTATGTGGTGTGTCCAGAATATTTTCCACAGTCTTCGATAACACCACATTTCAAAGCTAATTTTTTCTATGTCGCTTCTGTAATTGTCCAGGCCTCAACTCCATACAACAGGATAGAGAATACGTAGCATCTCAATACTCTAGTTCTAATTTCCATGTTCAGTTTTCCATTGCACAATATAACTTTCATCTTTTATACCAGCCTAGAGGTTTTCTTATAACGTTAACTTTGTCTTCCTCAATATTGTTCTTATTGACACCATGATTTTTGTATTTAGTGCCGTTTCATACCAAAATCTGTAGCCCTGCTCTGCTGTCCGCAAAGAGTATTGTATCGTCTGCGTAGGTATCTAAGATTATTTAGAAGTGTTCCGTAAATCAACATGTCTTCACAAATCTCCTCTAATGCCTCTTTAAACAATTCTTCTGAATACTTATTAAAAAGTAAAGGGGAACACATATATTATTGTCTTAGTCCTCGATTTATAGGTAATTGCTAATTATTTAAACTTTGAACAGGTGGTTCCTAGGACTTGCCAATAGGCTAGATATTTAAGAGGACTTAACATCGATATCAAAGCATCGGTATTTTCCCACTGTACATCGATGTTCATCGATAAATATCAATCATCTCTAATCCCTTCCCTATCCCTATATATTATAAATGTGAATGTAAGTTTGTTTGTTACGCTTTCACGCAAAAACTACTTAACCGATCATCATGAAAATTTGTACACATATTCTTGGAGGTGCTAGAATTAACATAGGATACTTTTTATTAAAAAAATCACAAAAACTAGCTTCTTCAACGCCATCTAGCGGTTCAGTAATGAAGTTACAAGCCTGAGTATTCCACCGTGAGGTGGCGCAGTTAATATCTTATATATTTAAACTCGTATTTAAACTAGCAATTACGACTTAATAAAGTACTATGGCGCCACCGTAAGGTGGCGCAGTTAATATCACATATATATTTAAACGAGCAATTCTTACTTAAGGTTTATTTCGCATAATATCTCATTTATTTCAACAAATTCTTGCTAAATTAATAATATGACGCATCCCTTCCCTTCCCTATCCCTATCCCTTCCCTTCCCTATATATTATAAATGTGAATGTAAGTTTGTTTGTTACGCTTTCACGCGAAAACTACTTAACCGATCATCATGAAAATTTGTATACATATTCTTGGAGGTATTAGAATTAACGTGGGATACTTTTTATTAAAAAAATCACAAAAACTAGCTTCTTCAACGCCATCTAGCGGTTCAGTAATGAAGTTCAAAGCCTGAGTATTCCACCGTGAGGTGGCGCAGTTAATATCTTATATATTTAAACTCGTATTTAAACTAGCAATTACGACTTAATAAAGTACTATGGCGCCACCGTAAGGTGGCGCAGTTAATATCACATATATTTAAACGAGCAATTCTTACTTAAGGTTTATTTTGCATAATATCTCATATATTTCAACAAATTCTTGCTAAATTAAATAATATGACGTAAGGTGCCGCAGTTGCTACCTAATATATTTAATCGATAAATTACAAAATATAATCAAAAAATAGTATACAGCTGAAAATTTACGAGAAAATATGATAAAAACGATAAAATCAAAAAAAAAAAAAAAATTGAACCCAAAATAAAATCGTAAAAATTTGAAAAAACCAAAAAATACATCCGTTATATGCGGTACGAAGTCCGCGGGGCCAGCTAGTATTAGTATAGATTCAATTTATGTTATCTATATATATATAAAAATGAATGTTTGTCTGTATGTCTGTATGTACTCAATGAACTCAAAAACTACTGGACCGATTATTATCAAAATTGGTATGTATATGTATTTTTCCACGGAGAAGGTTTGTATGATATGCTCATTGATGCCACTCGCCACCAGGTGGCGCTGCAGACTAGCAACTTCTGTCCCGTTCAACCGATTGTCATGAAAATTGGTATGTATATGTATTTTTCCACGGAAAAGGTTTGCATGATATGCTCACTGATGCCACTCGCCACCAGGTGGCGCTGCAGACTAGCAACTTCTGTCAAGTTCAACCGATTGTCATGAAAATTGGTATGTATATGTATTTTTCCACGGAAAAGGTTTATATGATATGCACATTGATGTCACTCACCACCAGGTGGCGCTGCAGAGTAGCAACTTCTGTCCCGTTCAACCGATTGTCTTGAAAATTGGTATGTATATGTATTTTTCCACGGAGAAGGTTTGTATGATATGCTTATTGATGCCACTCGCCTCCAGGTGGCGCTGCAGACTAGCAACTTCTGTCCCGTTCAACCTATTGTCAGGAAAATCAGTATGATGATGTATTTTCAACGGGTAAGATGAATATGGTATTCGTATTAATGGAAGTTACCACCAGATGGCGCTTCTATGTATCAAATTCAATACTGATTAATAGATATCTACACGAATTCGTATAAATATAAGTTCGAAAAATATATTTTTGGTGCGATAAGTAAAACAAAACTATAAACTTTCTTTCCTTTTCTATCTCTTCTTCTCTTTTATTTTTCTTAAATTTATTTTAGTTGCTGGCGTAGCAACGCGCGCCGGGTACAGCTAGTCTTATAATAATTCAGTGTCTGGACTACTACATTATTTATTAAATTATTTCTAATAGAAATTTCAGATTTGATAAAAAGTTTAATATATATTTTCTAATTATCATATTATCTTTTCTACGATATCCCCAACTGGATTATACTAGCTTGATTCCATTTTTTAATTCATTTATATCTCATTTACTGCCTCAGATTATTTAATTCGACCTCTTGAGTATATTTACCTAATTTATTGCAACCACATTACAGCGCTCGTTAAAATTACGCAATGAAATCCAAACAAGACTAAAAATAAAGTGAGACATGCTCTTTTTATTTTTTAAACTTTTGTCATCGTGAATTTGGCTTATTACCAAGTCCGTTTTTTTGTTCGTAAAACGGGACTGAAGAATTCGACTTTGATTTTTATCTTGTTCGTTCTAACAAATTGAACATGTGAAGTGTTGTTTATTTTTAACTAATTTAATCAATACTTTTTTATAAATAAATAAAAACAATGTAAAAGAATGATTAATTTGTTTGTTGTTTCGTTTTTTTCATGTTTAATTGTAGTAAAAATCATTGCCATACTAACAACTCAAACAATGTCGAATGCAGAATACAAACTCCGCCCAATTTGTTTGAACTTTAATTGCACTTTGCAATAGCCTTGTCTCTTCAGTAATTAAGTTTTCTGTATTTCTCAATTTGTAGTGTAACACGTGAACTTTGGAAGCATTACAACGACAATAGTTATTTATGATATGAGTGTTAAAAGTGAGGTTTTATTTTGTGAGTGAAAACGTTTGTGAAATGAGCGGAGCGAATTGAACAATTTCACGAACAAAATAAAATCACTTTTAACACAAATAACATACAATGTTTTTTGTACAACTTCCCTATTTTGATAATGAAACGAGCAAATTTGCAATGACAATAAACCAAACCGTGTTAAAAGTAAACTAAACCGTGTTAAAAGTAAACTTGTTTACATGGCAACGTGTTAAAAGTATTTTTAACACGCTGCTATGTAAACAATCGTTTTTAACATTGTTTGCTATCATTAAAAGTGTCACTTTTAATGACAGTTGTACAAAAAAATATTTATGAGAAAAAAAAACTTGGAAGTCAGGAATCTAATCGACAGAATCTATGCTTCTACTTCTTATAAAAATAAGTTATCAATTTTTAGTTCGTGAAAACTGTCATTATAGACAGCAGTGCGTGAAGGATTGAAAGTGTGCGTGAAGTAACAATGTATTTTACCCACGACTCATAAGTAAATTGCGTATTTTTTAACCTATAACTCTGTCAGTAAGTGTCAAATTAATGATGAGTTGTGTTATAGTTTCATTTACTAAACTAGTGGTGTAAGTAAATAGAAACCTGTATTATTATGTTGGTTACCTACAGTTTTCATTAAATTAAACTAACATTTGACATTTCTCAGACAGAACTGTCTGCGAAATCGGATATTTGTGACAACTTATGCCAAAATTTAAATTTTATATTTGTTATTTTTAGTTTCATACAAAACCATTTGGTAAGTCGTGGGTAAAGCGTAGTACTTAACTCGAGGAACAAATTGCATATTTAGCTCGTTTCTTTAGCCCTTTCGCTCGCAAGCTCGCTCATGGGCCAAACATACACTCGCTGTAATATGCAATTTACTCCACTCGTAAAGTAATATACTATTAAATGGGATTTACTTTTTCACACTGTTTTTGACACACCTTCATATAATCAAATATCCTTAGCATTCGCGTTGCCATGGTGTTGCTATGAGAGGATTAGTTTTGTTAGTATCTTGTAAATGAATTGAAAATAAATTGCTTTCTTGTAATTATTTTTTATTTGATTATCGTGGATAAAATATTGTATGAAACTGTGCTTGAAGTGCTTTTTGCGCACTTACGCGATATATAGCACTCGCTTCGTTCGTGCTCTAAACTAAACATCGCGTGCGTGCGCAAAAAGCATACTTCACGAACTGTTTCATAAATAACTATTATTAAGTACCATCGAAGTACTTTATAGGAATAGCTTGTGTGCCTCTCCGTCCGTATGCGCTATAACTCTTCAACAGCCAATCACAGGGTCATTAAGTTTGGTAGGTATATAGAATCCTATTGATTTTGGTCTAGATCGGATAGGGATAGACCTAACGGTTTTCCGAAACTTGGGTATATAATTAATTTTTTCCTTCGTTTGTATCCGCCCTTGATCGAAAGGTTACAGGATTTGTAGAATCCTCATGTGCTGAAGAAGACCCCTATTGATTTTGTACAGATCGGATAACCTTAAAGGGAAAATTATAACGGTTTTCCAAAACTCGTATATATAACGCATATGAATAAATTCAAGTCTTACATCTTACATTGGCTTTATTACTGTATTTTTAGTTAGGCATGTACCATCAGACGCAAATCTAACCTCAATCTATAATTGAAATAAATCTAGAGTTTCATTGCGATAAAAGTCATGTAGGTACAGTGAATTATTGAAATTAGCAAGCGAGTCGTTAAATGGATCTTAGCCGAGAAATAATTTTTTACAATTTTCGGAGACGAATTTTAACGTGGTCGCTTCAGTCTCAGCAACGAATCCAGGCTAGGTCCACCCGAAACAGCCGTCACACAGCAAAACATTGATGCGGTTCGTCAGCCAATTAAGGATAACTGCCAGGAGAAATCTTTGGGCATTTCAAAGACTTCGATCCAAAAAAATTCTACATGAAGAACTGGGTGTTACGAAGTTGCTTTCCTGTCGGATCCCTCATTTGCTCACAGAATAGTGAAAAGCGGCACGTGTCAATTGGTGTCAAAAAAATTGGAACGGTTTAAAAAAGAAATGCTCAAACAACATTTGTAGTATTGTTAGCGGCGATTTGGATTTACTCCTACGAACCGGAAAATAAACACTAATCCACTGGGTGGGTGTTTCACGATGAGGAAAAACCAACAAAAGTGATCCGTTCTTGAAAATAGGGTTCAGATCTATACGATTAAATGAGGTTAAGCTTAGGCTGAAAGCGCATCAGTTAAAGATGGCGCGTGGGAAGCGCGAGGATATGGAGTGCAGGAGGCGCTCAGACGACCCGATGGGCGTCGTTGTTAAACGTATCGAATGTATGAATCTTAACTCAAAAATGAAAAATTTGATATTTGAGTTCTTGATTAAAAACAATACTTTTAATCAAAGAGAACAGGTAAATCTTTTATGATATTATATGCAATGGCCGTAATTTCAGGCTATATCCTCATTTTGACGAGAAAGAAAATCGCGGATAAAAGTTAACTACCAGATATCGGAATCTAGTTAATAAACCTCGTATTTTGTTTTTTATGCACTTAATATGAAAATCCCAACCTGAATAAAATGCTACATATTTTAAATTAATGCACTTTTAATAATAAAAAGAGTATATTTTATTATCGATTGGTTAAATGTAATTAATTTCTGCGGTAATACCTTGCAATGAATGTCTTAATTTAGAGTTTCAGATTGTTTCATGGTCAATTTAGAATCCACTCATGCAAAAACAGACGTCAGTTATTTTAATTTTCGTTTTTTTGGAATCAAAAATAAACTAACTAATGGTGAAAAGCACATACTTAGGATAAAACAAATTATTTTTAGACACTGAAGTTTCTATATAAAACAAATTGATTTTATATAAACGCATTCGTTACTTAATAGTCACGTTTAATTTCTATTATTAAAATACATTATAGAGTTTCCCAAATTCTGGGCCGCGACAAATATTGAATGGGTCCTACCTCCAAAATGACACACAAACCGACCGAGTAAATAGCTGGGTTGTAAATTACATTAAAACAATACCGTTACAACTCGCTTTATTTCAAAAGCTGTGTGAGAAATAGGTAGTTTTCTTACATCCTTCCTTCTGCATATAGAAATTGGCTGGATATCCAGGAGAAAAGAACTGACCCGATTAGTGGAAAAACGCATTGAAGTTATAATTTACTTAGAAGGAGAAACTGAAGATATTGAACATCTAATCGACGCCGAATTTATTCTCAAGCTCACATATCAAAATCTGGTCCTGCGGCAACAATTGCTTTAAAAGATCGAAGAACGGTTAGTTCCGATTGGTATATAAACGTTTGTTTACCAGAAGTTATAGCTAAACTCCGACAAATCAAGACACAAGGGCTAAGCATCCTACATCAAGATCAATGCAAGCACACTGCCCAAAAGACAATCGAGTTTTTGGAGGTTCGAAACACCGAATTGCCTTTTGGTCCCGGCGACTTCTTCACGTTCCTATAGATCAAGAATTCAATACTTGGGCAGCGATTCCAATCGCCAGAAGAAGGCATTGATGCCTTTAAAACAGCGATTTTGCAGGTGTCAACTGAAGACTGGAATTTACGTTTTTCAATACGCATTGAAGTTATAATTTACTTAGAAGGAGAAACTGAAGATATTGAACATCTAATTGACGCCACATTCATTCTTAAGATCTCGTATGGAATATTTTGTGAAGTTATATGAACTCAATTTGCATTTGCAAGGTTCAAACGGATCAGACTGTTTTACAGGTCTCAATAAAATTCACGCGTTCATGAATAAGCTTGTGGAAGAATTCTACTGAGGATGGAAAGTATAATATTGAAAACAAAGTTCAGCCAAAGATAAACATCGCGTGTGTACTTTTCACCCATTTATTATTGCTAAAAAAGACAATTTTGGTGAGGAGATAAAAAAGAACAACTGTACCTACTTAAATTGGGTTTGTTACCCATTTGAAGTCTATCTACCAACTGGCATGACAATAAAATTAAGTAAAGACTCTCGTCGCTAAAAAATAGTTTCAATCGTTAGCAATTGACGAAATTTTGGCTCTCTGGTGCTTGTAACTAACCGTACCTGTTGATGAAGCTATGAAGGTCCTCCTCCCTTTTACTATCTATGTATGGACAGATTTTCTATGGTGAGCATTAAAACTAAATACCGTAATAAATTGGACTGCGATTAAAAAGCTAGAGTTGAAGTTGATATCAAAACTATAAAGACGAATTAAAGAAAAAAACTTTATCCTTCCATTGAAATAAATTTTTTATGTCATTATTTAATTAAATAATAAATATTTGTATTTCAACTTTGTTATTTGGTAATGGTAAAATTTCTCAGAGGTGGGTCAGTTTGGAAACTTGTTTTAGACGAGTCGTAGCCCATACAACTTTGGGAACCCCTGGATTAAAAAATATTTCTCTGTGCATGGAAAATTCAGATAAGTTTTATGCATTTATGTAAGTTTACCAGTCAATATAAAGCCTTTATCTAGAAAAAATAAAATAAAATCAAAAAACTTTTACTGGAGCAAGATTCTTTAATACCTTTCAACTTATGGTAGTTTTGGAAATGCAAACGTTAAAAGGATGTTTATTCGATTTTGAAAAATATATGACACTTAAAGCTAGCGACCAAAACGAGCGGAATACAGTTTTTTACCAATCTAATAAGTTTTCACTCTTAAACCGTCCTTAATAAAAGTGACTCCAATAGCTTAAAGTTCAAATATAGCACACGGGCTCTCTCGGATTTTGGATTTTTTTTGGGTCAACTGATAGATTTTGACTCTCTGATTCGTAAAATATCGGTTATTTTTTACACCATTCACATCCCCTTATAGGGGTGAAAATGGTTAGGGTGATAAAAATTTCAAAAAAAATTTCAAAAAAACTTAGCAGAGCTAAGGTATTAGTTTTTAAAATTCAGCTAAAACTAAAGTCCTATAACATTGTGAAAATAGATTTTTTTATCATCTTAAGCTTGAACCTCGCAGAATTGTTAATTTTTTATAAAGGGTAGTATACTTGTAGAGGTGAATAATTATTAGCGTCATAAAAAATAATAAAAAATTAACAGTGCAATATGGTATTTCCAAAGTTTTTTTATTTGCTGGATTAGGCGTTATTTTTTTAAACTAGTGTATCAATACCATTGAGGGTAATTTAGGGTTGAAAAATTATTAGGGTAATAAATAATTAGTGAAATATTATACCAAAGTCAAAAAGGCTTTTATTATTTAAATTCGAAATCGCTGCCTTTAGGGGGGAACAGGTTAAATATACCGATAGTTTATGGGTAGTAAAAAATACCCATTTTTATTATGAATGATTTTTTTGGAACAATTTAGTTATTTTACTCTGATGTAGACGGTTCTGTGATATGCATATATAAAAGTTTAGTACCCCCATTTCGATTCATTAGGATATGCTATTTATTAATTTTTGTATTTATTTATTTATCAAGTACCATCGAGGAACTTTATAAGATCGGCTTGTGTGTCTCTCCATCCGTATGCGCTGTAACTCTTGTATGGAAGGACACAGGGTCATGAAATTTGGTACATAGAATCATCATGTCGCAAAGAAGAACCCTACTAAAGACCCTATTGATTTTGGTCCAGATCGGATAACCTTAGCGGAAAATTTTTAAGTTTTTCGAAACTCGTGTATATAATGTATATCTATAAATTCGATGGTAGGTACTTTCTTACTTCTTACATTGACTTTATAATATATTTGAACCTGTTAAATGATCTACTGCAATATATTAAATATTTATATTTCTTCAGTTTGTCGTTACCTTGTAAAGTAACTGTAGCGCATTTCTGCATATTTACTTCTAGTGTACCTTCTATATACTTATCTGGTCATTAAGGAACTATTTACATTGTCTATGTATAATAAAGGTTAGTATACCCCAGGAGCATACGAAATCTATTTAATAATATAATTAATTAGTATTTCAAAGTTTATAGGTGTTGACACATATCTCTTTCTGATAAGGAGCTGATTTTGCGTCATACACACGTCTACATAATTCAGCTGCTAATTTAACATCCCATTTAATACATATACAATAGAAACTACAATCTATGAAACGAACTATAAATCTGCAATGAAAATAAATCATTTTAAGTTTACGACAATCCAAAATTGAGATCTTATATCTTTAGTGTTGCTACTCTTAGAATTTTTTATCACATTGAAAGGATACGTTTTTGAAGTTCCTATGATAAAAAAAAACAATTTCCAATTATATCCTAGTTCCATTTTAACACTTTCTTTGGGAATCTACTATTACACATTCTTTGTAAGTGTCCATACCATATCAATTGTCTGCTTTGTATTTCATCCGTGATGTCATGTTTCACTCCCATAACTTTTCTAATTTTTTCATTTATAACCTTTCTTCTCTTGATTTTCCCGCTGCTCGTCTCCAGTAATCCATCTCTGTTGCTCTTAATCTTTGTTCGATTCGTTCTTTTAGTGGCCATATTTCACAACTATACATTATTATTCTCTTTTTGTTTTCGTTGCTTATGGTTCTATACGTTTAACATTGATATTGCTTTTCTTCCTTTCATATTTTCATCTAATACTGGTTCATCAAATGTTCCATTTTTTGTTATTTTCACACCTCTTCATGCATTATTTTCTGAGATCTTGTTATGTTCCCCCAATACAAATGTATTCTGTTTTTCTTCCCATGTTTACTTGTAGGCTCGCGTATCATATATTCTATATCGTATTGTGCTACAATAATTTTGTCGTCTGCAAATGACAATTGTTGTTGTTTATGCCCATGTTTCTTTTTCCAATTCGTTAGAGCTCGTTTTTAAGTATACTTGGAACAACTTTAGTGATTCTTGTCTTACACCTTTTGTTATATCGTATTTTGTGGTTAGTTTATATCCTATTTTGATTTGTGGCTTGCTATAACTGTAGAATGGTTTCACCCCTTTTATTAATTCGACATTGATGTTTTTTTCTATACTTTAGTTATAGTAAACAAAAGGTCCATGGTAGATGTTCCCGTCCTCAATTCGACTCGTTCTTATGCTTTCATTTGATTATGTTCGTTTTCAATTCTATTTTTTTAAATCTTGCTATAGATTCTGCTGAGTTTCTTTGTTACAGTAATTCCTCGGTAATTATCACAGTTGTTTTAGTACCATTTCTTGTGTTTTGTTGATATATAAGATAATTTCCATTCTTCCGGGACTTTATTTATTAAAGTAACTAATTTGGTTGTCAAGAACTCAAGAGTTTGTTTTGGTTTTGTACACACTTATTATATTAAATGCAATATTAGATTTTAAACCGACCATTTGATATTTTGTCACAGCAACCAGCAACGTATTTTTATAATTTGAAATTCTAAAAAATCCGCAAAAAATAGAAAATGATTAAAATCTATTTTCTTAAAATTTTTGTACAGTGTTTACATAACTCTAGATATTTTTTATATTTCCTGGTTAATTTATTTCTAGTGTATATTAAAGCAATTCGTTAACATTTGATAACCAGTAACCCTCATTAAATTTTGTAATGTTAGTTGAGTTTTTCTCTGCTATAATCTAAGACTACATATTTCAAATGAAAATGTCTATGCGGGCATTAATGTATGAGGATAAAAACCTTTTATTTGTTTATCGATGAAGTTTTAAATTTTTATAGCAGAGAGTCTATTTTGAGATCAATTTTTTTCAAAAAATGGTACACAATAAATATCGTTCCCAGTTACTTGAACTCATTTTTAGTTAGATTGAGTTATTTTTTGTCATGAGTATAATTATATATTATCTTTGAAAAATAAAATAAATTAAAAATTGCCATTTCCGGATACTTAATTCCAGCAATAAATTGTGGCATAAAATAATACAGGTAGGTAGTTCAATAATATTGCTCCAATTCCGAATGTAAAAATAATAAACTGGAGAGGATAAAAGTATCTGTATCATTGCCAAGTTTTCTATACTTGCGCTACTAATATCTGGTTATAATTTGCTGTCGCAATAAACGTTAAAAAGTTAAATCATCTCTATCAATAAAAAATCCACTTCTTGTTTATTAGCATGTAGGTATCAGATTTAAATATTTACTATTATAATTAATGCTTCTAAATAAAAAGTAGAAAAGCAAAAGAGTAAATTCTATTCAACGAGTACATGTCTGACACACATTTTGAGAAAGTAGGATATGCAGGTAGGTATAAAAAAAAATAGCCGCAAGGGATATACACATTCTTATCAAGAATTTATAGTTTATTTGTGCTACTTAGTAAATACCCTTAACTACTGAGCTAAATTAAATTAAAATCAATTATTATTGAATTTAATTTTATTTAATTATGAGTAGGCGACAACATTAAATTAACCAGCAATTATAGTTGTTTAAATTTGACATAACCTAACAATCAGTCACTGACCTTTTCCTTGGCCCTTCCTGCATGTTTTTGTACAGATTTAGCCAGAAGACTGCCTCTACTTTCCGCCATATCTTTGATTTATATTTTTGAACACTGTTCGAGTTTTGTCACAATGCACACACACGGCTTTTATTAAAAAAAAATGTGATGTAAGTCCCTATCGCAACACTCTTCACTTCACTAAAGTTACTTTTAGATCCTGACTGGAGCTTGCGGTGCAGCTCTTTTCTCTTTTTAGAACACACTTGCCTCGTCAGTCGCAATCTGTGCTTGGACTGAGAGCTGAGAGAAGCGTAGGTAAACCTGTAAACAGGTGGTAGATCATATGGCTCACTCACAGTAATTTTGACGTTTGTATTTTAAAGAAAGTCGATATAGAAATCTGTGTTTAAATGTCTATTAATTCAATTATATTACGGTAGATGGCAGAAAACGATCAGTTATTTACATACTTATGTAAAAAATGTTGCGGCAACTCAAAAGTGTGAGTAAATTCCAGAGATAATTTGTCTATGGTAAATTCACACTAATTTAATATTTTTTAAATAAAGAGCTTGAAACATTTTTTAAAAATTTATTGCATGAACGTAAAAATGCGTTCTTTTGTTAAAAAATAACGTCATTAGTAATGTTTATTGTAAAATGCGTTCTTTGTAAAAAAAAACGTCATCATAGTAATAATAAGATAACTTTTTAGGGTTATAATTGTTATAAATAATAAAAAATCAAAAAATGCATCTAATATGTATGTAAATTTATTTGCTTTTTCTTTAATTATTGTTACTAGTAAATTTGCAGATCTAAGAGTATATAAATAATTTGATTGTGTTATTACCTACAATATTTGGTGAAAATTTTTTTGCCCTGGATTTGTGCCTGGTTAGAATTCCTAACTCTAAAACACAGCATGCTGCGACATAGATATAAAAATTGATCAGTCTATACAAGGGCAAAACCAAACTGTAGACACGTGTTTCGCTCTAGTTAGAGCTCGTCAGTACAGTATAGGTTTGTCTCTTCAGGCACTGATGGAAGAGATATCTTTCATTTAGTCTTCGATAAAATCTTATACCTCTATTTAAGTTGTAGAGACATAATATACTTTCATAAGATAAATGAATTTTTCCCAATCTTTATTAGCGCAATAGATGTGTTCTTTAGCAAAATTTAAGCTTGCTCTACGATGCTCTGTGGTCAAATCTAGTCCTCACGAAGGGATTTTTGGTTTCAGATAAAATTCAGCTTCGCGGCGACGAACAGTTTAAGTTGAAATTCTCCATCTAGTCCATCTACTTTCTATAACTGTATATGTAGCAATCTTCCTGTCACAAACTGTTGTCTTAAAGGAGAGACTCTTAAAAAATGTTGACCTTAAATATAACTTATAACCAAATTTCCTGGATGTTAATTTGCTCATCGGTGAAGAATTTGAAAAGCAAGGTGCGCACCGACACTCAGGAGAGCGAGTCGGGGATGTCAAGCGGCACTAGCGCACTTAATAATGTTGTCTAGGGTGGACATTTTTCTTAAAAGTATCTCTTTTTATTGCGAGTTATTAAGACAAAGATAATAAGTCCTTCTAAGTTAAACATGGCAACTAGCATTCATTCGAACCTCGCATTGGTGCCACTTCCATTTACGTCTTAATGACGTCACTGACAGACAATTCTGTCTCGAAGTATAATAAATGATCCGAACGCAGCAAGTACGGAAATCGGATTAAAGATGATTTTAGCAAAAACAAAGATCATGTATAACGAACTGGTAGACAATGAAGAAATACAAAGGATAATACATCCTTAGAAGCTGTAGACAAATACATATAACTGGGACAACTAATACCCAAATCTGGTTAACTAATCCCAGAAATTAAAGTAGGATCAAGCTATCCTGGAGACCATTCGGAGGAATCTTCATCATATTAAAGTCCAGAATGCCAATCTATATATATAAAAAAGGATGTGTTTTTATGTACGAAATCAATGAACTGAAAAACTACTGGACCGATTATTATGAAAATTGGTATATATATGTATTTTTCCACGGAGAAGGTTTATATGATATGCTCATTGATGCCACTCACGACCAGGTGGCGCTGCAAAGCAGAAACTTCTGCCCCGTTCAACCGATTGTCATGAAAATTGGTATGTATATGTATTTTTTCATGGAGAAAACGAATATGCTATGCCCATTGATGTCAGTCGCCACCAGGTGGCGCTGCAAAGTAGCAACTTCTGTCCCATTTAACCGATTGTCATGAAAATTGGTATCTATATGTATTTTTTCACGGAGAAAACAAATATGCTATGCCCATTGATGCCACTCGCCACCAGGGGGCGCTCCAAACTAGCAACTTCTGCCCCGTTCAACCGATTGTCATAAAAATTAGTATGACTATGTATTTTTTCTCGGAGAAAACGAATATGCTATGCACATTGATGTAACTCGCCACCAGGTGGCGCTGAAAAGTAGCAACTTCTGTCCCGTTCAACCGATTGTCATGAAAATCAGTAGGATGCTGTATTTTTAATGGTTAATATGAATGTGATATTCGTATTAATGGAAGTTACCACCAGATGGCGCTTCCATTAAACGAGCAACCACTACTTATTTGATTACTATATATCACGCCACCGTAAGGTGGCGCAGTTCATATAACATATATTTAAACGAGCAATCCTTATCTATCTATATATATAAAAAAGGATGTTTGTATGTATGAAATCGATAGACTCAGAAACTATTTGACCGATCAATATTAAAATTTGTATGTATAGTCTATCCAATGTAAATGTGAAAATCGGTGCTCTTTGGCGGTTTTTAAGTGCCTTTGATGACATTTCCGACCATTGGCGTGGAATTAAATAAAAAGGGTTCATATATTTTTATTAATTTTTGTTTTAAATTTCAAAAGAAAAACGGTTTTTGTATATTTGTAAATTTTGTATCAATTGGAAAATTGTCAAATAACAATTTAATTCTTTTAAATTAAAACTTGTTAATTTTAGTTAAAATAAGAACATTTGGCTCATTATTCAAATAGTACATAACTCATAATATTTTTATAACAATTGTCTACAAATAATACTCATTTTATCAGACAACCTTAAAAGATTTTTTGTCCAGCAAGGACCATGAGGAGGTATAAGCCTTCCTTGCCTGGAAAGGAAAGGGTTGGGTATGTTAGTAAGAATATAAAATTAGTTTGTTTTTAAAAACAAGTTTTCAAGATACATCACGATAGTTGTAAAGGAAATTGGTTGGAATTAATAACAAGAATTGACAGAGTCTTCTGAAGTAGAATCGTTTCCAGGTTGAATAACTAATGGTGCTATTGGCGGTAAAACAGGATATTCCTTTTCTATTTTTATAACATATGCTTCGCAATTTTTTCTTTCATACATCGCTATTAATGCCACTAATTACCTCTTGAATATTATCAAGAAACAACTGCGCTTAAAGTTGGTGACTGATTATATTTTCGTAAACGTTTCTTTACAGTACTCCAAATCATTTCGATTGAATTAAAAATACACTAGTATGGAGGTAAACGCAAAAGGGTATGACCATTATCTGCTGCAAATGGTGTCAATGACGTACTCATTTTTAAAATTCTGACTTTTGATCATTCTTATTAATTCCTTCTTTACTGGAACCTTTTTAGGAACATTGATATTTTTGATTGCCATAAATCTTAAATTTTTATTCTTTTTTGTGTTATTATTAGGTATTTTGTTTAATATGCGGTAATGATACGACGCATTGTCCATAACAATTACTGAATTGTAAGAAAACCCAATAGATAGTGTTGAATTTGGATTCATAAATAAATAAACGATAAACTAAAAGAAAGTAGAAAATTAAAAACAGAAAAAATACGAAAAAAATAAAAAAAAAACCTTTCTAAATCAAATAATATAACGCCACCGTAAGGTGGCGCAGTTATTATCTTATATATTTAAACGAGAAATTCTTACTATATTAAGTACTATCAAGCCAACCGTAAAATATATCTAATATAAAAAATCAATAAAAATCACTAACGCTACTGTGTACTGTAATGGGGAACCAGACCAAACGCGGTATTTAACTCACGCAATTATTCTTTTTGATGTTTCGTTTCATGTACCGCGGCGCTTAGTAAGAGCCGTCGGCATTACTTTACATTAATATCAAAGGGGTGCGCACCGACTTTGAAATCGCAAACTATATATACAATGTTGCCTTTTCTTAAAAAAATCTTTAAGTATAAGTAATATATACAAAATTGATACCTATCATTAGAAGTCAAAACTGTTTAAATATGAAGAATCTAGTTAATTAATTTAAGTATATATTTTGTAAGAATATTTTTATATTATCTTTCTAAGAGTCATTGACGAACAATTGAATAGTAAAGTAGAGAGAAAATTTTCAAAATATATAAACTTAGGAATATTCGCAAATATATCTGACAACCTAGATTCAAAAGTCGGATCCTTTGTTGGGGTTAAAGGGCGTGGTTATGTTTTCACATTAAGATTGGATAAACTATACATGTATTTTTCCACGGAGAAAATTTATATGCTATGCTCATTAATGTAACTTGCTACCAGGCGGCGCTGTAAATTATCGACTTCCGCCCCGTTCAACCGGTTGTCATGAAAATCAATATGATGAATATGATATTCGTATTAATGGAAGTTACCACCAGATGGCGCTTTCATTAAACGAGCAACTACTACTTATTTGATTACTTTATATCACGCCACCGTAAGGTGGCGCAGTTAATATCACATATATTTAATCGAGCAATTCCTACTTAAGTATTGTGACGCCACCGGAAGGTGGCGCAGTTAATGTCACTTATATTTAAACGAGAAATTCTTACTAAATTAAGTATTGTGATGCATCTAATATATTTTATCAATAAACTACAAAATATAACGAAAAAAAAAAAAATAGTATAGACCTGATAACTAACGAGAAAATATGATGAAAACGATAAAATTATAAAATCAAAATAAATTGAAAAAACGAAAAATGGAAGAATGACATAAATGATTTGCGGTACGAAGTCCGCGGGGTTAGCTAGTATATCTAAAGAAAAGAACGTTTGATCAATGTGTACTACCAGTTATGACATACGGCTGTGAAACTTGGACACTCAAAACTGATATAACAAACAAACTATAAGTTGCATAAAGATCCATGGATAGAAGTATGTTAGGAATAACAAGGGACCACAAAAAAATAACATGGCTGGTAGACAATGAAGAAATACAAATGGATAATACATCCTTAGAAGCTGTAGACAAGTATATATAACTGGGACAACTAATACACAAATCTGGTTAACTACTTCCAGATATTAACAGAAGGAGACCATTCGGACGAATCTTCATCATATTCAAGTCCAGAATGCCATTATATCTAAAGAAAAAAACGTTTGATCAATGTGTACTACCAGTTATGACATACGGCTGTGAAACTTGGACACTCAAAACTGATATAACAAACAAACTATAAGTTGCATAAAGATCCATGGAAAGAAGTATGTTAGGAATAACAAGGGACCACAAAAGAATAACATGGCATAAAAACGCAAGTAACATACGTAACACAAAGAATCAAATCTCTGAAATTGCAATGGGCAAGACACATAGCAAGAAAAACAGACAACAGATGGACCACAAGAATAATGTGGTATCCAAGAGCTATAAAGAGAACGAGAAAAAGCCCAAACTAAAAATGGGATCATGACATAAGAAAACAAACAGTTACAATATGGTCCAGAACAGCCAAGGATAGAGTAACATGGGGACAATTAAAGAACGAATATATAATAAAGGCTACACCATAATTAGAAATGGTAGAATAAGCTCAAAATCTTGATGCTGATGATGATCTATATATACATACCCATAAAAATCCACTTTACTTTATTTTGTAATAGGTATTAAATTTTAAAATTTAAACAATAAATGTTGATGTATTGGGTAAAAAGGAGATACGTAGGGAGTATCTTAATGAATTTCAAGTTGCAAAGAGCAATGCTATTAATCGAAGTAGAGTCTAAAAAGGGTTGTGTAGCCCAAATACTTAATGTGAGTCATTCTGTGGTTACCAGAGTTTGAAATTGCTACCAAATTTAAGGCATAGTAAAAAGAACCCATAATCCAACCGACAAAGGGAAACAAATTAGAGAGAATATCGTATTTTATGACTTTGGTAGTTCGGAGTAGCACCGCAACTGCCAGAACACTGCAAAATAGCCTTATTAAAGCTACAAGAACGCAAATTTCAGATACGAAACCGACAAACTTCCTTTCTAACTAAAAGACCTGCTAGAGCTCCTAGATTAACACCAGCTCATCAAGTAAATTTGTGTGAACTTTTGTCAAGAGCACCTTAATTGGAATTTGGATAATGGTTTGGGATGGTAGGTATAACGTTGACAGGACACATGGGCTTTAAGGGCTGTCCGTTATATAGAGGAGATATTGGAACCTCATATCGTCTCATCTGCCCAAAATATGTGCGTTGGCTTCATTCTACAAGATAATGTCAGGACAAACGTAGCCAAGGTTTTGTGAAATTTCTAACAGTACAATATCAATGTCGTGAGATGGATATATATCGATATCCTATTAAACGTCGTTTTTGGGATGAACTGGAAATACTTTTGAAGGATCATCAATCGGTCCAAAATCTGAACCAAGTTGAAAATGCTGTTTTGGTGATTTACGAGCAGTTGCCTCAACTTTCTCTCAGTGGTGGATGTACCTACTGTTTAATAAGGTACATTTTTCCTCATTTTCTTTCTTAAATAAATTTTAATTATTTTTAGCACTCTAATTTGTATTTTTTATTCGTATTACCAAACATCCTTTTAAAAACAAAGTAAAACAGGCATTTATAACCTATTTGAAAATATAAACGTTTTTTACTTATTGTATACTTGTATACTTTCATAAATTTTAAAAAGACATCTCTCCATATTCATTTTGGGTAGATTATTATTTTGCAGCTGAATTAAAATAGGATTTTCGATTTTTAAAGTTATACTTCTAGTTGCGCGCCCAGCGCTGAAAATTTGTATGAGTTGATTCAATCGGCAAAATCATTACATTACGTTATATATATAATGGAATTTCGGATTTATAGTATAGTAGGTCCATGTTTCAATCATATATTGATTTTGCTAAATCATTCCCATACAAATTTCTAACCCCGGGTGTGTGCACAGAAATATAGTTTGTACCGGCAGTCGCACTGACTGCCAAACCCGTTTTTTTTAATACAGTATCTCGTAAGGTAAATACAAAACTAATTAATTTGTCACATTAATAAAATCTTTATTTTATACGTTCATATTTTTGAAATGACACTTTTATTACTTTTATGAACTTGTATGGTACACAACATCAAAATTTTTTTTTTACACATTTATAAACATTTTTCAATATTATAATATAATAATGAGAACACAGTACACAAATTTAATATATTTTCAGTAAGAGAAAATTCAGGAGTGTTTTTGGACAATTTCCAAATTTTATATATATAAGTGTGTCATAAATTTTGTTTTAAGTAAAAAGTTTTAGTTTCAGATCCTGAATAATCTGTTTGTGCAAATATTCAAAAACTACGTGCAAATTTATATGCATACAGGATGTTCAAATATTAATTTCCAAATTTCATAAAAACGTTTATTTATACTTTTTAAATGTTAGAACATCCCGTAAACAAAAATTTGTTTTTTTTTTTGAGTTGATACAAATATATAATCAATTCATGCAACCCGTTAAATTACTTTTGATTTCATTAGGAATTCTTAAAAAATATTTTTTATAACAAATCTGTAGGTAATCTGTAAATAAACTTAATAGGAACTTTTGGAATAGTTATTTTATTGTATAAAATCTCAATGATGGATTACCCGTCTATTGATACAAATCATGAATTTTGGCCATATTAGTATTTTATCTATTATCAATTTTGTGCTTTTACGCTGCGCATGGGCTACAAATTCAATCCGATAGGAAGAAAAATAGTATATTTAGTTATTCGGAACAAAAATCGATCATGTCTTCAATGGCACAAAGCATCCACCGGGAGTAATAATAGACTTTCGTTCTTTGTAACGTAATATACTCACTAATCCTTATGTTTTTTATCACAAATTTCCTCTTTTTAGCAGAAGTCTAATGATAATTTTCTGTCGGGGTGACAAAAATGAGATAAAATTGAGAATAATTGATATTAAATGATAATAATACGGCATTAAGACTTTTTAATCTTGTCTATAAGTTAAACAGTTGAAGTTTATTTTATATAAATACACTGCGCGTTAAAGAAACCAATTATTAAAAAATTTTCAAAAAAGCAGAAAACCCCAATAATTTAGATTTCTTTTTATCTTTCTTTTATCTTTGCTTCTCTCCACCTTATCCCAAGCTTAGTTGGGTTAGACGTTAGCCTTTCGAAGCATTTGTCCACTTATCTCTGTTTAACGCATCCATTCTTCTTCATTTTTCTCTTTTAGGACCTCATTTATTCTATCCGTCTATCTACACTTCGGTCTTCCACACTTTCTCTTACCACTAATCTCACATTCATCTTTTTTTTCTCATCCCTTCTCTCCATTTTTTATCTTTCGTGTCCTCATTTATTCTATTCATCCATTCAGTCTTCGTGTCTTCCTCTTACTACCAATTTCACATAATTCTCATTTCTCCTCTCTAAATGACCAAACAATCTCAACCTATTATTCTGGATTTTTTGCTCAGCTGTCTCACTGTTTCTTCAACTCTCTCATTTATTACTCTATCTCTCCTCGTTAATCCAAACATCCAACGCAACAACTTCATCTCCGCCAATTCTAACTTTCTCTCTTGACCAGGTTTCTGAGTTATACATTAACGCTGGTTTTACAACTCTTACGCATTATAATTATAAACAAGTAACTTTTCTTCTTTTTTACCTTTGATATCCGTTAATTTTCTGGTTTAAAGCGTTGCGATTTAACGCTGGATTGATTTTGACTCTAGGCTCTGTTGGTTCGTAAGAAATAAATAAAAGTTAAAAAAAAATACGGTTTTGTGAAAAAAATAATAGATCGTTGCGATTGAACCGGGTTCCTTTTTTTCCTCATACCTATATGTAAATTATGAAAGGAAATCCTTTATTTTTTTTGTAACTTACGAATAGTCTGATGGTAATACACATTAAATATAAAAAGTATAGAATTTTCTAGATATTTTCTGTCACGCGTAATGTAGGTAATATGTATTTGGTAAAATTGGTTTTAAGAACGACAAAATAATATCAAACAATTTTCAGAAAATTCTTATTTTATGATATGAATGAAATTTTTAAATATGACCAAAATTCTTCACACAACCTTTTATGTTTTTGAATCAACTCGTAAGACTACTAATATAAATATATAATAATTATATATTGAATTACATTATAATAAACCCTACTTTATCAACATTTCTATATCACAATTTCTTTCACAAAAATACAGCACCATTTTTGCCTTAACTTATGAGCAAACCCTTCTTTCTTCTTTTTATTTTATCACCTTCTTAAAGCACTCAATCTTATGTTAAAAAAATATCTGGTCTCATAAAAAAATAGGCAGAATTATATATTATACACATAGGCCGTAAAAATATAGAATGTTTCGTTGTTTTGTTTAAGCCTTAAAAAGGTAGTCTAAATTTTTTTAAAATAAATATTAAAACTTAGCACAGTTCACAGTTTAAAATTTCCAAAAAAATAAACAACAAATTTAATTATAAAATTAAGGCTCTTGTGAATATTAATATTTTAATAATTTTATGTAGGACTGGTTCTCCTTTTTACTCGGCATGTAAAATAGTTTTATAACTGTTAAACAAAATTTTCAACTAAAATAGTTTTTTTGGTTAAAAGTCTTTGAAGTCATCCCTTACCTGGGAACAGAGGGCGGTCCATAAATCCGACCATTTTCTCGACCCTCACAGCATGTGGGTGTATGAAAAATATTTTTTTTTGGCCAATTTATGTATTTAAAAAATTTAATTTCTGTAAATCCAAAAATATATTAAATTTTCTGCCTTAATTACGATTTATATTATTTTAATTTTAAACTATACAATTATTTAGACTACCTTAAATGGATTGACTGTTTTTAGAGACCAGATTTGAAAACAAACAAATTATAACTACACCAATGTTCGAATTCCAATTGTTCCAAATTATTCTTATGTTTAATAAATTATATTTTGTTTGTTTATTTACGATTTTAACTTTTTTTTTTTGAAAAAATTCGACAACAATATTGATTTTTACTAACACATACTATACAATAACATCGAGATAAACAACATGTAAGCACGTTTATGTTTAAGTCTATGCCCCTCCTAAAAAAATGTTACAAAAAAATTTTTCCATCAGGCGACAAAGTTATAATATTTACATACACAAAAATATTTTGAACTATTTCACTTTTTTATTTAGGAACATTTATTCTTGACTTATTTTCCTTATTTACAAGATAAAGAGCAAATTAATAATTCTTCATAATGGAAGGACTTTTGTTCTCTAGCTCAATGATTTGGGACGAAAATGTTTTATACTGAGTGTTTATAAAGTTTCAAAAAGTTTTTTATTCATAACAACTACACCGACACACAAAAAAAGGTGATCAGACTTATTGATTAGACCAACTTTTTTATGTTTTTTGATACCATGATTTCAATTCTGGAGTTCGTTTTGCTCCACCAGGCTTGAATCTGTAGGTATATGTTTTTTTGATGAAACTTAATTTTCATGAATGATAAGTAATAGCCTAATAAATTCCAGCAAACTTGCCTATTAGATTTGGCTGCAATAATCTTTAATTAAATATATTAATAGATTTTGTTAATGACTTCCATATACATTTTTTTAAATGAATATAATGTGATTTAAAAGAATATGATGGTAGAAATAGAAATAAAAAGACTAAAAAGAGTACTATCAGAAAAATTCACTCTATTTTAGAAATATTACATTCTAAAGAGATACTTCAGCGTCAACCAAGAGGAGGTTTATTCTGCGCTAAAAAAAAACGAAGAGGGGGTACCGCAAGGTAGTGTACTGGGATCGGTGCTCTATCAATTATACACCAATGATATTTCAGACTTTGAAGAAGATATGATAGGCACATTAGCTGACGATCAGGCTATGCCTTCTGTTGGTGAAGACCTAACAGAAGCTGCAAGATAACTCATCCAGATAGTAGTAAGTAAAATCAATCATTGGACAAAGGAGAATTAAACTGAATGGTACAAAATCAGTGCTTGTCAATTTCACCTATGAATGGCAGCGATAACAGCCTATTAGAATAGATAACACCAAGGTCCCTGTTGCAGATTTTGTAAAATACCTGTTGTTACATTTAGATAAGGTACTATGTTGGAAAGTCCATTTTAAAAAGAAAACAGACGAACTCAACATAAAATTTAAAAAAATGTATTGGATACTATCAAAACTATCCATTGATAGCAAAATACTGATTTATAAGCAGATACTAAGACCAGCATCAACACATGTCGCACATCTCTGGGGATAAAACAACATAAAAATAAAACAGAGAATTTAAAATAGGATACTAAGATGCAGCGTTGATGCTCCATGGTACGTAAAAAACAGCTGCATTCTCCGAAATTTGAAGATGAAAATAGTGGAAAATATAATAGCTAAATGGGATCAAAAGAACAAACCTTCGAGCTAGCAAAATAAAAAAATAGTATAAAAGCAGAGCATTGTTTGAGCTTAATACACCAATGTAAGGTGTAACTATTACTGTTAGTAAGTTAGTTACAGCTGTAACAATTTAGACTAGAACAGAACTGCTCACTGAACATCCCTGATCAGCTTGTAGTACAAAGTAGGTACCCTTAGTTTATTGAAAGGCTTTAACACCCTGCCTTATAACTACAGACCCATAGCTCTTCTATCTGTTATTAGCAAAACTATGGGGAAATACGTCAATCACAAGATTCTGAGCTGCTTTGAGACAAACATCCTTTTAAGTGACAGGCAATATGGTTTTTACCAACAAAGCTCAACAGTTGATCTGCTAGCATATCTAACTCATGTCTGGAATGATGCCATCCACCGCCATGGGAAGGCTCAAATTGTATCACTAGACATCTCAAAAGCATTTGATCAAATATGGCATGCAGCTCTTTTGAACGAACTGCCTTCATACGAACTCTCGCAAAACCTTTGCAGATGGATATCCAACTTTCTCTCCAACAGGCATATCCAAGTTGCCGTAGATGGACATTACTCCAAACTCTAGAAGATCAGCGTTGGAGTTCCCTAAGGATCGGCTCTAGCTCCTACTCTATTCCTTTGACACATTAATGATCTACTAGAAGCCACTAATAACCCGAAACACGGTTTTGTAGATGATATCAACCTACACTGTAGCAAAGCGCACAACCGTCTCATATTCCTAAATATTCTGGAAAAAGACAGAAGATCTACAACGGCTTCTCTCAATCAAGATTTGAGAATTGTGGACGAGTGGGGAAGAAAAAATCTGGTTAATTTCAATGCTTCCAAGACAAAGACATGTTGCCTATCCAACAAGAGGCACACATACGACTCATCCATCACAATGAACGATCAGACACTAGTAGCAAGCGACTCCATTACGCTGGTTGCTATAACGATCTTCCAGGACTTACTCTGGAATCCATAACCACTGCAGCAGAAAGGAAATAAGGCGTTTTTTTAGAGCAAGGAAATATTTTTTTCGATCCAACTTAGCTACTCTTTACAAAGCCCAAATGAGACCTAATCTTGAATACTGCTTGTATGTATGAGGATCGGCGGCTCCGTCAATGCTCAGAGTTCTTGATGCAATACAGAGAAGAGCAGTTCGACTAATAAACGACACCAGTATCACCAAAAACCTAGCCCCATTGTCCCACCAAAGAGCAGTAGTCTGATCTTTCCCTCTTTTACCGATACTTAAACGAATTTTGCTCAGAAGAACTCTGCTCTATAGTGCCTCCACTTGCCAGACCAACCAATGCAACGCGACGTGCCAACACCAAGCACCCTTGTACTGTTCAGTGCCAGACATTGAGAACGGATCGTTTCGATTGTTCCTTCATCCCCAGGGTATCCAGATTAAGGAACTCCTTACCTTCCCACGTCTTTTCCACTCGTCCTAACTTGCAGTCCTTTAAATCCCAAATTAATAAATTGCCTTTTCTGCACCAATAGATGTTCTCGGTACGTTTGTATTTAGGTCTATACCTACGAGGATATGCTTAAATAATAAAAAAAATATAGCATATAAGTTATTATTATTTTGGTTATGTTCGCTACTTTATCTCTTTGTTTACAAATCTGTGGGTTTGAAGAAAATAACAGTTTATTGGTTGACTTATTATTACAATTAGGCACTATGTAGTTATGAACACGTTTATATGAATAATTTGCCTTTTTTATCATTTTACATTTTCCTTCACCTTGTATCCGCCAATGATGTAAAAAAAAACAAATAAAATTGAAATGTAATTAAAAATAATGCAAATGTTTTTAATTTCGGTAGACGAAATATTTCAATGCACGATATTAAAAAACACTGCAAAAATTAAGAATTCGCATTTTTTGAGTGATACACAATGAAGACACCTTTCCCTTTTTTAAAGCAAAATAAACTGCAATCCA
The DNA here is from genome assembly GCA_964028335.1 of Altica lythri. Lineage (NCBI taxonomy): Eukaryota > Metazoa > Arthropoda > Insecta > Coleoptera > Chrysomelidae > Altica > Altica lythri. The sequence goes on along the minus strand of OZ034805.1, from coordinate 52,364,177 downwards.
CCAACACACATCAAATGGAGGTGTTAAAAGTAGTGTTAAAACTTTATATATAAAATTTAAAATATTTGCATTTTTTGAAAGTAAACACTATTTTGAAAAAAAAATGTGGATATTATGGAAAACAATACATTAACAACCTTATAGAGCATACGATTGTGAACAAAATTTTTTGCACGAAAGCACGGTATTTAATTGTGCATTAACAATTTTCTGCTATTTTCTACACCTGTAGTTGTAGATATATATTCTTTATATATATTGCAGCAAAATCTATTTAATTTCACATTTTGCAAAAAAAATCAAAAAATTATCGCTTCTGGACTAAAATTGGAAATATAAGGAACTTTTAGCCACTTTGTAACAAACACTCAGTAATATTAAAATAATGAATAGTTGAGAAAATTTTAAATATACATTCACTTATTCAAATCATATTATTTGCTTAACTTCATTTGTAAATAATTATAAAAATCCAGATCTACGAAAATCTAGAAGAGCTTAAAACAACAATTGTATTAAATTCTGTGTTAAATTTTGATTTAAAAAATTCTAAATGAAAATTAAAAATTTAATAAACTCTATGTTAAACATACGAATTTTATTAAATACCATCACAAATCTTTGAATTAAATTTGGTTTTCGGATCCAAATAAATTAAATTTTTAGTTAATAGTCAGAATTTAATATGCTATTAAAAATGTTTTTTATATTCTTCTCGGTTTTTATTTATTGTTTCAACTAAATATCTATCTATTTGTTGGTTGGTATATTTGCAGAAAATATTTTTATGGTATTTATCAAAGTTTGAAAGGGCCACAAAAAAACTTTTACTGTTAAATTCAAATTCTGATTTTAAACTCAGAATTTAACTAAATTTCAATTTTAAAGAAATCAGAATAAGACTCTAGGTCGTAAACTATAAGAAATTGATTTTTTTTTCAAATAAATTTGTTCCTTAAAAAGTATCAAAAAAACTTTTATTCGACAATTAGAACTTGAGATACCATACAATTAGTGCGAAAAGGTTAAAATGTAGAATCGACACAATTTGAAACTATGAATTATGAAAATAAACGTGACTACTCACGAGTAAAATGTATCTATACTGTGAGTATTCGCCACGTGCTTGTCCATGAATTCATGAGTATATACTATGCATTGGCGGGGTGGAGTGGTAATAGAGAGAGAAGGGATGAGAGAACGAAAAGAAAGAGGGAGAAAGAGAAAGGTATTATACACTACTCGCTTGTTTATATGACTGTAGCGCCTGCGCATGTCTCATTTAACGGTTTTATTCCACGGACTTTTTCTTACGGTTTTACTATTACATTTTTTTCGGTTCGGTCGCGCAGCAAAATCCCTATCTCCTCCAAGACTGCCGTAAGGAACTTCGTTCCAAAAAAAATAAGATTTTTTCGTAGCAATATCGATCCTAACTCCACTTCAACGAGTGTAAATGAGCTTTATAAAGATTTTTCAAAAAACAAATTTTATTTGAAAAAAATTATCCATCTCTTTTAGTTTACGAGATAGAACCTTATAAACAATTAAATTGGTGGTCCAGCTGGCCGCTATATTTCGTTTTTTGCTTTGTTAAAAATTTAAAGTAAAGTAATTTTTTGTAGCTCTAACGGCACTTTGTAGTTATAAATAAGAAAAGATTACATCTTAAAGGCACAAATACTTTAAAAAAACTATAGTTTAAAATTTATCCAAAAGCATTTTTAAATATCACACATATAAATATATAAGTTAAATATAATTTTATGTTAAAAACGATGTTTTTGCGAATTATTCCATATTCGTTGACAATAAAATCTTCGGGACAGTTGTTTTTTTTTTAATAAGAAAGTCTATATATGGACCAACTAGTCCAATTATATTAAAATCTAAATATCATAATTAAAAAAATAGTAAATGTTTAACATCAGTGTGTACAATAAAAGTTTTATATATTTCTTGTTTATTCTATTGAGCAACATCGATTTATAAAAAATGATTAACAATTAATTGTTATTTGGACGTGTTTTGTACATTTATAGAAAAATATCTGTCTGTAATTATTGAGGCAGGATATTCGATGTTAAACATTTAAATTCGCAATTTCATTATACTTAATTAATTCTTTAGCACAGTTCAAAAATATTATTAAATTCAAAGTAGACAAAAACTACCTGTTTTTGTATTGATATTTATATTTCCATATAGGTTGCGGAAAAACTCGGTAGATGGCGATATATTGTTATTTCTAACAAATATACCTAGAAAGATTATTTGGATTTGTCTTCGTATAATAAGTTTCCAAATATGATTTTCGAAATATTTATTAAAGTATGGAAGAATAGACGAAAATCCTAAAAAAATGTTGAAAATACAGAAAGATTGTTGGACATCTAAAAAGAACGTTTAAAATAGTCAAAATTGTTAAGGACCTAAAAATTTGTTGAAATCAATAACAAATTTTTCAAAGTTCGGAATTATCTGGACAAAATTTTTTTTTTTAAATTTTTAAAAAATTGTTGACAATGGTTAAAGAAATGTTTTAAAAATGTTGATGAAAATCTCAGAAAATAGTAAGAAGTTGTAAAGAATCGTAAAAAATTCTTGACCATTCAGGAAATGTTGAATATCGTAAAAAGTTGGTATAATGGTAAAAAGAATTTCGAAAATCATAAAAAAAAATTAAAAAACGTTAAATCCACAATCATAAATATTTTTAAAATCTTGAAAATTTGTTGAAAATGGTAAAAAAATGTTGAAAATCGTGAAAAGTTGTAAAGAATCATAAAAGTTTGTTGACTACCTAAAAATATTTCTGACAAACTTAAAAAATCTTGACAATCTTAAAAAATTCTTAACAATCTTGGAAAATCATGAAAAGTTGTTAAAAATCTTAAAAAATTGGTAAAAAAATGTCGAAAATAATAAAGAAAACTAAAAAACGTAAAAAATTCTGGATAATTTTTTTTTAATTTTTAAAAAATTGTTGACAATGGTTAAAAAAATGTTGAGAATCGTAAAAAAATTTTAAAAATTTTGATGAAAATCTCAGAAAATAGTAAGAAGTTGTAAAGAATCGTAAAAAATTTTTGACCATATAGGAAATGTTGAAAATCGTAAAAAGTTGGTAAAATGGTAAAAAAAATTTCGAAAATCATAAAAAAAATTAAAAAACGTTAAATCCACAATCCTAAATATTTTTAAAGTCTTGAAAATTTGTTGAAAATGGTAAAAAAATGTTGAAAATCGTGAAAAGTTGTAAAAAATCGTAAAAGTTTGTCGACTACCTAAAAATATTCTTGACAATCTTAAAAAATTCTTAACAATCTTGGAAAAGTTGTTGAAAATTCTAAACAAATGTTAAAGGTCGTGAAAATTTTTGTTAAAAAACGTTGAAAATCGTGAAAAGTTATTAAGAATCGTAAAAATTCGAAAAATTGTTAAAATTAGTTAAAAACATGTTGAAAGTCAAGAAAAATTGTTTAAAATTGTGAAAAATTTTGTTGAAAATCTTAAATAAATATTGAAATGGTGAGATATTGTAAAGAATTCTAAGAGATTGTTGATAACCTTAATAAAATTCTTGAGAATCTTAAAAAATTGTTAAAAATGGTAAAAAATTGTTAAGAATCTTAAAAAAGTGTTGATAATTATTGTTAAAAATTCTTGGCAATCTTAAAAATTGTTGAAAATGGTTAAAAAAATGCGTTAAATCGTAAAAAATTGTTGAAAATTCTTTAAAAAATGGAAAATGCTAAGATATTCTTAAATGTTCTGAAAACGGTTAAAAAGATATTAAAAATATTAAAAAAAATTTCGAAAATTGAAAAAAAAAATAAAAAAAAGAAATAAAATAATTAATTATAAAAAAGAATTAAAGATGAAAAAAATCACAAAATGTAGAAAATATCGTTTATGAATTTCTTATGTATAAAACAAAATATATGGAATAATAAAAACATGAAAAATCTCAAAAATTAGAAAATTAACAGGGGTAGATATAAATAACAAGAAAAATTAAAAAAAAAATTATTACAAACGATGTAAAATAAAAATATGGATAGACCTTTATTGGTTTTCTAGAAATTGTAAGTACTATAAAATTTTACTGCAATTTTTTGAGCAAAATGGAAGACATCCTTTAAATCAATAATAATTTATTTGTAACAAACAAAATAATTATATCAAAATAGATATTTTGGTACCAAATTTTGTGAAGGGGTACATCACGGCACATTTCCCCTATAGACCAGTCGGTATCTGTAAAAACGCAGAAAAGAAGGGAAATTAATGTGTTTAAAGCACGTAAAGTTATTAAAAGACTAGAAAATGTTTTAAAAATTTGAAAAAAAGTCTAGGCTCTCCTAGTGGACGCTCTTGAAAGTTTGAGCCTTTTTTTATATGTAAAAAAATTGGCCTTATTTAGGGCCTAGTATGAAAATGAAAATTTACGATTTTTTTGCAGTAGGCTGGATGGCAAAATTATTATGCAAAAACTATCAGACGGATCTTAATGAAATTTCGCACACGTTTTAATCATATTAAAAAGTTTTTCTAGGCGAAACATGGAGGTGGTAAGTCAAGTTTAGAGGGTCGAAACCAATTAAAGAATAACCTTTTTTTTTTTGTACTTTCTTCCCAATTATTGGTATTGCATAATTTTTCTCTAGGAACTATATGTTCCGAATTATATACAAAAATGTAAGCTAAAAGGATTACAGCAAAAAATGGCTTCCTATGAAAAATGTCCAATCCAAAACTAGACTACTATTGTTGATAACGGTAAGGTAGTAAAAAATATTTCTCAAAAAGAAAAGTATTATAAATATATTTATAAACTATTTCACTAGCAATTTTGTAAACAGATGGAATGTCAAAATAGAATAGAAGAATTTCGTGGTTAATTAAAATTACGACCATATTTATAATCTACAAATTTTTTGTTTTTTGATTTATTAAGTTCGGTAGAATTAAAAAAATATTTGTTTAAAATATTTGTGAACTGTGCCAGCTTTACAAATCGACCTAATCTAGTAATTATTAAATGAGGTACGTGGTACATCAATTTTTGGCACAAGATGTATTAATATACATATAATCCTTAACATTAAAAATTTCTCTCATTCCAGAGGAGGGATACAATCCAGGGGAGAGATTGGGGGTAATCTGCAGGGTATCTACACATTGTAATCTTAAATTTTAACCATCGAAAAATTAATCATTAATTGATTAAATTTTAAGTAACATTTGTTGATACCCCTGTAATAGCATACCGCATATATCTTGACTAGAGTCTTAATAATATATTGCTTAGGTAACTCTTAAAAGTAAAAAATTATACGAGCTTATCACGAAAACCTAAATGTTAATCACAGCCAAATAAAGTTGAAAAATAAGTCTCTGGTTATACAAATTATCCAGCCTATAGTTGAAAATCTACTTCGTTTTATTGGGTAGGATAACCTGTGTATGTGGACGGTACGCACAAAAAAATCTATTTGCAAAATTTTTGAGAAAACATCTTTTTATATGATAAAGGTAATTTTCTATGTGTTTTTGCTAAATAGATAAGGTTTGTGTGTAAGCAATAAAAAATTTGGATGTGATATATATCTAAAAAAAAATGTTTCGTTGAAAAAATAAGTATTAAGTAATAAAAAATATAAAGTATAATTAATAGGCACTTCCAGTAAAAATTATGCAACAGAGTGTTTCACATATCTGTACAAATGTACAACTATTTTTAATTTATATCATACATGGAGAAACCTATAAAATGTTCAGTATAGTAGAGGGGCTCTCTCTCTGATTAGATTTTTTGGAGTCAAATGATAGATTTTAACTCTATGATTTTAAAAATGTCGGTTATATTTTATGGGGATAATTATAAATTACAGCCCGACAAGTATCTCGTGAAATAAGGAGGGGATGCGCCGTAACAAAATTTAAATTTAAAAGTGGCGTACACCAAAAAAACGATGTAATAAAAGTTTCACTTTAAAAACATTTAAAAGACTTTATACTGTAAGCATCTCTCTACAAGTCTACATCTACATTGTTGGCTTGTTTCATTTACTCACTTTGTTTAAATTTGATTGTGTGTTATTTAATTGTAGCATAGAGTTTAAGAGCAAATTATCCGGATGTGCTGTTAATAGTCTTAGTCGAGAAATGGTTGTTAATTTGTTAGTCTTTATGAAACGGGAAGCTGAAGAAGGTGTCGTAAAACCTCATCATCACATAAAAGAGCGTGTGTTTTCCTTCTACTTGTCACCCACAAAAATCATTCCCTAATAATTTATTTTCAATTCATTTCTTTAAATATCATACTTAAAAATAGCCAATATTACTGTGATCATCAACATATTCACAGCATTTTAAAAATTTTAAAATCTGGTGAAATCTTATCAAGCGTTAATGTTCCGGTAAATTCCATCCTAGTCTGGCTGAATACTTACTCTCTCTGCGCACTGGAAGCTTGGCCTAGTCACGAGATACTTGTCGGAATGTACGTAATTTAAGTTTTACGTAAAAGAGTGTACTTTAAATATTTATTTATATTACAAGAAAACAGATTAAATACGAAAAAATGCCTTTTTTCATTAACTGTTTTGCTTATAAAAACATAGCAAAAATAGTTTACTATTAAACCTGTAGTTTATTTTTTATTAATCTGGTATAATAAAACCGTCACGGTGTCCTCACCCTACAAGTAAAGGTTCATGGGTGTACGAATAAAATATATATTGGAATATAATAATAATTTCTTGGATTTCAAAGTTTTTAAATATTTAAAATGTAGTTCTTAACCGAAACCTACGTTTTAGGTATTCATTCACAAAAGTATTTAATATAAAAGAAAGAGGCAATAGGAAGTTGAGATTTTTTGATACTGTGTAATAAATATAGTCGGATGTATAAGAGTAGATATTAACCTGACTGTAGTAAATAGATATTCTCTAACCTAATACTAGTTACATGAAATTTGCAGTATTGACAAATCTTCATTAAGGGCTTATTTTGGAAAACCCTAATAGGAAAGTGGTGTCTTAATAGTAGGTAGAAATATATACATTGGGGGTTATCTTATTTGTACTACAGAAGTAATTTAGTTTACAAGAACATTGCTAATAGAAGAAATATGTCTTCTTCAAGTGCATCCTCGACCTGTGTTCCAGTTTTTAGGAATGACTAAAAATAAGCAAGCTAGACGAAAATGTTTTGAATATTTTAAGAAGGATAGTGCACTTTTTATACCTAGAAGAAATATAATATTTGAACGCTTCAAATTTAATTCAAATGTTCAAAAACCAGGTGGATCTATAGAATCTTTTATAACAACTTTACATTCTCTCGTTGAATATTGTAATTATGGAGATTTAAAAGAAGAATTAATAAGAGACAAAATAGTAATTAGTATGCTCGACATAAATACCTCCGAGCGTCTACAATTCAAACAGAACCTATCTAAAAGAGTGCATAACAATTGCCAAGCAAGCAGAAATACAGGCGGCACAAACAGAGTTACATAACACTAATCGTCAAGTAAATAGACTCAAAGAATTTTCCCAATCTTTAGGAGTCGAAAAGTCAAGAGATAGGTAATACTTCCGAATATTTCAGAAGAGAGAAAAGATGCGGCTTTTGCAGTCTACGATATCATTCCAGAGATCAATGCCCAGCAGCAAAGTCACAATGTAGAAAATATGAGAAACCAGGTCATTGGGCCAAAGTATGCTGGAGCACTATATAATAGGGTCAGATCTATTCAAATTAATAATTTAAGTGAAGAACTAGATTTGGAAAGGCTTGAGTTAAAATATAATTCACTAGAGTTGTTTCTAACGTAGATTGTAATTTTTTAGGTCCAATTCACCTTAACCACATAGATTGTTAGGGGTGGGTGGTTACTGTATTTGTTAACGAAATCAATGAGAAAATAGAATTTTTGGTTGATTCTGGTGCTGATATTACATGTTTGCCAAACGTGCTTAATGATAAGATCTTGAAAACCCTGCAAGTTTCTAATAAAAGGGTCACGGGTCCAGCAGGTACAAAACTGAATGTGTTTGGTCTTTTATCTTCAAAATTGAGTTTTCAAAACATTAACTTCGATTCAGATATTTAAATTATAGAAAATTTAACAAAACCCATATTAGGGGCAGCTATATTGAAATTAAAAATTCTTTTCCATGTTGTTAATATTCTTCCGGTTCAAATGTCAGTAGAGAGAATTAAAAAAAAAGTTAAAAAAAATCCAAAATTATTTGAAATTATCAGCACCTTTAAAACGTTGATGATTATCAAACTCGTGGAAGGAGCTTTACCTTACGTCCAATCTGTGACAATCCCTGGTTAAAGAAAAGTCATTCACTACCAGCTCCCAACGGAACAGAGCAACAAGTGAATAGAAAAGAAGATTTTTGAAAATCTCATGTTATGTATTGTTGTTGTGAAATAAACAGTTAAATAGAAAGCTTAAGACTTATTTCGTACTGATAGACCAAAAAAACAGGGTAGAAATTCTTTATTAATTGCAAGTGATGAAATTGTGTTCTGGAGAAGAGATTATCTTAGAAATATCAAAGATTTTCTTAGCAACAAATGTAGGTCGACAAGAATGACACTAGTTCTTGCCAAGCATTTTTAGATGGTTATTTAACAGGAATAAAACCACCTTCGAGAAAAAAGAAAAATATTAATTATAACACACATCAAAAGCGTTGTTGGTTTCATGGAGGGATTGCTTCCAGCTTTTGTATCCAACCGTACTGGTGATTACCTAAAACCTAAAGGATATGAATGCCAATGTATTCCAAAAATATATTTCGAAATTATAGAACTTATTCCCGATTGATAAGTTATAGTATTGGATAATGCCAGTTATCACTCGAAAACTTGAAAAACGCCTGCCGGATCTTGGCAAAAGAAAGACATAAAAAACTGAATGAGGCAAAAAATATACCGTTTAAAGAAAACATGGCATATTCCGAATATGTCAAAAAAGTGAGGAATAAATATTATCTTCTTATCACTGCGAACTTAATCTAATTGAATTAATCTGGGCACAAGTAAAGCAATATGTTGCTAGGAAAAATACCAGATTTACAATAAAAGATGTAGAAAAATTATTTTATGAGGCACTAAGTACAGTAAATGCTGACACTGGAAAAACATGTGTTGATCATGTTATTATGACAGACAAGTCAAGAATATTGGATGGAGATCACAAAAGAGAAAGAAAGACCAAGAAGGAAATGAAGAAAGGCAGTGATGGAAAATGTCAAAGAGTTGTGAATCATATTGGAAGTTGACAGCCAACAACAGTAAACGTTACAACATTTTTCATAACATTAGTTATAATTTACTTTTAAAATAAAAACTCTGTTTGTTCTCTAATATACATAAAATTTTACAGGATTCTATAATTTCATAATTTTAATAATTGAAAATATAATTTTAGCACACCAATGGTTAAATACGTATCAATCTTAAGGGATTTATTATAGTTAACCCTTTATACTTTTAAGATTGCACAATTATAGTCTCTATTTAGTTTTATTAATATAAACACTCTGTGCTGTAAAAAACTCTTTGGCCAAATTTTTGCTCTTAGTCTTCTAGATTTAGTTTTACTGATTTATCAACAAAACATTATAATATTTTCTTAGTATCCTATATGTAAAAATTGCATTTGTTTTCGTAACCCTGGTTTTAATGTAATATATAAAATAAATGTGCATCTTGAAGAGTACCTATTTGTGAGGAAACTATTTAGAAAGGGTTCTGGAAACAGAAAGCAGCGGGATGGGATTTTATAAAAAAAAACTGATAAAAACAATCCTTTTTAACTTCCTGTATTAAAGATTGGTACTTTTCATACCAAAATAACAATTACACCTGAAGAAATCAAAGTTAGAGGCATAATACAAACCAAAATGGAACCAAGAACGAAACAGAATGAATCATGACAGAAAAGTGTAGGTATAAGAAAGAAAAAAAAAGTAATAAAGTCAAAAAATAGTATTCTGCTAAGCCCATTCGTCTTACATTTTTCACACGTGTCTTAAGCCAATTAGAATGGATCGTTTTGTAGTATTTTAGTAGAAACAAGTTTTTAAAGTTATTAAAACCTTCTGAGAGGTGCATTTTAATTTAAGCGTAGATGACAAGGTAACTTCAATGACTCATAAATCGTAAACCTATCTTAAGGGTCAGTTTGAGCCATATAGAGCATAATAATTTCTAGAGCCTCGAAATCACAGACTAAAATGTAGACTTTAAAGTCATAACAGACTACATGTTACAAAAAAACAAGAAGGCTAAAAAATCGGGGATAACTTGAATAAAAAAAGTGGGAAAGATGGATATAACAAATGGTAGCAAACAAAGAAACTTTCTAAAGATTGTAAAGAAAACAAACTTAGTTTTTCAAAGTAAAAAACAGCTAGATTACAGAAATATACATCTTATCTACATGTTTTTTACTTTTGAAACCAAATACATTTTCGAGGATCTCCACTTAAAATATATGAATCTCCGTTTTTTTTTATTCATGCCAAGGAAGACCCCCATCGACCCCTGAGGGTCCACCAAGACCACTTTCAGAATCATTGAGGAATAATAGAAACCAAAAAAGAATTAACAACGAAGCAGCATGAAACATGACACAAAAGCATATAAGGAACGAGTAGTTAAGTAAAAATATGTAATAAGGTAAAAACAGTATTCTACTTAGCTCTAACGTCCTACAACTTTTACACACACACGTGTGCAAGTCTTGAGCCAATTGGAATGGATCATTATGTAATATTTTAGTCGAAATAAGTTTTTAAAATTATTAAAACATTCTAAAATGAGCATTTTAATGTAAGTGTAGATAACAAGGCATTAGATTTAGACTTCAATGGGTCCTGAAGTATAAATAGATCGTAGAAACAGAAGTTGCTTTTAAATGAATCGTCATACATTGACACAGAAATCGTAGATCTTTCTTAAGGTCTTACGGGACAGATTAAGCCATTCCAAGTCCCCACAAGCCATATAGGGCAGAATACGTTTTCAAACCGTGAAGTCTGTTAAATCAAAGGGCTTTAAAGTCTTAAGAGGCTACATGTTTCCAAGAAAAAACAGTAAGGACAAAACAAAATCGAGGATAACTAGAAGGAAGCAAGAAAGATAGATATAAAAATTAGTGGAAAACAAAAAAACACTCTAAAGACTAAAAAAAACAAATTTAGTTTTTGAAACTAGAAAACAGCTACAACTGTTACAGAAGTATAAGAGATGTTGATTTTATTTAGTAACATACATAATAACCGGTTTTATTTATTATTTTATAAAACCGATTTAAAAAACTAAATCAAGAAGACTATTGTTTTAAAAAATATAAGTAAATCTTAAGCTCCCCAATTTACAAATACAACAACCTTTTTTTTTAACGAGGTGTATTAATGTGTGTGGTAAGATGTTTAGACAGATAATCAGCCCTGGCGAAACATTTGCCACACATATCACAGTGATAGGGCCTCTCCCCGGTGTGAATTCTAAGGTGACGTGTAAGGTCGCTTTTACCTCCAAAAGCCCTCCCACAAAATAAACATACGAACGGCCTTTCTCCGGTGTGTTTTCTGACGTGCAGTTTAAGATTTTCTTTGCTACGAACGCACTTTCCGCAAAATGGGCAAGCGAATCGCCGTTCGCGTTGACGTTCAGCGGAATCAGCTCTAAAAAAATTAAATGAAATACTTTCTAAATAAAATTTGGTATCTGTTACCTTAAAAAGTTTATAATTGAAGATTCTGAGCCTCGAAGTAGATCTGTGGGACAGCCTGAAGTGCCTTGGTAGGAATACGCTATCGAATCTATTGTGTCGTCTTGTTCAGCTTCAGTTTTCTCAGCATCAGATGAAGTTCCTTCACCTGAAACAAAACCTATAATTTTTGTATTTAATTCTTAAGTATATGATGAACATGAATGATAAGCCCTATCCCGAAGACATAGTTCATGAGATATGCTCAACTTTTTTATTAAGTTTTCAGTTTGATAGTTTCATGTTTGCTTGCTCACGACGGTAATTTTGTGTTCCTTTGTGATTCTTCGTCTTTTTACTCCTAAAAGGAACCATTTTCGTCTTGTTTGGGATGCTTCAGAACTACTATGATATCTTTTCTAAGATATATTGGCGCTCTGTGTCTGATACATCCTAATATATGTTTTTTTAGTTTAGTTTTTTTCCAAAATAAGATATTGCAAACAGATGCATCCAGACAATAAGATTTTGTTTAATACAATCCTTAAATCGTTTTGTCTCTTACTCTATTTTGATTATCTTACTTCATGGTGGATAATAATAATGGATATAAAGATAAATTAATGTTTCTTTCTGGATTGTTCACGTTACACAATTAATGAAACTAATACTAATATCTACTAAGTTTGTACGTACCTGCAATATCCTCGGATACCTCTTTTTTAACAACAATAGGGTTATTCTCTTCTTCGACGTTTATAGTTTCATTCGAACTGGACACTTGATCATTGCTGTTTTCATGTATTCCCTTTTCATCATCAACATCTTCTTCAGAAGTTTTAGCTTCTTTAGCTAATTCCGCGCTTTTCCCATGGAGCTTTTCTAGCGCATGGTTAAGTCGATGTTTCTTAAAAGATTTAAGGTATCGGAACTGCATGCCACATACATCACAAGAAAATAACTTGTCAGCTGGAAGGCGAGCTCGATGGTTTTGTTCACGATGTTTTACGTATGCGGATCTGTACCTACAAAAGTAAGCAATAAAAGAAAAATTCAAAATTCAAAGCGACTTTACTGTTTTCACCCCAAATGACTTTACATTATTTCTTTTGGTTATAAGTTCTAACGGAGGAGATATGTTTAGACAGACGGATGGACAAACAGACAAAACGATTTCTACATTTCCTGTTAAATCGAAAGATCTGATAGTTTTCTTTGGTATAAGGTTTAAAAAATATAAATTAAAACACTCTGTATATAAAGAGATACCATGAAATATACGACTTACATGTACACTGTCCTTTTGGCCTAAGCTAGTTGATAAAATAATTACACGAAGTAACTAACGAATGTAAAACAATACCTAATTAGTCCGTCTAAAATCAGTTCTCTCACACCTAATTAAGAGATAATGAGAGAAGAACTGAGTTTTACAAGGAAAAGGTAATTATCAAAGTACTCTGGTTAATTACATAGTTTTAATGGCATTACCAAGAAAAAATATTACAAGTGAAGTATGCCAACTGTATTTCCGATCTAAGAAACTTAATTTTATAAATAGGTACTCGTTTTTATAACTCAAAAACAGGACACTATATTTTTTTTGTTTTGGTGAATTTTATTCTCAGAGTCTTGAATATGGTGAAGATAAACAATTGATGTATGGTTTGATTAAAACTTGTAATAACGATCACGTACAGGTCTTCTAGAATAAATCATTAGCCGGATATTCACGATTTAATAACATTTTGGAACTTTTTAACATCCTTAACTTCTTGTCTTCAGCAAATTATTGGAATGTTTTGTCTTCAGCAATAAATTGGAATGTAAGCAGTCATTCGAGACGTTGATTTTCCTATTTTAAACAACGTCTTCATCCCACTTATCCTAATGTTATGGACAAGCAGCTCATTCCGAACAAGGCTCTTACAAATTAAGAATAATTAAATACGTCTTCTTCAAGTCATACATATAAGACCATACCTGAAGCTTTTTTAAGATTTTTAAAATGTGGTGTTAATTAATGGTCATATTTTTTAAACGATGGTCTTTCCTGCTGCCTCTTGAATAGATATTTTCATGGTTATTGTTATGAATAGTTCTTCGTAATCCTAACAAAACAAGACCATACATCTTTTACGAAGTATCTCAATACATCTTAAATATCTACACCTTTTATTTGTTTTAATTTGGTGACTTTCTCAACCAATTTTCATTTCTTTCAGTTCCAAATAAATAAAAATACAGTCGTCCAAATACAGATCAAGATTCGTTGATTTATATAAAATACTTTCTGGTTGCTTTCATTCTCTGTTATTTATTTAGCGTTGAATTCAATATTTATAACCTGTATATAACAAAAAGTTTTGGATGTTTACTATATATATAAAACAAACTACAAACCTATAACTTTGTCCACACTGCTCACAAACAAAAGGCTTCTCTAAAGAACTTATAGAACCAATATGCTGAAGGGCAGTATGTTGTTCGAGCAGCCATAAGGATGGGAAAGCAGCCATACAAGAGGAACAACGAAACATTTCATCTCCAAGAAGGGCACTGTGCATCAAACCAACTTCTAAAAGAGAGGTGGGAAGAGTAGGAAATGGAAGGGTAAAGGGAGTTGAGGATCTGCTGCTCTGGGTACTTGTAGGACGGTCTGTGACGGGAGAACCTATACAACGATCGGTTTCCATTGAACTCTGAAAGTAAAAATATATAATAATAAATTGAAATAGTTGTAAGAACTACATAGTTTTTTTTTCTGTTTTATAATCATTATTTTATTTATTAAATGATAAATATTAATAAATCAACAAAATATAATGATTTTTTTTATAATTGCTTTTGGGTGTTTATAGTTATAAGTATCAAGCGAAAGTCCAGCTCTCGCCAGGAATTCTGTTTCTATCTGGGTTTTCATGTTCAGTCCATGTATCCCATCTATTCTTTTTATCTCCAATATCGTCGTCTTACCCAGAGACTCTCAAAGGGTATTATGAAAAAGAATTGTTACGTTGAAAAAAAAGAAAGCCTGATAAGAAATCATAAAAAGATTGATTTAAAAGACGCGTCCTACATGCTCGGGGCAGCATGGAACATTATAAAAGAGAAGAATCTGAAGTGATAGATATGCTAAAAAAAATCAATTGCGACAAATGTGATAAAGCAGTAGTTCAACAATGGATGGATTTCAACGATGATGATTCTGGGTATCAAATTTAATTTCTATTTGTGATTAAACACATATAAATATAGATTTTATTCGCCTTTGGTAAATACATAGGTACGGCTATATCATTATAGTTGGATTATCCGAAATAATCGGTTTTCCGAACACCTATATCCCCAATTAGTTCGGATAATCGACGTTCTACTGTACTTACTTTAATGAGGTTAAGGTTCATCAACCATTAAAATAGATTAACTTTGAAGAGTTAGAATTATGGATTGAGAAAATTGAAAAGCTCTATGATGATTATAAATGTGTACAATCAATAATCGAGGCTAGCTATCCAGATTTTTTACAAAAAATTAATCTTTATATTTTCGTGTAAACAATAATCTTTTCTGATTGTTTTATAGTCGTAGAAGTAGTTTTTTCGTACCAAATGATAAATAAAAAAGAACATTTATTAATTTGAAAATCAATCCATAGTGGAATAGAAAAAATAAATTGTACGTGCCAAAGTTCTTTTGGTATAAAAGAGCGGCATCATATATTACTGTACACACTTCTCCTAGAAAAATTGAAATGGTATTTTTAGGTTCTCGGTATATGGAAGCAAATGAATCTTCAATAGCTGAAACTTTCAACTTTACCTAATCTTGGTGAGATTGCTTGTCACATCACTGTATCTTGTTTTTTTATGACATCCTAACTTTCAATAACATTTAAACATTGAGTACATTGAAAAGAGATTGATATACCTACAAAACACAGTTTAAACTAATGTTTTAGTATCATAGTGATGTTTCACATTGTGGTTGACGAATTATCTAATTATTTTGTCACATAGTTATACATATTAAATTTAGTATTTTATATTAATAATATTAATAATAATATTCAGTAATTTGTATTGTATTGTAGTCTATAGTACCATCAAATGGTTGCAGTATAGGTTATATTATATCCTGCACTAAGCTTTTGAGCTTATTGGCTACATAATCAGAGTTTTAAAAAAATGTATTTCAGTTAACTTTTTGGAAAATTATACTGTTTTTTTATAAATATTCTTTCCTCATTTCCACAAAATTATTGTAATATTATAAATCTTTTTTCATTTATCCCATTATATATGCGTATAGGTTACTTCTTCGGGAATTTTCGAGTTTAACTTTTTATGACTTGGTATTCAAGGGGTCAGCAAATACGCTACCTACGTGATTTATTCTTGAAATTTCGCTATTTAATGCTAGATTTTATATCACTCCTTTTCTTCAATCTTTCTCTATTAAAGAGGCTCCCTCACCTTATTGTCAACCTATACGCTCTCCAAAATATTTGATACGTTTGCGGCACTGAATAACCTTATACTTAATACAGTTTTTAGATTTTGATCGATAAGCGATATTTTGTAACATTCTATTGGAAATATAAAGAGTTTTATTATACGATGTGATTTTTTTTACTGTCCATTGCATTTTAACCTATAAAATGGACATGGAAGTTCGGATAATAAGTTCATGCTTCAAGCATATAATGCTTTTTCCAAATCATATCTCTACAAATTTCTAAACCCGAGCGCGTGCATAAAAGTATAACTTCTACCGGCAGTCCCACTGACTGACACACCTGTTTTTTTATCACTTGATATGAAAATGGCACTTCTTTAAAAGGTATTTTGCTTAAACATTAACTAGCAATATAGGAAGAAAAAAGAATAAAACACAGATATTTTATCTATTACCGATATATTTCATAGATGCATAATAATCCAGTCGTTACAATTATGTAGACTAATTAATTACATTGCCAAGGTTGTTTCTTCTAAAACTTAATTTACAGTAATTTGCAAAATTTATTTATGAAATACAACACAATGTTTCAGCTTCCTTTTGTGTTTCCGACATAGTTCCTTTCCTTCTTTATATTATTAGATCTCAGTTGCAATAATATCTTTATGAATAATATACAACTACTCCAGACGAATAAAACAAAAATTCACCCGTTAGAACGTATAAATTGTTAGTAGCATATTTCCATTTCAAGTATTACCCTGATACTTGCATGCACGAATATAAGTGAACCTAATCTTTGAAATATTTTCTGTTATATAAGACTTTCAAGGGTTTTATATGTTACGAATCGTTTTAAATGCCATATAGATATAAAAATAGGGTAACCGTATAATTCCCCACACTAAAATTGTTCACAGCATAATCCTAACAGTCATAAACATCCCCACGCATGATACCATGGATAAATGGCCACAGGGAAAAATAACCACACAGAATAATGCACACATAGAAAAATAGGCATAGATATTTTTATAAAAATTGTTACCAAATTAATTTTTATTTGTGTCCAGTAGTTCCGACCACAAAACAACTGGGTACTTTTCTATGTGGGAATTATTCCATGAGGGCATTTTTCCATGTGGGCATTTTTCCATGTAGGCATTTTTCCGTGTGGGGATATTTCAGTGTGGGGATTTTGCTGTGTGGGGAATTATCTTGTGGGAAATTACCATCGTTTTCGAAATATATTTGAAACAGCTTTTAGAAGTGTATTTTCACACCTATCTCTAAATTCCACCCTTAAATGTAATGGTCAGTTTTAAACCAACAATCGTATCTTCTTTTTTAGAATACAGCAATTTCTTTACCTGTGTTGAACATAAAAAATGTTATGAGCATAAATTAAAAAAAGGGCAAATAAATCTAAATTTTGCGTTTGAAAATATGCATTTTCATCCTTATCTCTAAATTCTCCACCCAAATTGAATGGTACTTTGCGTTTTTTTATTCAAAATGACTATTTAAACGATTTGTGTAATAAAAATCTTGGAGCTTTTTTTTTAAAAACATCAGAAAACATCGTAGTTAGGTACTTTTTTTGACACAAAGTTCTTTCTATACCTATCTTAAACCCCAAAAGAGTTATAGACAAAAAAAGAGAAAAAAACGATATTCTGCGGTTTTATTTTCTCTTGGTTTTAACAATTTATGAAATTAAAATTTGTTTGTGGGGGTTGCTTTTTCATCCGTTTCTCTAAATTCATCCCTCTAATTTAATGGTACTACGCCGTTTTTTATCCAAAATGACTATTTTAAAGATTCCTGCAATAAAAATCCTTATCTTTCTGGTTAAAAGTATGAGAAAACATATTACAATATAAATAAGGTAAAAATCGGAAACAATTGTTTTCAACTAAAAATATGTCGGCCAACTTTAGACCAACAAACGTTTATAACATACCATTTTAAAGACAGTTTTATTAACTTTTTTTATATAAAACGATTACTATTCCTATCTTGAACCCAAAAAAACTTATGGATAAAAAATCAAAGGTAAATTAGTCTATATTTTGCATTTTTCTTTTTTTTAGCAATTTAAGAGATTAAAATATTTTAAGCCTACGCTTCCTGCAAACTATACGGATAATTGAAGTAAAAATAGAACACCTATGTTAATTCAATTAATATTTAAAACTCAAACTGTAAATGACTAAAAGTGTATATGTGTAGTTTACTGTTGATAATTCCAGATACGTATTTTTAGATTTCTAGAAATACAGATGAACAATTTTAATTTACAAATTTTATTTCATTGATTAATTATTTTTTGTAAGCTTATATTTTTATTTAAGTGTTTGTAGATAATTTTTTTCCTACGACCACTTTGGAAAGTAATACTTACACTCCCTCTACCTCCACGAAAAGCGCTACTTTTTCGCACATGTGCGGAAAGTTACTTTTCATCACTTCGTGCGGAAAGCACTGCTTTCGACCATGCATGAACGTGCGAAGCAATGAATGACCGAAACAGAGTTGATAAGTGTTTCCCAATAAAAAATAAATCAGAAAGTGAATTAAGAGAAATTGAGGATGAATTTTCTAATAGTTTTGCATCTGATAATGCGGTAGTAAATGCACCACGATATAATCAATCAAACATTTCATTACTAAATAAAGATTTTGTTGATTCTCAATTATTATCTAATATACTTAAGGTGAATAAAAAAAATATGTCTATAGAATTAAGCAACTGTTCAAATATTACATTTAACGTATTTAACAAAGATTAATAACTATACATAATTTTGTAATAAAAAATTCGAAAAGAGGTTGACCTTAAAGGCCATCCTTGCAACTTCCCGCTAGTTTTAACCGTAAAGCTATAGTAACGTGACGTTTTTGACTTTTTTTAACTTTTTAACGCGTTATTCGATTCTAATGTTCAATATGGCATTCGACGCATTTTTTGAGACCTAAAAACGTTAGTAGGAGTGCAAAATCGATTAGTCAAAAAATCTCTTAGTTATTGAAAAAAAAAAACACTTTTTTTGAAAATTTTCGACAACGATATCTCACGAACGAATCAACCGATTTTAATTTGCAAAACGGCATTCGACGTGGTTTTTTAAGCTTGGGAGCTGATTAGATTATGAAATTGATCGATGTAATGGCCAAAAAGATATGCCCAAAAAACATCATTTTTACCAATTGTTTTTTTCGGTTATTTTGAAATTTCTCGAAATCTACCGATTTGAATCGGTTCAAACTTACAGAGAATCTAAGTTAGATGGAACTCTTTGGAACGCTTTTTATTTCATTCCGATCGGTCAAGCCGTTCAAAAAAATATAAGAGGTTTACATACATCCACACACACACACACACATCCACCGTACATACAGACACCCTCGTAAAAATAGTCAGGGGAGGTTCCAAATACCTCAAAACGTCGAGATCCGATGAAAACTCGATTTTCGAAAAACGGGGTAAAACCAATAACTTCCCGATTAAAAAAAAAAAAATATTTTTTTTTTGCGGGAAGTTAAAAAGGTTTTTTTTAATAACAATGTTATAATTTCTTAACTCTAAAAATTTTTGTTTTAATGGGGGGGATCCGCCTCCCCCAACCCTCCTTCAGCGCCTTCGCGGTGCAGGCGGATCAGACCTAATACTACTTTTATTATCTTCTTTTCTTTTAGACAAATTCAAGAGTTTTTCTGACGGAGTAATGAAAAATAGAATACGCAACTCGTGCGGTGCGCAGGTAATCCCATCACTCGTGCTTTTTATGTTAGAGTTTCCATTTAACTATTTAATTTTTTAAACAATCATAAGAAATTAATTAGGAAAAAAAATTATCAGTACTGATTATTTATCAGAAATCAATATTAATTTGAGTTTTGAGAAAATTATTAAGTAGGTATATTTTCCACGATATAATTGCAACTGCGCTAACTTTCTTATAAAACTCCTAAACTTAACATATTCCTAGTTATTCGGTAGTTGGCACTCAAAAAATACATCAGATAAGACCCAAATAAAGCAGTTTCGTACTTTTTCCTGTAATTGCGGTACAAAATTTTAACACATAAGGCAAGATTCAGATTTATTTTAGTCAAAAGTATAAACTGGTCTTGTTGAGTCTAAAAACTATTAGTAAAATTTAAAATTATTCCAGTTCTATTGCATTTATTTTATGTTTAACAACTGTTATGTAAATATCTGTGTAAAAATTGTGAGGAACTAACGTACTGCCCAGACAAATTTTATCAATGTCGATGAGGAACATGATTAGCTAAAATCTACATATATTTCCTAACAGAAATGTTTAAATATACAAAAATAGTACAAATAAGACTATGACACATAGTAGAAAGTGAAATAGAAGAAAAGTAGTTAGCATAGTGAGCAGCAAGGATAACAAGAAGCAAAAAATTATTAAAAGAAGTTGGATAAGAAATACGAGTAAAGGAACTATAATAGTTCGGGACAAAATCACATGAATTTTCTTATGCAGATCCGCTGTGGGTAGCGATGGGTATTGCCACCTACAGCCAAAGCAGTCAAATCAAAATAATAGATTAATTGAACTCTTACTCATTTTTGTAATGCATATGCAGGACAGCTACATTTACATTTAATTTTTTTTCTTTGTTTATCAGAAAACTTGCATATTTTTTTCGCGAGGATTCCTTTTAACACAAGAAAACGAGTTTAATTGAGCTATTGCTTCCTTTAGAGATGGACTTGTACATTAGATGGTTTGCATTCTAAAGATTTTCTTCTTTTACATATCGACCAGTTCGACTTATGAGCTTCTATGGGCGTCTGTATTCTTTGGTAAAAGTCACAAGACAAGATTAAATTTTGTTTTGAAAAAGAAATAATTGAGTAATTAAAAAGAATTGCTTTAAAAGTATCACATATATAGTGCTAAATAGCATCTTCCCATTTTACATTTTTAAAATTGTCGTTCAAAGGCAATTCAGTTCATATTTTGTATAATTGTTTTATTGTAAATTCTATTGTTATGGAAGTGAGTGACCCTGAGCTACCATATAAAAGTTAACCAATAAACAGGGTGTTCAATATTTAATGGACCCAAAAAGCGCTACAGTCATAGTTGTGGCTATATGTTTTTTTAGTTTTTTTGAAAACCCTGTATAAATGAAAGAAGCAATACGTGTTGTTTACAGGTTTTTAGTGAAAATTATTACAATGTGGTGTTAAGTAACTCAAATTTTGTTAAAATATTCCACTCTAAAAACACAAACATAACTTTGATTAGGTACTTATATTTTATAAAATATTCATTCAAAGTAATGGAAATAACATTATATGTTCATAATGCATCGGCTAAATGAAAGGAAGGTAGCTCATAAATTGATGTATTTTTTTCAAATATAGAAAATATAAATATCAATCATTTTGTGATATTTTGTAGAAAAAATCTAAAATGGTGGATCTTCAGTTTCATACTAAAGTGGTATAAAACTGTAAATTACAAATGTCGAAGTATACAACTGTCTAACTGTGATTTTTACTGTTTGGTACATTATAAAATGTTGCAAACTGTGAAAAACTCCTTAAGGCACCTTTGCAACCCTCCACAAAATACCAATTTGGACGAATCTCTTATGATATTATTCAATCTTACATTATCATATTATAAAATGTAAAACATTTATAAATTGTGTGAAAACAGACATCACATTTAAAAGATTGATAAAGACAGACTCTGAATATGTTAAAGTCAGGAAAAAATTAGAAAGATTTTATTCTGCGAAAAAAGGCCACATTACAAAAAGTTTCATACTGCCTAAACTTATTGAGGCACATTTGCAACCCACCACAAAATAAATACCAGGGATGTTATGGATATGAAATTTCGGATACGGATTGGATACGGATATAGGAATGATTATTATACCGGATACAGATACGGATACGAATATAAAATTATTTCGGATTATCCGTTAGTTTCGGATAATTTTGGTTACGGATATTAGATTTTTAAGGTATTTGAAAGGTAAAATACAAATAACATTAGGTAGGAACTAGGTAGGAACTACGATCAGTCTGTGAGTAATAATTATAGCTATGTTATTAAATATATATTGAGTGTTATTTGTCTAAATTAAAAATGTAATAACAAAATTATTACTTATGCTTAATCAGTAATTTCGTATTTCAAAAAAATATTAAAATTAGAATTAAAGTTGAAATGCATATTGCACATATTTATCTACTATAATTTAAGTTTAACATAACAATGAAAGCTTTCTTTTTTTATTATTATTAGTTATAATATTATTAAACATTTTTAATAATCAAAATTTAGCAAAGGTAAATTATATTTAACAAAAAGTAATTTCGCAGCCTTATCACCAGAAAGTCTATTTCTTAAAGGATCATAAATTAACCCAGCAGCACTGAAAAGTTGCTCGTGCTCGCTCGGTACATTTCCAGGAGGTGGAGAAAGGTACTGTTTTACTAAAGTTGTACTTGGTATGCATTTTCCACCATAAAAGTGGATTTTCACTGAGTGTCAACCTTTTCTCTCTATTGTATCCGCCCCTGTCCGATATTATCCGGAACTTTTATTTCGGATTCGGTTACGGTTGCGGATAATTTTTTATATCGGATATCCGGAAGTTTCGGTTACGGTTACGGAGCTCCCTAACATCCCTGATAAATACTAGATACTTTTGACGATCTCGTTTATGTTCTCATTATTCCAGACTAAATTATCAAATGTAGAGCATTAAAACGTTGGTTAAAGAAATACGTTGACAGAATCTCTGAATATGTTGAATTGGTCAAAGAATGAGAAAGAGTTGATTAACGTAGGAATAACCTTATAAAACGTTTCATAGAGCAACATTTGTAACCTGCCACAAATACTACTTTTGACGATCTTGGCTCTGATTTGATTATAGAGCATTTAAAAGTTGCTTCAATACACACGTTAAGCCTATGGAAACGTTGAAAGAACCACTGGATATGAAGAAGTCAAGAAATTAAAAACTTTTGGTTCAAGAACAAAGGTACGATGGTTAAGTCTGTTTTCATCTATCGAACGACTTCTAAAACTGTACCGTTCATTAAAGGATTATTTTAAAACCCTTAAATAGCCACCTGTTTTAATTAAACAGTTTTTTAAAAATCCTTTATCGGAGCTGTATTTGTTGTACACTTTATTATGTACATCCTGCATTCAAAAATAGTGAAACTAGAAAAAAAGTGATAATTCTATCATTAAAAGAAGATACATACTCACATCCTTCATCAAAAGTTTAGATAACCGAATTAAAGAAAGTTTCTTGCCGTTGGAATATTTAGAGCATTTTGAGCAAAGAATGAGAATGAGAATACAAAAAAAGAGTTTTTAAAGTTTTTATTCTACTCAGTAACTTAGAAAACACTCTGTTGAAACGTCCGGGTTGTAGTCTCCTTTAAACTCCTTAGTTTTACGTAGAAGTAGACAAAAGTATCTCTCAATCCTAACAAAACCCAAACCATCATATTTAGCAACCAAACATCAGTCTCGAAAATCTCTCTTTCGACCATATAAACCTGTGAAGGGAACATCTCGTCCCTCAGGATCAGGTGACCTACATGGGCGTTCCATTTTCTCGAACGTTCAGGTAGGACGCCGATGTTGAACTCACTATCAACAAAATGAGAAGACGAGCGTCCCTCGTACGTGCACTGGATGGTAGACTCGGAAGAGGTGACACCAAAACCTTACTCCATACTTACAAAACCTTTATCAGACCTCTGGTCTATTATAAGGCCATGCCATACTCTGCCTTCCCTAAGAGACTTCTTCATACTATTCATGCCACAGAGAGAGCGATCATACGTAAAGTGAAAAACCCACACTTCCTTTACCCAAGCCGCTTTGTCTACAATAACACAATCATACTGCCTCTCCCTTCTCGTTTTCAGACGTTACAACAACGATACGTCACTCGCACTCTTCAGGGAACGAACACCGAAGCCCAGAGGACCCTCCATACCCACTGGAATGGAGGACTCTGAAGAAGAGCCAGAGTCCCAAAAAACAAGATCACTCTTCCCAACCTGAGACTCCTCCAGACGGTAGACAGGGACCTTCCTGAAGACCTGGAAACACTCCCAGATGAATCCACACTTTGTTACAGGTAGATGGTGCCCAGATTAGGAGGACGACTGGATACAAGTATGCTTGACGGTAAATCTTTATATCTTTATTTGTAAGAAGCATATGACGATTTAAATAGTATCAAATGATTCGTCCGAGTGTTGAACAATGAGGTTTTTGTGGAGGGATGCTAATTTCCTTATAAATGCTTTTTTTAAATGTTTTTGTATAAAGTAGTTTTTAAATAGGACAGTCTACTGTTCATTTACAATAGATATCCATGATTTCCAGATACGGACTTGTTTAATTTATAAAAAGTTGGTGATAGTTTCTTGGAATATTTTAACAATATCTATTAGAAAAAAAGTTTTAAAGGTTTGCTACATATTCTATTCCATCATTTCATTAGCTAAAATTCGAAAATTGATGTCTAGGGTTCTTGAACCTCAGGAGTAGTTTAACAAATTATTTTTTATTATTTAATTAAGACTATTTATTAAACAAATGTTAAAATATAAATATCTATCACATTTTATGTAAAATTTAAAAATTATTTAAAATTATAATTTTAGAATTTGAAGATAGAAATTTTATATTTTAGTTACTTACCAATAATACTTTTAACGAGAACAAAATAAACAAAAAAAATAACATAATTATTTATTTGTTAACCTATTTTTTTAATGTAAACAAAAAATCACTATTTTCTGGAAACCATCCCGTTTCACGATGTAATTCTTCAGTCCTATCTCTCAACAATTTTTTAAACTTTTAAGTTTACAAAAATATCAAAAACCACTAGCCCAGAAAATTAGAACATATTATGAAACAATTGTCCTAAATTTAAATTTAAACAAATATTAAGTACTTAAAATTCTTTTCATAGTCAAAAATCAGCTTAAAACTAAAACTTTTACATTGCAGAAAATTTATTTAGCTCGATTTCTGACTATATTCTCATACGTATTACTGTTGGCAAAAACGGATTTTAGATTATGTAGAGGCACTCAAATTGATAGAAATTCTTTGGTTGTACAGGGTGTTTAAAATTAAATTTTGATTACTAAAAATACAGCAAGAAGAAGCTGGTGGAACTCAGTAAAATCAGTAAAATCTGATGGAAGAGAATCGTTAAAGAATAGATATCATTACACAGAAATGAGAACGTGAACTGAAAAATAAACTGTTGTGAATTATTTCGTTTAACAATATTGAATATAACTAATAATTTAATATAAGAAATTTCCAGACAACAACCAGTACCCCTTTTTAAACTAATATACACAAGATATAATAGTTATGATAGTTGGTGCTTGCCTGGTGTACTTAAATGTAGAAGCAGTGAAGCCAGTGAATGAGTCAAAGATAGAAGTTTGGTTTATTTGGAAGTGGAGCAATGGGCCAAAGAAAGGTTTTGTAACGATTTTTCTCTCGCAACAGTTTTTCCATACCTAACATTTTCTGAGTGAGCATAGGCTTTAAAATTTATGTTTTAATGAGTAAATGTTAAATGGGCTTTCTAGTTTAGTTAATGAGGGTTTTTCCCAACGAATTCTGTATAAATGCATCGATTTATCTAAAATTTTGTATGTTGGTAAATAAGTACGACATGAGCTTCCCTGGGGTTGTTGCCACCCCTTCTGGAGAGTGGTTATTTTTCTACTCAAAGTAAATCCGGGATTCGATAGAAGGACAAATTTAAAGCAAGAATTGTAATAAATTAGTCTAGGAACTAAGGGGAGTTTCGTAGCCAATTGATGTCCATGATGATTTTATCTGAATTTTTCACATAATAATTCCAATTTATCCAATACAATTTGGTATTAACAATTTAAATGTCACTAATAACTTTTTTACATTTTATAATAGATCATTTTAAAGGTTTAACTTTTAACTTTAAAGTTCCTTTTACACATTAATGATCTACTAGATCCACTAATAATCCGATACACGGTTTTGCAGAAGATAGCAAACTACACTATAGCAAAGTGCACAAATGTCCCATATCCAACAAGAGACAAACATTCTACTATTAGACATTTGTAGATGTCCGTGCCAAATTAATTCTCTGCTTCATATTTCATCTGTTAGGTCCTTTTACCCCCATTATTTGTCTAATTTTTCCAATTGTTAACCCTGTTAACCTTGATTTTCCCGTTGCTCGTCTCCAGTAATCCATCTCTGTAAATCTTAATCTTTGTTCGATTCGTTCTTTGAGTAGCCATATTTCACAGCTATTCATTATTATGCTCTTTACTATAGTATCGTATATTCTTTTTTGTATTTGATGTTTAATGTTCTATCCCATAGAAGTCCTTTTAACACTGATATTACTTTTCTTCTTTTCATATTTTTATCTGATACTGCTTCATTAAATGTTCCCCCTATTATTTTTGTACACATTTTAGATTGTCTGACCGTTTGAATATGCAATAACTTTTGTTAAAATCATTTTTTTTTGCACAAACCTTGGCTTAAAATGTTTCTATAAACAAATCGCTCACCTTAGACATTATGATGTATCACACATATTGTTTTATAATGTTTTAAATAATTAAATTGTTAATAAAAAAAATCCTCGAGAAAATTTTGAATATCATGTTAAAGATTCAGATTTCGCATCTTAAAATACATGGAAATTAACCATAAAACCTCATGGACATCATTGGCTAAGAAACCCCTGTGGCTCATAGACTAAATAAAAATAAATCTAAAACAAGTATTATCATGATGTAGGTAACTTATTGATAACTTGCATTCTTTGGAAACTGTTTTTATGATTAAAAACACCCTGTAAATGACCAATTTATGTCCCGTTGACCGTTAATGCCGATATCTTATAAAGATTTTAGTATCTGAAAAAATGATCTATATTGGACAGATTGCGTGCTAATTACGTTCAAGAACTAAAGAACGTCTTCACTAACCGGGTCAATAGGACAGTTTATTCCACAACATTCAATAAAATATTGATCGATAAGTATTTTATTTTCATTTGTAAAATCTGTTTGAGTATCAAAATTTAGTTGTTATTTATGGAATAAACTTTGCCATTCAATTAATAAGATGTTACAATAAATATTTCTACTTAACTAAGTGATCTATGTACAATAATATATATATAAATTTCTCTATTAAAAATATTATAAATATACTCTCTTAAATAGGAAACAAAAATAATAGTTTAAAACTTATGACTAAGGCGTTTTCTAGGTGCTTGATAAAAGGTGAGTGGTCTTATGAAATCTGTTCAAATTTTTCTTCTAATTCGGTACTTTGTAGTAAAACTGAAAAGTGCTTAAGAAATACAAATCTAAGACAAAAATGAAACAATCCTCCATAAAATAATTTTCACCTTGTGTTAAAAATACTTTACATTTTGGTATACTGTTTATAACCAAAGTTAGCAACAATGTTTCGGCTACTTTGTATTTAAAATATCTGGAATGAAAAAAGAAACAAAATTTGATTGTCTATGGTGTAAAAATCATGATATTACACATTAGTTTAATCAAAGGTAATACCACGAGTCCTTAAAATTTTATCGATAAATTTTTAGTTTCCACGAAAATTTTTTATTTGGCAAAAATACGAAAACAAACGGAAATGTTATAAAATCACGAGTCCGTAGGACGAGTGATTTTATCATATTCAGTTTGTTTGAGAAGTTTTGCCTAAAATAAAAAAGTTTGAGTCTGGAAAATAAAAATTTGTCTAGTAAAATATTACAGGACGAGTGGTATTTGAGAAGATTATTTTTTGATCCATTCTGTACAAAAACTACTTTATGTAAAAAACTTCCTAGAACAACTTATATTTCATAATTAACACAAAAGAAATGCCGTTACCCTTCCTATTAACTTATCCTGTACACTAGATAGTATTGACAGTTGTCAGTTGTCGTGAGCGTCGTGAAAACAGGGTTATAATTTGAATAAATATTTATTTTTATACCTATTTATAAAATTATATTATTAAAGAGAAAATTACCAAAATAAAAATTATTGGGTATATCTATTTAAAGTTTACCTACAAGACCACATTTGCCTGTAGGCATATAAAAGTTTTAAATGCATGCAGAACCAGGAAGCAGGTTAGTTTTAAAGTACCTACATATTTGATTTTTCATTATCGTTTAGATGAATTGAATTGTGATAATAATAATAACAAAATATATTTCAGAATATTTAGATAATATAAATGAATGTTGATTTATAGTAAGGTACTTATAAACAAGAAAATTGATTGTTCAATATTGTTATTGAATTTTTGACAGTTCTATAATTTTATCAATACTAGTAAAACCACTAGTGGTTTTATCAAAGGTAATACCACGAGTCCTTAAAATTTTATCGATAAATTTTTAGTTTCCACGAAAACTTTTTTATTTGGCAAAAATACGAAAACAAACTGAAATGTGATAAAATCACGAGTCCGTAGGACGAGTGATTTTATCATATTCAGTTTGTTTGAGTAGTTTTGCCTAAAATAAAAAAGTTTGAGTCTGGAAAATAAAAATTTATCTAGTAAAATTTTACAGGACGAGTGGTATTTGAGAAGATTATTTTTTGAACCATTCTGTACAAAAACTAGGATACGTGTATTTTGTGTTGTCTACCTATGATCTAAAGAGAAAGAAAGGAAGTGGGTTTACACAGAAAAATATTTAATAAATATATTATTATTTTAAGAGAAAATACTTATAATCTTCTGATCTTTCAATAACTTTAATAAAAAATTTGACAAATTACCCTTCCTATTATCTTATCCTGTACACTATAAATAGATAGTATTGACAGTTGTCAGTTCTCGTGAGCGTAGAGAAAACAGGGTTATAATTTGAATAAATATTTATTTTTATACATATTTATACAATTATATTATTAAAGAGAAAATTACCAAAATAAAAATTATTAGGTATATCTATTTAAAGTTTACCTACAAGACCACATTTGGCTGTAGGCATATAAAAGTTTTAAATGCATGCAGAACCAGGAAGCAGGTTAGTTTTAAAGTACCTACATATTTGATTTTTCATTATCGTTTAGATGAATTGAATTGTGATAATAATAATAACAAAATATATTTCAGAATATTTAGATAATATAAATGAATGTTGATTTATAGTAAAGTACTTATAAACACGAAAATTGATTGTTCAATATTGTTATTGAATTTTTGACAGTTCTATAATTTTATCAATAGTAGTAAAACCACTAGTGGTTTTATCAATATAAACCGGAATGATTGGCTAGATTTAGCATAAAACATTGAAGATTAAGCGTTTTCATTGGACGAAATCACAAAATTGTGATATGTTGACAGGTGAAAAAAATAATCAATATAAACCGGAATGATGGGCTAGATTTAGCATACAACATTGAAGATTAAGCGTTTTCATTGGACGAAATCACAAAATTGTGATATTTTGACAGGTGAAAAAAATAATCAATATAAACCGGAATGATGGGCTAGATTTAGCATACAACATTGAAGATTAAGCGTTTTCATTGGACGAAATCACAAAATTGTGATATTTTGACCGGTGAAAAAAATAATCAATATAAACCGGAATAATTGGCTAGATTTAGCATAAAACATTCAAGATTAAGCGGTTTCATTGGACGAAATCACAAAATTGTGATATTTTGACAGGTGAAAAAAATAATCATTATAAACTCTTAAAAATATGTAATTGGTGTTTTAGTTAATAACTTTATAATTTTGGTAAAAAAAGTGGGAAAATCGGTTAACTCCAATCTAACCAAAGCGTTTAATGAACTTTAGTGTATTTGAAACTATTAGCAGCAGAGTGGTGAAGAGAGACAGGAAGCGTTGTTTCGAAAGTGGTAGTATCGAGAGATAGAGAGAGATAGAGATAGAGAGAGAGAGAGAGAAAGAGAGAGAGAGAGAGAGAGTGACCGTTATTTAATTTTGTCAGGATTTTTCTATCGCAACACCTCTTTTAATTCTTATACTAAAAGCTATAAAAAGCTGTTCGTCAGTCTCGCTAAAACTCTAGAGAACGATTGGACCGATTCCGAATTATTCCTAATAGATAGCAGTGTAGTTAATTTATTAATGTAAATCTATACCATCATTTGATATTTGGATTGCGGAGTCACCTGGTAGATGACGTTGTTTTTCGATTTCTAAATAATACGGTTATTACTTTAATTATTATTTGAATTTGTCCTTATCCGAAATAAAATAATGAGTTTTAAAATATAAAAAAAAAAACATTAAAAACGAAAAGGAATTGAAAAAACAGTATCTGGTTTAAAAAACATTGGCAAAAAAAAACAATAAAATTGAAAAAAGAATCAATAAGTGTGGAAAAAATAGAAAAAACATTGGAAAAATGTAATGCACGGAAAAATAGGAAAAACAAAAAATATCGAAAAACCTATAAGAAAAAAACCGAAAAATCTGGCAAATGGAAAAAACACATGCAGAAGCCGAAAAAACAGCATAAGGTAAAAAATCGTTACAAATGGTAAAACACTAAAAAAAAGAAGGAAAAAAACAAGAAGATGTCACAAAAAATGAAACTAAACGAAAATGCGGATAATCAAAAAAGAAAAAAAAACAACTTAAAAAAAATACAACCAAAAAGGTGAAAAACTGCAAACAAACGAGAAAATAAAATAAAATCAACAAAAAGAAAAATGAAAAATAATCGAAAGAACCAAAAAACGCAACAAATAAAAATGAAAAAACGAATAAAAAAAAATGATAAACAGGAATAATTGAAAAATGAGTAAGAAATTGGAAAGAAGCGGAAGAAAATAAGATAAAATCGAAAAAACAAAATAAAATCGAAAAACCAAGAGACAAATACACAAATAGTAAAAAGCCAAAAATGAGAAAAAGAGGATTACCAAAAAACACGAAAAAAGTGAATACCTAATAAAAATCAGTAAAAATGTCGTTGCAAAACCAAGAGGTAGATGACGTTGTATTTTGATTACTAAAACTGTAAAAAGCTTATTTGGATTTGTCTTCGTCCAGTATGTAGGTAATTTAAAAAACAAGAGAAGTATAAAAAAGTGACGACAAATAATGAAATATATAGGTAAGAAAAAATGAAAAATCGCATAATATAAGAGAAAAAACGGAAATTAATAAGAAAAGAATCGAAAAAAAAACAAGAATTGAAAATAAAGTTGAAAAATGGGTAAAACTTGGTAACACGAAAGAAAATAAAGTAACAAGAAACTAATCGAAAACATTCAAAAAGGACAAAAACCGAGAAAATGTCACAAACACTGAAAAAAAGATCGAAAAAACAACTGAAAAACGACAAAACTAAAAAAATACATAATACAACAAAAAAAAACATGTTAAAATCTTGGAAACAAATGAGAAAATAAAAAAAAACAAAAAAAAAAAGAATCATAAATAATTTAAAATAAAATTCAAAATATTTTTTTCTTGTATTTCTTTAATCAATTTTCTAAACAATACTTTATAAATTTGGATTAATTTAACAAAAAGATCCGTTTATGTATACATATAATAAAATTGTAACTGATCGCTGTCTGTACATGAAAAATATATTCAAGAATAGATAAGCAAGACAACCTAGAACAATGTTTTATCAATAAATCTGTTTGTCTGTACGTCTGTCCGTATATTTGTTAACGCCAATCTCATAAAGTCGCAGGGAAAAGCTACTAGATTATAAATTGATAAATAACACACTTTTTGTCACCATTTTATCAATTCAAAAAAACTCCAAACATTCCTACCAATATCCTGACTGCCTTTTTTAACCAAAACTTAAAGTAATGGTTAACACAATGTAAAAACAACACATAGGTATTTCAATATGCAACATTTGGTTAAATCTGTAAATTTACCTTTTTTCTATTGAAGCGTAGTAGATGCATTTAGAATGTGGCGAAAAACGAACAGATTTCACACAAAACAAGACCATCCACAGCATGCAATTTTTAACATAAAATTCTCTTTGACGTACCTCTTAACATATGATACAAATATGTATATAAATATTAATATCTATGAAACTATTTGTATATGATTATTGCTATATATTTCCTGTGGTAAATAACATAAATTTCTCTAAAAAACACAACGTAAAAAGGAACATACGACTTTGCAGGACAATTCAAGGATTTTATTACGAGCTATTTATACCCAATAAATTATGAATTTTATGAATATATGACTTTTTTATTTACTTATACATTAATGTTTATTAGAAGTTTCCATCTATTAGCCTAATTCTTTAATATAAACTATTTAATTGTAATAACACAACGATTTTAATTCCAAAAACAACACCGAATTATTATGTGATTTATGTGATTAAAAAAAACTGACTTATGGTCAAGACGATATTTTTCATGGTAAATATTAAGTTATAATTTTTTACTATAGTTCTATATTTGCCTCTTAAGTTTTCACAAGTGACTTTTAGATTGTGCTACTAAAAAGTGTTATCACGATATTCGTAAAATTTTTTAACCTGAAATCAACCGCAGGCGCAGTTTAGATAGTGATTGCGTAATTTATTGATAGTGAATGTTTGAAAAAGACAAGTGCGTAATAAAATGAAAAACCCCCGAGAAGGTTTTCGTTGCATGATTTTTTTACGATTTTATTGCCTAACTCGATAAAAATGCATAGGATTGCTTCGGTAACAAAGCACCACCTGCATAAGCAAATGGTTTGCAGAATTTCATCGTACTCGTGCGTTGGTCAGTGATGAATCTGGTGAAAGCCGACCAAAATCGGTTGTGACTCCAAAAGAAATTGATGCTGTTCACAAGATTATTGAATGAAAATCACAAATTCATTTTAATGAACATTTAGATGTGAAAAAGATCTGTTCCAGATAAATTCCGCATAATTGACCGAAGTTTCAAAAAATGGCTGGTGTGTAAAAAGCTGTTCCAATGCTAGCTCAGCATGTCTAAAAATCGATTATTTGAAGAAGAAAAACATGGATACTGATTTCTATCACCTAAAGAAGCTGTTAAAGAATTCTAAAACATGTTTTTAAAAAATCAGTTCCAGTGTGGCGAAACTGTTTCAAGAATTGGTTTCAGCACATACGAAAGTATATAAATTTTAACGGCGAATATTTAAACTTAAAACTTTAAAATCTGTATACAGCATAGTTAAAGGTGACGTGGATATATTCGTTTAAACAAGAATATACTGTTTAAGATGAATCGAATTTGTTCGTTTACCAAGCATTTGATTCTTCTCTTTTACTGCATCGATAACGTATGAGGATTAAATGATATACATTTTTTTTACCCTATGTCAAACAAACAAAAGCATGAATAGTGATTTTTGTCAACTCGCGAAGCTGTTAAAGGCTTCCAAACATGTTTTTGCAATATCAGTTCCAGAGTGGTAAAACTGTTTCAAGAATTGGTTTGAACGCATACCAAAGAGTATAGGACATGCAGCATATTCGGAATACCGTTTTGTAGTTTGAGAACAAGCAAAAAGTAAAACACGTTAGCCCTAGAATAAATACTTTACAGTATGAGAAAATAATTAAAGTTTAATTATTTATCTAAATGACGAAATATTACAAATATCAAGAACACTGAAAATTACGATTTTAAAAAAATCTTAAAACGCACGTTGAGATATTATTCCAAATTATATTCATTTTTTCAAATTTTGCACATAATTTCTAAATCAACAATAATTCACAAAGTTCGTATAAAATCATTAATAAATAAATATTATTTATTTGTATTGTAATTAAAATGTAGAGATTAGAAATTATAATAAACAATTAGAAAAGATTTTATTCTTACCGAAAAACTTTTTTAAATTGACAATTTGTTCTTGTGAGCCTTGCAGCAGGAATATCAAGATGTTTTTAGTACTCATTGACTTCGTTTGCAACGAAAACACACAGATGGCGTTCTTATAGCGTTCTTATACCTGCAGTATTCCATATTCCAGAATATACTGGAGTTCCTCTATATAAATCTTAGAGACAAATAACTTATAAAAAAACATAAATTTTTATTTCGGTATCTAAAAAGACCCAATTTTGGCAATTTTTAAATGTAAATTTGCTAACGAGATGGAGGTCACTTGTTACTTTTCAATGATTTAATCGTCTTATTGACTTCTTTAAGTATGATTAATGCCTTTTGCTACGATTTTTAAACCATATGAGCTATACATTCAATGTGTTGACTCATTGGGACAATTTTTAAAATATGTTTAATATTGATCCATTAATGAAACTATGATTGATTTATATTTCAGTTTCCAAATAGCTTAGATTACAAAAAAAGAGTGCTTTAATCCTAAAAATTAATTTTTACCATAAAAAAAATTATTAAATATTTCAAATCCAAATGTACAGTTGCAATACTTAAAGAATATATTAATATGGAAACTTTTTGTAGTTAAGATATAAATAGCCATTTGGAATAAGGTAACCAAATGACTTAATTGATAAAACAGTATTAGGTAAAAAACTCGTAAAAACATCCTTTTCGGTGTGGCAACGGTGGTCGCACTACAAACTTACATCGGCAAATCTGGTCAGCGGTTAACTACAAGTTTAGTGGTTTATAACCGGAAATACCATCTATACCACTATTCCCTGCTCTCTAATACTGCAAAGGTACACTATCCCGTCAGAATATAACGTCCAAACACCGAAGCAAAAGTATATATGAATGTATAATTTCAATTTAGAAAAGACATCGAATATTGCTCTACTGAGTTTAATAACTTCAGTAAATTTAGTTTAAGTGGGTAATCAGTAAATAGTTCAAAATATCACTTTTCACAATCACGGGCTACCTAACAATATTAATTGTCAATCTGCTTGACCTAAAATTAAAGTGAATATAATGTTAAACAGTAATATGTATTATACAATTAGCTGTACTTTTGCTGCAGTATTTTGAACTGTGGAATGAATGACAATTAAGCAGAAGTTCGTCAAATGACTACTGACAGAAATTTTCCTTTGTATTTCTTTTGAGAAGGTTTCTTTTATTTAAAAATCTGTTACTTTTAAGTATATTCGAGTACACTCCATTATGATATGTCTATAAATTCGGTTATTCTTTTATCCATCATCAAACATGTCACGTACAGAGGTTCAAGTGCATATATTTTTCTGTGATTTTAAACTAGTTAGTGATTATTAATTATTAGAATTTTAGTGTATTTGCAATGAAAGTTTATTTCCATTAAAAACTTTAGTATGTTGATAATACCTACTTTGTACAAACCAAATAAAAAACTATACCAAAAAATCTATTAAAATCTGAATCCGCAGTTATAAAGACCTCTAAGTCTAGACCACAACCAAAACTTTAAAAATCTTGTATCCAACTGAATTAATAATTAGGTTAGACACGAAGATATAACTTGTAACTGTATCAGAACGTTTTTCTTCTTATTATTTTGATACTGTTTTTTCTTTTTTTTTAAGCCACTTACGTTACTGTGGTCCACTTTCTAAACCATTTTCATTAGTCTATTATATCTTATATTTTGCATTCTTTTCTAATCCTGACATTTATTATCCGGTCTCATTCCTTAAAATTGTTTTTTCACATACATGATGGTCAGTATATTTAAATTGTTTTGCATTTGACGTTTTTGAGAAGAACGAATAGTGTTGATGCTGTGTCTATTAGATTGATCAAAAAGTAAGGTGACGTTTCAAATTTAGCGAGATACGTCCCTTCAATCTTCGATTTTTTCTATTGTTATATTGGTACACTCGTCCCGAATATCTGTACATAGTTTTAAGAGTATAGCATTTTTTGGATGTTTGTGGGAAGCATAAAGGTTTGAAGCGTTTTGCATGCTCCATGATTTTCTGCTCTCAAAAACCATGGGTCAAAGATTTTGCATAAAATTTTGTGTGAAAAATGGAATCAAGTACTCTAAAACACTTAAAATGTTGATAGTTGTATACGAAGAGTCTACTTTAAGAAAAAAAAAATGTTTACACGTGCTATAAACTCTTCCAAGGAGGCAAAGAAGACAGCAATAACAAACATCGCTCTGGCCGCCCCAGAACGTTAACAACTGATGAGAACTCTGAAGAAGTAAAGAAAATAGTTTTGAGGATTTGTCAAATTACCATTAGAGAAATTTCTGCTGATATCGGCATCTCTTTTGGTTTGTGCAATTTTATCGGGTGTTTTAGGCATAAGACGTGTGTCAACGTAGTTTTTTTCGAAATAACTCAATTTTTATACACCGCATCGCTTAAGAGCTATTGAATAACGTCAACGACGACTCAGATTTACTTAAAGGGTGATAATAGATAATGAAACATGGGTATACGGTTATAGTTTCGAAACTAAGACTCAATCGTCCAAGTGAAGGCATTCTGAATTACCAAGACAAAAAAAAACGCCAATTTCGATCGAATACGAAGATTTTGCTTATAGTTTTCTTCGATTGCAGGGACTTGCTGCATCATGAGTTCTTGCCACAGGGTAAAACGGTCAATAAGGAATATTAGATACCTGTAAGTTACGCGCAATTTGTGCAAAGCAATCTGTCAGAATTGTTTGGAGATGTGGAAAAACAAAAACTGACTTTTGTACCATGTTAAGGTCCCTTCTTACATCGTTGCTTGTTCGCGATGTTTTGGATGAAACCAACACACTAAAATACCACAGGAACCGTATTCGCCACACCTGTCCCCCTGAGACTTTTGCTGGGTCCAGAAACTAAAGACGCCGATAAAAGGTAAGAGGATTACTTTTTAGTAAATATTGATGGATAAATAAGTATTTTTTGCTAAAAATGAAAAGTAACCTTATTTTTTGATCACACCGCTTAGTTAAGTTGTAGAGTTTGCATCACTGTAGTAAATAGCAAGTCAGTCTTTAGTACGAATTTTTGTTTTTTAAGTCACTTGGATAGAGATGTACGTATTTAGCTTAATTGGATATTGTTCATTGCAAATATGTACTTTATAATAAAAGTTTGGTGAAAACGAAAAATCTGTATATTTAAGAAAAATTCTGAGTTTTTGAAC
Organism: Altica lythri; assembly: GCA_964028335.1. Classification (NCBI taxonomy): domain Eukaryota; kingdom Metazoa; phylum Arthropoda; class Insecta; order Coleoptera; family Chrysomelidae; genus Altica; species Altica lythri. The sequence goes on along the minus strand of OZ034805.1, from coordinate 52,326,817 downwards.
TTTTTGAACCGTATTAAAGTTTTTTTTATGAACAATCACGAAAAATACACTGTAATTTATTACTATTAATCAAACCATCTGTACATTGTCGATTAGAAACCAACATTTTCAAAAGAAACACAATTTAACAACAGTAAAAGATCAGGAATCACCTTTTCTTCAAGAACTACTTATTAGTAAAGTACCATTTAAATAAAAAAGGTAATAATACTATCACAGCTCTCACATCTCGCAAAAAAACATAGCTCTTATTTGAATTTTTTCTTGTCAAAAATTCGCATGACCAGAGCAAATGACTGCACTGATTGCTTTTACGCGAAAAAGGGGACCTTTTTATCGAAGATTTTTATCGTATTTAAGTGATTATAAATGTATTGCTTTAGTTTTCAAAGGTACTTACTAGGGTGATGTAAATAGCACAAAATAATTTTTTACTATACCATAATTATGTGGTGACAAATACCTAATACCTAATTTATTTTCTTATATATGAGAAAATGTTTATAAACTTGGCTCATTTACAAGAGAATGGAAAAAGTAAAGTTTAACAAATATTATCATAAAGCTGAACTTGGTTTACAGTTACTCTTTTTTAATATTTTCTACTTATTTGAAAACTTTTTTTAAACCGGCCAGAAATTAGCCAGAAAATAAAAATGTGTCCGGTAAAAGCTTTTACCGGACTATCATAATAATTTTCTGGCCCGGTCCGACAAAATGAGATTTTTTGACCCAAAAATAATCTGGAAATTACTAAATTCTGGCTGGTTTAAATAAAGTATTGTACGTAATACGTCCTAAAAGTGCTTTTACTGGACTCGCAGGTTTGCAGGACTCGCCTGCTGCTCGCCCTGCAATTGCCCACTCGTCCAGTAACAGACAACTTTCGGGACTTGTTACGTAAACGGAAAATTAAAATATTTTGGTTATTGTGAGTCAAACAAATGATCTTCGATATCCGTTTTCTTTCTTGATTAGATCGTGCTTTACATGGGGAAAAATCAGGAAAATATCTTAATTGAATTACTCAATAGTTGTATCACAATCGTAGAACGAATATTAAGAAGATATTTGATAATTTTTGGTACAAAAGAACCTTTATCATAGTAATAAATTGAATTAATTAATATTATGGATAATTGTTTATATTTAAAGTATAAAACATTTTACTTATAGTGAGAAGGATTTTGCCGAAAACTTTGTAGGTGGCATGTGACTTGTTAAAAATAATATTAGAAGATAAAGATAATAATAGCCTAATGGATTAAGTAAATTTGCACTTGAATGGTTATTTGCGAGGCAAAAAGATGATACATATATATTTTATGTAAAATATTGTGGTTACAAACCATTCGAAAGATCAAGCTACCTAAAATTACTTGTTCTAAAAACATCACTTCAATTATAAAAAAATTACCTACTTTTGATAATAAGGTCCCCTTTAACTCAATTCTACGTGGATGTGGTGATAAAATACAAAAACTCAAAAATATTACGACACTGTATCTAATGAGGACTCTCATCTTCAGTATCCAACTGATTAGGGGAAAGGAACTTGCGAACGTATTTAGGATAATGCGTCTTTTCATGCGCTTTTAAAATTGTCGACCTTGAAAATGTTTTACCGCACAGCGCACATCTAAACGGTCTTTCACCTGTATGAACTCGACAATGATCCTTCATGTGGTGTCTGAGTTTAAAAGCTTTACCGCAAAATTCGCATTTGAAAGGTCTATCTCCCGTATGCTGAGGGAGGTGTGTAATTAGTGAACTGACGTCAGGATATGATTTACCGCAAAATTTGCAAAGTACCACGCCGCTGGCACCGCTTCCCAATGCTGCAACTGCTGCCTCCTTAATATCGAGATCCATTGGAGTGGGTGGTTGGTCTGTAGGATCCGGAGGCTCGTGAGGATTCGCGGACAATCTTCCAGAGAAGTCCATAAAACCTAAAGGTTCAGGTATCGTCAACGGGCTCATATGGTGTCTGGTTTCCCTGTATTTCAACGAGTCTAAACTGTGACTCAATATGTGCCTGGTCAGTTTACTTTGATGTGGAAATGAGTTCCCGCAGTACATACAAGCATACATCCGAGGCGATCCTTCCCGAGGCTCCTGCTCCTGCAACCAAACAAAAAGAACATCAACTTCTTCGTGGGGCTCTATTAGGAAATTAATTACTTGAAGTGGGCCGTCAGAAGAAGTTGACGTTCATTTTTTTGTTTGGCTGTGGGAAGCAGAAAGTGTGCCACCAAAAATTACATCGTATCCGGTTTCTTTTAGGCTTCTCAGACTCAATTCTGATAGTTAATAGAGTAAAGCATCACCGCTTAGTTTAGCCAAAATGATTGTCAACTTCTTGACGGCACACGACTTTTTTAGAAATCGAAATGTTTGTTACAATAAGAACAGAGTGAGCGCAAATCTTCGAGAACTAAATCTGTTTAATCGCTAATAAAAGATAGTAAATACTTACAGAATCTTGTTGATTTCTTGAAAACTCTAATGCATTTTCGTTAGGAGTCTTTTTGTCGTCTCCTCCCCCTCCCCAATCTACTTCTTTTTTAAGACTCTGAAATTAAAATGTATAATTTAAATAGAATTTGTAATGATACCGCTCCCCCCATTAGACCAGCGAAAAATATACGTAATTTCAAAAATGAAATTAAAAAAGTATTGAGTCGTACGCTTTTAGCTTATTCACACTATCTATTTAATCACTAAATGATAAAAAAAAATGAGAGAATAAAGAAGGACTTTCTCAACTTTCTACATATTCTAATAAGCTTTATGCTTTTTCAGACGTTTTTGATGCTTCACGATTTTTGTGAATTAGAGTATCAAAATAAACCTCTAAACAATTACTGACTAAATGATACGAAAATTGAGATAATACAGAAGGACTTCCTCAACTTTCTATGTTTCGCTAGCTGAAATAGGAATATATTTCTCGGACTTCTCTCTAAGACATAAAAGACACAATAGCGGTAAACACAATGGACTGTAAGGGTTTACTGTTGATTTTGTTTAAATAGCAAAACTTTCTTAGTAATGTATACGAAATAGTTTAAAAATTGTGGACCTAAACTTACCAACTTTATCAATTATAAACCAGACCTACTAAAACTGTGTAATCAAGTGAAATGTAGGTACCTAATTAGTAATTGTATTAAACGAGGTAAACTATGAGGATGTGTTGATATGTAGTTAACCCAGACCGGCATTAAAACCCAAGTTACTGTCAAGTATTTCCGAATTGTAGTATAGTTAATGAATCATATATGAATTTATTATATAGTTCAAATCGATTTGGACTTGAAAAAAAGGCTGAAGAATGGATCAGAAATCAGAAATCTGTGAAGATAGAAGCATCTCGTTCAACCAGCGCGCAGCGCTCTGTTTAAAAAATATAATAAAATTTGGGCACACTTATAGGACTGCAATCGATGTCCTCGAAGGCCTAAGAAATTTTGGGTCAAAAAAAATTTCCCAAAAAGTTCTTACTTTAGTTTTTTTGAGATTGCCTAGTAGTTATCCATCAATGAAACAAGCTTAAAGTTTGACTATTTAGAAATAATAATTAATAAAAATGATGAAACCTTTAAAATAGAAACCTAATTATCCATAGCAAATAGATCACTTGGAGCATTAAAAAGTATACTAAAACAGAAACAATGATAAAAAAAGAGAGTATATAGAGTATATAGAATGAATAAGACCAACTGCACTCTGTGGCTGTGAATCCTGGATTCTAACTCAAAAGAACGAAACTAAAATCGAGATTTGGGAAAGGAAAGTTCTCAGAAAGATATTAGAAGCTGAGAGATTGAAGAATGGCTCTTTGAGAAGGCAGACGAACAAAGAAGTTAAGGAAATTTATGGGTATCCCGATATAATTAAATTTATTAAAGCACAACGAATCAGATGATTGGGATATACATGGAGAATGCCAAAAGAAGACATAGTAGTTAAGCGATTTCGGAAGAGAAGGAGGCAGGAAACGAAGAGGTAAACCGAGAAAAAAATGGGTAAATGTTGTAGTAAGTAACCTAAAGAAGAAGAAAATAGAATATTGAAGAAGAGCTAATTTAGATTGTAATTTTATAAGTCAAGGGCTTTTACAACCTGCAGTTATGTGATATGTATAGTAGCTACCAATTTTAATTTTCTGGATAAGGGTAGAAGTACAGAAAATAAACTGTAACAGATCTAACCATCCTACTATGTCTTTACTCAACTGAAAAATAGTCTAAAAGGTGGCAAAGAGCTGATAGTAGCTCCAGAAGAATTTGTTTTGAACGGTTTAAAGGAAGTGCAGATCCGTTGTATTAAATGGATCCAATCATTCAAAGAGTATTTTAAATACAAATTCTTTTACTTTTAAATTTTTTTCTTTAAAGAAGTTTAGGCGACAGAGCCGGTTAAACAAAGAAATTTTAATACAAAATATAAGCTAGAACTTACCTACTAAAATCTGTCTAAAAAATTTTTAAAAGCATTTACAAAGGTAGCGGCGACCACAAAATTAGGAATCTCTGAAGATTCTGTTTGTAATAACCTTTCGAGGCGATCTTTATAGTGAAGATTACGAATTGCTAAAGAAAATCTGGAGATTTGCCTTTGAACTTTGCTTAAGAGATGAGTGTCTTTTGCAAAGTAACTGTTTCAAATTGGTGCAGCATAGTCCAAGATGGGAAGTATATAGGGTTTGTAAATAGTTGCTAACAATTGAGAAGACACATTTTTTAAAGATTGTCTAACCAAGTACATTACTCGGTTAACCTTCTTGACCATTGACGTAATATGAAGAGCCGAGTTTAGGTCAATCGAAATTACAACCCTAAGACCTTTCTAAGACCACTGATGTAGTAGCTCATACGTGAGTTATTGTGTCCTAGATAAAGAATGTTACATTTTTGTACATTGAGTTTTAGAAAGCAAGTAGCACACCATTGTTCAATTCTACCGTTAATCAGTTCTTCATAATGTAAAAGAGGATTAGAAAAGAACTTGGTGCCATCTGAAAATAGTGATACCGTGGACACAAAGACTGACACCAGCAGGAGACCGATAAGAGAACCATGCGGTTCATAACTAGTTGCCAGAAATTCATACGATAATTGATCTTCAATTCTGACTTGACATACTCTCCCAGATAAAAAGGCACGAATCCAGGACAACAATTGATCTTTCACACCAAAATGCTTCAATGTATAAATTGAAATGTTATCCTCATAAGTACCTACTTAACGTATTTTTTTAGTAATCTGTTGAAGGAATATTCTGAACTAAATACAAAAAACAATTTAACACATTTTAAGCGGTACAATGAGATCCATGATTCTTTTTAAGTATTTTCTCTAATTGTTTCAAATTTATTTAAGTATATTGTTAATAGTAGTGTTAATATTTGCAATTTAATTGCTAGTTACTTAAATTCCTGTTGTGTTCAAAGTATATGAAACTGTCAATGAAATGTAAATCCTGACATAGGTGAATTTTGATCTATTAAAAAATGGAAGAAAAAATAAAAATGAAGATAAATCTTTAGGTACCTACTTAAATTGAGCACTGGATGATTTCAAGATTGGTTGGACAATATTATCTTTAAAAAGATTCTCGCTTCTTAATAAGCATTGATCAATGTGATTTAATGACATTATGTTTAAAAAAAACTAAATTGATAAAGATTTCACTTACCAGAGGCACTTGTTGGACTGGAGGCAGATTAGAAGGTCCAGGTATGGGATCACAATTAACAGAAGGTGACAATCTATTACATAAGGCGGTCGATAGGACAGCAGAACATGTTGCTACCAAGTTATTACTATTATGCAGACTCATATCACTAGCACCATAATCATTAGAAACTGATTGAGAACCACTCTCCCCCAAAGGTGACAATTTCTCTTCTTTATCAATAACTCGCTCTCTTTCTGTTTCTCTGTCTCTATCCCGATCTCTGTCCCTATCTCTGTCACGTTCTCTATCTCTTTCTACTGGTGACTTACATAATCGAACATTATGAACTGGTGAAGGAGAATGCTGAGAGTCTTCCATGTCTTCAGGTGTAATTGGTCTGGATTGGTTATGGCTGTGAGTTCGTCGCGTCGTCAGTTCTTTGGGTTCAGTTTGTTCCGGAAGTGGTTTATATTCTCGTGTCATTTCGGCCAGACCTGAAACAAATAAATTTAGAGAAACCAGACAGTAGACAGTGTATAATAGTTTTTTATAGTCTGACTCAATTGGTTTCAGATTGATTTTGTATTACCTATATATATATAAAAGCACTTAAATATGATCACGTTTGAACAGTTGAAAAACAAAATTTTAAACTTAATCACGTGGAAACAGCCAGTGAGGGTTTGTGGAGAAAAGAAAGATTTAATTGTCACAATCGCATCTTTTCAAATATCTAAATAATTTTCGAGGTGATTTTGCTTGTAGAAAAAATACTAATCCTAACTCTTGCGGAAATTAACTTTCCCGCACTTAACTGCTTGCCCGAACTCCGCTTCGCGTCGTTCGGGCATCGGCAGTTCGCGTGCGGGAAAGTATAACTTTCCGCACTTGTTAGGATAATAACTATATAGCGTTTTTGTAGCCTGATAACACTTTAACTAGTTTTTTAATACTTAATTTAAAACAGATGAGCCAACCCAACAGGTACCAACCTAAAATTGATGGCGCAAAAAAGGTAAAAATTAAAATAATGTCTTCATGAAAAGTCAGGTGACAGCTGCTTGTTGTCTCATCTTCTTTATTTTGGTTGGAATCATTTTTTGATAACGTTAAAAGGTAAGTATAAATTTGACTGATGTTCTCTGTGTCAGATTTTTTATTCAAACTGGGTTGAATGTGAAAAGATTCTAGAGTTATTCTTTTCTGATATTTGTGTTTAACATCCAAAATTTTTACATTTTTGCAATTGATAAGATGGCCTGTGTATAAATGATGTTCTGTTAATGCACAAGGCTTTTTTCTTTTTCTAGTATCACTTTGATGTTGTGTTATGCGTTGATGTAGACTACGCGTGATTTGACGTTTGTGTTATTTTTTACAATTCATGCGAGGAATGCTGTAAATGCAATTTGTTTACATGTGAGGATCCACTTTTTGTTTAACTTTTAAGTAGTTTTAATAATAAATTGTTTTTGTTGGCTATTTTTACGTTTTCATTTTTAATCATTTTTTGAATCTGCAGGAATAGTCTTCCAAGATAGGAGATGTCAAATATGGAAGTATCAAAGATCAAATCAGTACTGATTTACAAATAATTTGTTAAGTAAATTTTCTGTCTCGCTCCTATAGGCTGAATCGCACGTAAGCAAGATTTCTATAGTCGTCTGATCATATGTGATAATCCATTTAATTTTAAATGAGATGTTAAAACCAAGAGGTAAAGTGAGGAGTGCAAACTGTCCTCGACCAGAGAAAACTCAAAATAAAAGAATCAAAGATCAAATCAGTACTGATTAGCAAAGAATTTTTTCTTTCAGAACAAACTGTCAACCAAGTTTTCTGTCTTGCTGTTATTAACTGAATTGCACATGAGCAAGATTCCTTCAGTCGATTAATCACAGGTAATAGATCATGGATTTTTGAACACGATCCTAAAACTAAAAAGTAAAATAAGGAGTTAAAAGCTCGCTTGGCCTTAGAAAGCTCGAATAAAAGAATCAAAGATCAATTTAATACTGATTTACAAACAATTTTATTTTTTAAGAACAAACTGTTAATCAATTTTTCTGTCTTGCTATTACTGACTGATTCGCACATTCGCACATGAGCAAGATTTGATCAGTCGCTCGATCACAGGTAATGAATTATGGATGCTTAAATGTGATCCTCAAACCAAAAGGTGAAGTTAGAAGTGCAAGTTTTCCTCGACCAAAGAAAGAACGAATAAAAGAATCGATGATCAAATCAGTACTGATTTTCCTAAAATTTGTTCTCCCAGAACAAACTGTCAACTAACTTTTCTGTCTTACTCTTATTGACTAAATCGCAAGATTTCTTTGGTCGTCTAAAAGCAAAAGGTAAAGTGCGGAGTAAAAGCTCGCCTAGACCACAGAAAGCTCGAATAAAAGAATCGAAAATCAAATCAACACTGATTTGCTAGGAATTTGGTTCTTTCAGGACCAGCTGTTAACCAAGTTTTCTTTAAAGTCAGCTTTGAAGAGTTCAGAATAAGTATGAGACCAAACATTGCAGACAAATATATGCTTTATCATGGACTCTCCATCACAGAATTTGTCACCTCAAAAAGTATTCCTGTGTTTCTCTAGCTCCCCTTTTCACCTGACCTCAACTCTAGTCACTTTTTTTCCTATGACTAAACAATTTCCTCAAATAACGTAATTTTGGGACTTTAGAATGCATCCAGAAGACTGTAACGGACATGCTGATGACCAACCGGTTAAAGACTTCGGATCTGTTACCAAAATGGTAAACAACGTCTTCTTCGGCGTATGTGTGTAGCTAGCTGCCCAAGAGAACTAGTATGAATGGGACAACATTTATTTTAATTAAATATCAATTTTCTGACGCACCTCGTATATTATCAAAGAGATCATATTTTTACTGACTCTAGACTTCTTAAATAAGGCAGTAGATGGCTTACCAGTACATGAAATATTTCAAAGGTAAGTTTTAAGACGCGGTACGAATTGATGGTACGATAAGATCTAGGTCTAATCTATTCATTTCTTTGCTAGATATATTTAAAAACAACTTTTTTTATAAGGATTCCTTTAAAGGCTACATTGTAAAAGTTAGAAACAAAGAATTTAAAAAACAACCGACAATTATATAAGTATTAGAAAATAATTCTATTTTTAATTTAATCAGTAGATTAGATATTACTACAATTTTTTTTATAATAGAATGACTTTACTATGTAGTTATTAACAAAAGACTAATATCTAATCATTTAACGAAAAACGATTATTTAATAAATTATCAATTTGTTATATATTCAGGATTCGCTATCACCAGTTTTTAAATTGTGATCAAATTATAATTTATTTCTTTCTATTTTACTTATTATCAATGATGAATCATGAGAAAGCAAACAATTGGTTTTAATTCTTATTTCTACTTCTTGTTACCAAGTATGTTCTCTGAAGGTGTCTCTATCTAAGAAAAAACTAACCTAACGTTTCTTATTTATATTAGTTACAATTTATTACTAATTCCCTTTTATTAACCGCAGTTGTATGCTAATGGATAAATTTTGTTTTGCGTTAAAAGTTTTACCTTTCCGAGTCTGTAACGGTTTAATTCCAAAGCAATGCAATTTTTGCGAAGCTAATTGATTTGGAAACGACTGAAGAAAATAATACACATTTGAAACGCTATAAAGACCTCGAACATGAAATAACAGAGTTAGAATAGAGATTTTTAACACCGTATGGTATTTGTCACATTATTTTAAATTTATAATCACATACAAGATAAAGGAAAATTGATAAAACGTTTTTTTGAATGTGTTTATTTTATTTACCGAAACCTACACTTTCTTAATAACTCTGAATGGTATACTTATTTAAGATATTTATTTTAAAAAAGTGAGAATAAAAAATTATTATAAAAATTGATTTTAAGGTAATAGTATGTTAATTAGGAAACTATATAGCCAGCTACTTACGTATTCCAGAACCCAAGTTATATTTTTTCCAGATTTTTCAAGATTTTTTACACAATTAATTAGAAAAAATGGACAAACACTTCTTTGTGTCATTTTTTAATATAAAGAACGATCATTAAAATATTCCACTAGAAGCATATCTTCAAAAATAATATTACAGGATAACTGTAATTCTATATAATTAAATGTATACGTGAGTAGGTATATATAGACAAAAAAAACAGAATCATGTCCTAAGCAATAAAATAAGTAGTTAACAAAAAAACCTACCACAACGGAATGTATTGTGTTTTCTAAAACTAAATAAGTTTTTTTTTTCTCCGCCTTTCTCTTCTTCTTTTTATTCTTCATCATCATTATCTTCATCATCTTCTTTACCAGCTTCTACTTTTTTTCATCTTCACTTTCTTATTCTTCTGTATGCAAATGAACTTTGTTTGTTTTTTTTTTAATGTACCTTCAGTAGGTTGATGTTCCATTGTTTGCATGATCTTCTAACTACTTTTTTCCATACTAAGGAACCTTCTCTTGCAGTCTTTACTACTTTGTTTGTTTCTATTTATATGGTCATCCTAATCTACTTTTCTTTTTTTTAACAGTCCTCGATGTTATTTACTTTATATTTCTAGTTCTATTCAAAAGCGTATTGTAATCAATTTTAGCAAAGAAATTCGTGTTTGTTGATTCCCACTGGATCGTAGTCAAATTTTGAGTGGTCAAAAACGAAAAAGAAAATGGGTTGTTTTCACAATTTGTATTGTCACCTCTGACCCAAATGGAAGCTTGTATTTTCGTTGGCATAAATTTTCAATATTTTCTTGACATATGTTTTCCCATTCTACTAATGCTGCATTAGTAAGCTGTGGGTCATTTTTTGCATTATTTCAATGATCTCTAAGTCTTCTTTTGAACTGGTGCCACAAGTGTTGGATAGGATTTAGGTCAGGTATACATGCAGGTTAGTTGAAACAGTGACACTTTCTGTTATAAAGCGTTTTTTTTCCACACAGTTTCTATGGAAAGATGCATTATCGTATACAAAGATTATCCTCAATTACAGCCTACAAAAACCTAAGATTTGATTCTAGCACTAAATCAACACCTAAAGCTGGTTAAAGTGGTAACTTTGAAAATTGTGCAATCAATATAATATCTTCTTAGAACATTATAGTTTCTCCTTGATATCTTGAACCAGATCCATCAACGTGTAAATGTGCTTAACTTACTGGAGCCCTGAAAACCCAAATAAGACGGTTATCTGATTTTAGACATCAATTAAGCCAGTAAATTTTATTTTGCTTAGATAACTGGGGAAATCCGAAACTCTCTCCTACTATATAGTAGGAGAGAGTTTCGGATTTCCACAGTTATCTAAGCAAAATAAAGCTTACTGGCTGAATTGATGTCTTCAACATCAACACTGGACAACTGAAAATTGACAATGGTCTTTTTGGGAATGAGATCAGAATTGGCCTAAAATCAGATAACCGTCTTATTTGGGTTTTCAGGGCTCCAGTAAGTTAAGCACATTTACACATTGATGGATCTGGTTCAAGATATCAAGGAGAAACTGTAATGTTCTAAGAAGATATTATATTAATTGCACAATTCCAAAGTTACCACTTTAACCACCTTTAAGTGTTGATTTAGTGCTAGAATTAAATCTTAGGTTTTTGTAGGCTGTAATTAAGGATAATCTTTGTATACGATAATGCACCTTTCCATAACTAGTTACTGTGTGGAAAAAAAATCAAGCACAAATTCTGTTTTTAAGATTTCAGCTGAAACGTTCATATCTGCGTTCATAAAATTAGATTTAAAGTTGTCGTTCCATCGTTTGCATGATTTTCTAACTAATCTTCTTTTGCTGTGTTCACCATATTGTTTGTTGTAATCCTATTTATATGCTCATTTAAATCTACTCTTCTTTTTCTTCAACAGTACTTTACATTTAGTTACTTTTAGTTCTATTTCAGAGCGTCTTACCATGAATTTTAGTAAAGAATTTTGTGTTTTTTGTTTTCAGCCGAGTCGTAGTTGAATTTGGATTGGTCAAAAACGAAAAAAAAATGGTTCTTTTCACAATCTGTATTGTCACTTTTGACCCAAATGCAAGCTTATATTTTCGTTGGCATAAATTTTCAACATTTTCATGGCATATGTTTTGCCATTCTGCTAACGCTGCATTAGTAAGCTGTAGGACCTTTTTTATTGTTTCTACGATCTCTAACTCTTCTTTTGAACTGGTGCCACAAGATAGGATTAAGGCCTGCTGTACGCGCAGGCTAGTTGAAACAGTGACACTTTCTGTTATAAAATATTTTTTAACCACACAGTTTCTATGCAAATCTGTCCAACTTACTGGAGTCCTGAGAATCCGCATTTGATTTTAGGCCAATTCTGATCTCATTCCCAAAAAGAACATTGGCAACTTTCAATTGTCGAGGGTAGGTGTTGAAGACATCAATTTAGCCAGTAAATTATATTTTGCTTGTGTGGGAATTCGTAAATCTCTCCTACTGTACACGAAGTCTTTTTTTATGGTTGTAACTGAAACGTTCATATCTGCAGGTGTTAGAAGTTATTGTTAAACATCAGCATAAGAAACACTAGGATTTATTCTATCATTTTGGTTAACAAGACCTATTCTTCAATTAAGATTCTTTGACGACTTTATTTGTGTCTGTTATTGAGAGTTTCTAGTTCCAAGTACCTTGCATAAGTTTACCATACAACACCCTGAGTGACTTGGTACTACCTCTGCTATGATGTCTTTTTGGATGCGAAAAATAATGTTTCCCTGTTTTTTGCGTCAAAATAAAATTATATAAAAATCGGAATTTTACTGCTGGATACAAAATAAACTAGTTAATAAATCGCAGTCGTTTCTTCTTTATTATCATGTTCATTTAAAACAAAAAAAACGTTATTTCAAATCTGGATAAAAAGAATTTCTTTAGAAATACGGCGTGATTGTGTATATAAAAAGGTGGTCTATGAATTGTCATTTACAAGCTATTTTTTCTTGTACAGTGAAAGGTGTGTAACGTTTTTTTTCTGCCACTCTTTCTATGTTTACTCTCCTCCAAAAATAGCATATCTGGAAAAATATTGTATTTAATATATAAAATTTATCACTTTCCAACCTAATAACAGTGTAATTAACTTCTCGCATTCAACATTTCTCGAAGCAGTTTAATAATTTCAACATTTTACTTTTCACACCCATTTGTTTCTTGTGTCTTCTGAATTGGAAATGTAATGTCTTACGTGTAAATTTTACAATCATATCTAGGAATCTAACAAGCAAAACTTCGTGTCAAATTCTCACATAACGCAACTACAGTAATGGTTTACGTTGCCAATTACTAGTTTTGACCAGTTTTATACTCCTAGCTCTATTTACAGTTATGACAGGAACTTTTTCTTAAGGGTACTTTATTCAACACTCTTTTAAAATTGCAAGTTTCAAGTATTTTTAAAACTGGTCTTATCTTTGACTGTAAAACTTTTTGAGTAAGGCTAACAATTGACAGTATTCTAAGTTTACCCTCCCTTTGTACATAAACTCGGAACGGAAGTAACGTTTTTTTCTTTCGCTGTTTCAATGTTTACTTTTTTACAAAACGTACCATTAAATGCATATTTTGAAAAGTGTATTAATAGTATAAAATGTAACACTTTACAACCTAATAATAGTGGGATCACAAAATCGTATTGTTTATTTCAACGAGCAGTTTATAATTTTCAACATTTTACTTTCCTCACCCAATTGATTCTTGTGTGTCGATTTAGGAAATGAAATATTTTAAGTGTACATTTTACATTTATATCTAGAAATCTAACAAGCAAAACTCCTTGTCAATCTTTCACGTAGTGAAATCCCAGTAAATCCGGATTTTCACAACTGGTATATTTGGCCAGTATCTGTCAATTGCCTATACTTGTCATAGTTTAACCTCAGTAAATCCGGATTCTCACGACTGGTGTGTTACCCCACTAAATCCGGATTCTTACGACTGGTATGTTTGGTCAGTATTTGTCAATTGGCCATACTTGTTATAGTGCAACCCCAGTAGAGCCAGATTCTCACGACTGGTTTATTTTGCCAGTATTTGAGAATTGCCCATACTTGTCATAGTGCAACCCCAGTAAAACCGGATTCTCACGACTTGTATATTTGGCAATTATTTGTCAATTGCCTATATTTGTTATAGTGCAAACCAGTAAATCCGGATTTTTGCGACTGGTGTATTTGGTCAGTATTTGTCAATTGGCCATACTTGTTATAGTGCAACCCCAGTGAAGCCGGATTCTCACGATATCTTCTAGTATTTGGCAATTGATCCATTAAAGCCGGTTTCCCACGACTGGTATATTTGGCCATGTCATACTGTCATACTGTGTGAATGGTTTACTTGCACAATTATTTGTGACTGGCGTTTTTCCCTAGTGTGTCGGTAAAATAGCGACAAGTCAAAGGGATCACTAGTGTGGCGTACACTTGACAAATTTATACTGACCTATATTCCTATATTTCTATTGGCTTTCATACGATGCATGCAAACATTGTTCTTTTACTTTAATACTACTATTCATTTGGCGTTTAGAAGCTAATGATGACCCCACTGCAGTAGCCACGATGGCATTTGCAGGACCACCGCTTTCCATTGTATCTACACTGGCTACTGGCATATTTGTTTGCTGATACAATTGTTTTGAACACGTTGTGTGTTTTTACTGATAATGGACAAAATATATTGGTGACTTGCCAAGTATATCAGTAATATTAACGGTTAACGTTGCTAACTAATAGTTTTGACTAGTTCTATACAGCTAGCGCTATTTAGACTTATAACAGAAACCTTATTTTAAGAGAACTTTAATCAACACTCTTTTAACACACCTAAAATTACAATTATATGGTACTCCTGCATTTAAAAAAATAAATACATTATTTTCAAATAAACTCTGTTCCATATATAACTTCTTAAAATTACGCAGCACTTATATGCCTACGTGTTTTCAGGTGCAACACTATGGTTGACCAATCATAGTCATTTCTCGCGGCGTCATCATCCCTGGCTAAAGCATTTATGTCTCACTTTTGATTTGGTCTGTAATTACCTGGCTTTTTAACTTACGAGATAGTTTCTGCTCCCTGTGTTATTTTAAAAAATCGTGGTAATTTGCCTGATGTGGTTATTAATATTACCACTTAAAATGTTTGTTAATTATAACTAGTGATTAGTCGAAGTATCTTTTCATCTTTACCTTTTATCTAAGAGTGCTGGAGTAGTGATACTTTTTTTTGGAATTATCTAAAAAGCAATTAGGAAACCAACAGTAAGTTTTTATACTCTATTATTATTTATTTCTGATCTTCAAGGCAATAAAACTAATGAAAATGCAACTTCCGTTATACATCTAACAAAAAGAAGAAGTACCGATTTATTTCGTTGGAAGTTTTGGATTTTGTTTTATTTGTAGCTGAGCCGTCGCTTTCTTTGTTTGTTTATTATAACAGTAATTGTATTCATTTTTTGTATTTTTAATAATAATTTTAAAATAGGTACTCGAGAATTGTTTTAAAAAAGTATATTTTTACTTTTTAGTTTGTTTCTAGAGTACAAATAGATCATTAAATGTGTGTGAAACTGTGTATTTTGAGGTTCACCTAATGGGAATATTTTATGTATTTTTAATTTTGAAATATAATTTAATTTTTTTATTTATTCACCAACTAGTGTGTGTTGTTCAGGCCAATATTTTATTTTAACATTGCATTAATTTTTTTTTTTGTAAAATAACTTCTTTTTTTAAACCACAAAGAATAAGTTTAGAGTAAGTATTATTATTTTTATTTTTATTTTTTTACTATAATAATAAATGACGCCAATTTTCATTTTTTGAACATCTTTTTTAAAAATGTTTTTTGCTCGAACAAACCCACGACTCGCTTTCCAAAAAACAACTGAGTGCCGTTTGCATCAGTGAACGAGCAATTAACCTCGTAAAAAAAGGTTACAGTACCTACTTCTAAAACTGTTCTTACCTTTGACTTTAAGACTTTCTGCTGTTTTGAGTAATGCGGACAATTGACAGTATTCTACGTTTACCTCCCCTTTGTACATAAACTCGATGAGGGTCCTAAGCTCGGAAAACCGTACGTCTTTAAGAATAACGATGGGGTGCCTACTGGGATGGTCGACGAACAGCGTCTGGAAGTAGGAAGAGCACGCGGACAGCACTACCTTGAAAAAATATCAAAAAGTAGTTATTTATAAATAGTAAGCACATATATACATATATAAAGATAGGTAGTAACACCATCTTTTTGAGTAAAAAAGTAAAAAAATAAGGCGTCTCATCGTTTGTTCAACAAACATTTCATGCAACGATAATGATAACGATTAGTTAGTTCATATTATTGGTTGTCGGTAGCACACACGCTCAAATCTTTCTTGCACACAAACAAGGTTTTGTTGTGTGTTTGATGGAGAGCAGCTGAAATTGTCCTTTTTAGAAAGGTGTCAAGCCATTACTGCTAACTTATATTGTGAGCAGCTTTAACAAGTACAAGCAGCACTTATTTCAGAAGAATCAGAAGAAAGCCTTATACCACAACAGTGACCCAAGAAACAGTTTTTGAACTCGGCTGGGAATCGTTACCACATTCACCATATTCTAACATTTCGTCAAGTGATTATTAACCTTTTTTGTCTCTTCTTGGACAACTGTATGAGGCACAGATAGTTTACAACCCGAGATGGTGTAATAAATGTAGTCCGCCATTTTTTTAGCTCCAATTTCAGGGAATATACCAGCATACAAAAATTGGTTTCACCTTGGCAAATGGTTATTGAATCTGATAGTGATTACTTCGACAACTAAATAGTGTCCTATTGTCTCAATAAAAATTAAAAATTTTCTATTCCTTGCCGCGCGTATTTATTTGGTTAATATTTATAAGTGTTTAATACGATTATTCTTTTGAAAATATTAAATTTACCTTGTGAGCTCTGATCGAATGGCCCTCCGAGCAGGCCAGAGTGACGTCAACTAGGCTCTCGTCCCTCAATAGCTGACTGAAGACTCCGAGGAGGTTACTCTGATGATTGTTCCACCTCAGACAGTAGTGCTCACTTCCCATCTCTCCTTACAACTGCCACACTGTAAACAATAATTTTTTTAACAAAAACTAATATTTATTAATAAAAGTTAAGAAAAAAATTGTCGATAAACGATAATTACAAGTATTCCTGCTTTTTATCTTAAAAAAAACTTTTTATTTCCATATAAAAACCATAATTACCAACATCTAAAGTGATAGAAACTTAAAATAATAAAAACGTGAGGATTATGAGGGAGCAATAATGGACAGATAGGCCTGGTAAAGTTCCGTTACCCATTTTTTGTCGCAACCCCTGTTCAGAACCTAACATTAAAAATATTATATATTATTAAACTGGAAACAGTAATAGGGACATCATTATTGCTAAGAAGATCGCTATTTTAAGCCACAGTAGTTACATGCACTAATTATTTTTGAGATATCTTTTATGAGGTTTTTGATATTTTGAAATTAGACAAACAAGAAATGACATTGAAGTCTTGAACCTGTGATCTCTACCTATGGCTTTGGTAGCGCCTTTATCCATTTGGCCACAGATGCCTTAATGGTTAGTCGTTTTTTTTTATCATATACCGTTTGTCTAATATCTCAATTTTAAAAAACTCATAAAGATGTCTTAAAAATAATTAGTTTACTAAAAACCTATGGCTTCGGTTGCCTAAAAGAATAAAAATATAGCTGGCGAAAAGAGGAGACTTTTAAAGTTTGATGTTTTAATTCTCAAATTGATAAAAAATCTTTTTCTCGTTAATGTCATATACGTGCTTAAATTAGAATTGAGTAACGGTCCTAACTACTAAGAAATCGGTGGACTAGTCGTTAAAGGTGTTATCGAGCCATCATTAAGCACCTGTAGGAAGGGATTAAGTACTAGGCTGTTTTTAATACCTTTTGCAATTAATATGTTTCATATTCGACTGTAAAAATTTAGATTGCAAGCATTAAAAGAGGTAATTTTCAAATAAAGTTGAAGACTAATGGGAATGCCTATTTTCCATTTCCATTCCCGTAAATATCAATGGAGTTTATGGCCGTTAAGATAAAACAAATGTGTGAGGCAATAAATATATCATATTATCCATCAAATGGTTTAAGTCGATTTGGAGGTGAGAAAACATTCTGAAAAATGGATTCTAAATTGACCTGATGAGTGTAAGGGTTCGGTCTGTTCTCAGTTTAAAACAGATGAAAACTTCTTAAGCCGTGTTTTTACTAGGATATATCATGATTTTTTCTCTACAACCCAAAAATTAATCAGCAATCAATGAAATGGAAACACTATGGTTCACTAAGGCGTAGGAAGTTTTTTGTTTAAAAATCTGCTACAAAAGTTCTTACTGCAGTTTTTTGTACATAGCAAGAAGTACTTACCTAACTACAGTTGCTAGAACAAAACCTAAAAATTCTATTTAATATTATCAAGTAGTTTACGAAAAAAATTGTAGAAAAACTTGTCCAAAGGTATAACATTTTTATGAGAAGATATAATGGACGCGTTCCTATAAACGTATAAACCATTCAGTGTTTTATATCCATATACACTGGCGTGCAAAAAATGTAGGTGGGCGCTAATATGTTGCTATACGAAAAATGATGTATCATTTGTTGTTGCTATCTGTCAGTTCAGTCACGTACTATCATTGTATTTACGACTTATTATGAAATATCTGCATTTAGTCTAGTTGAACATTTACAATTAATTGCCAATTTTTGAATTGAGTGTTTTTTTCTGTAAAACCTATCGGTGGTACAGTGTATGGTTATGATGTGTACGTACTGAATCATAATGCCTTTAGATCTTGTTACTGTAGCAGAAATTGTAAAATTGCTACCAAATAGCCGAGAACAACATGAAACTGCAAGAATTGTTGAAAGTTGTCAATGTGCAGTTCGAAACGTGTACCAGAGCTAAGGAGATGATTTAATAACCAGAAGGCCAGGATACGGGTGAAAAGGAATCACTACTCAAAGAGACGACCAGTTTGTGGTATCTGCAAATTTGCGGTATAGAAGCCACTAGATTATCTTTCAGAAAGATGGTCCACTTTTACAATGCCGGAATTAGATTTCAAGATTAAATGAGATGAGTTGCGTTTTTAGGGTTCCGTATCTAAATAGCCAAAAACGGAACCCTTATAGATTCGTCATGTCTGTCTGTCTGTCCGACCGTTTGTCGCAACCACTTTTTTCAGGAATGTTAAAAACTCTACTGGTGAAACTTGGTAAGAAGATTTATTCTGTGAACCGCATTAAGATTTTATACAAAAATTAAAAAAAAGGAAGTTCCCCATACTTAGAACTGAAACTTAAATTTGTTTTCATCAAATCCATACGTTTGGGATATCTATGTATATCTTTAAAAATGATATTTAGGTTTCTAATATATTTTTTTTCTAAACTGAATAGTTTGTGCGAGAAACACTTCCAAAGTGGTAAAATGCGTGTCCCCACCCCTGTAACTTTTGGAATAAGAGAATTATAAAATCAAAAAATATATATGATGTACATTACCATGTAAACTTCCACCGAAAATTGGTTTGAACGAATCTAGTAAGCAGTTTTTTTCATAAGTCGTAAATCGTAAGACTCATTGACTCTTCATTTAATCAGCTAAAATATAAAAAACAAATCAAATAGATTTGTTACTAAAATATATGATTTCGCTACCGTCTTTTGTTATTATAACCAAATCATTTTTTTAAACATCAACCAAAGTTACAACGAAGAACAAGAACTTTTTATATTATGTTACTTGCTGCTACGAAACCCTAAATGGACGATTCCGATCGCAATTGGCCGCTTTTTTATCTCAATGGGTCAAACGGATACTTCGAGTATGGAGAAGACCCAAAGAGAGATATGCTGCGGTTTTGTAATGATGAGCGACTCACGTTTGGTGGTGGGTCGATTATGGTCTGGGCAGGAATTACTTCACAAGCACACACAGAGTTGGTTTTCTTTCATGTTATCATATAAAATGACTCCCTTACAGCTCACAGATACATTACACAAGCTTTTAGATAATCATAACTACTATGGACGAACATGGCATTTTCTGCAAGATAATGCTAGACCCAATACTGCGGGATCTGTCACAGAACATTTTCATGACGTGGAAATTAGGCGGTTTGATTAACCATCACTCTGTTCAGACATGAATCTTATCGAACAAGTCTGGGATAAGTTAGATCGAAGTATCCCAAGGCATATACCAGCTTCAAAAACTGACCAGAAGCTACGAGAGTTGTTATTGCAGTTATGGGATAACATCGACCAGAATGTGATGCATAATTTAATTGAAAGTAAAAGAAGGAATTACACGCTTTGATAAAGATTTTTTTTCCAATCACACAATTTTAGTGTGACCTATTTTTTTGCCCGTCAGTGAATGTATGTATTGTAGCCTATTTCGACGGTCTGATATAAACATGTCATGATCTGCTTTCATATTTACGACAGTGAACACGGAAACTGACCTTCCCGATCGTTCCTCATATTTAAAAAGAATTTATCTCTAACAAAATTTGCAATCTAATTTTCCAGGATTGCATTCGAAGGATATTATTCAGAAAGGATATTTACCACATTAAAAACCGTAGTTAAAGATACTTCCACTCTGTACAACACCTTTTATTTTATGTTACTCCACGTCCATACATAATAAATTTTATGTCTCCTGTAATTGCATTTAAATGGCGAATAGTAATTTTACGAACATTTATGTTCATGATGTGAATTCATGAATTTTGCAAAGATTTCTATTACGTAAGATTACAATCACATGGTTATTAAGAGTTTTGTTTTTAAAAATTAGTGGAAAGATAAAAAGGTAGTTATTTAAGACAATATGAATGTTAGGATTACTGAAACAATAAGAATAAAAAATTCTGACACTTTAAATGATATAATAACGATTACAAGAACAATCAATAATTTACCGAACTGTTGAAAAATTGTTGAAAATGCTGAAATAAAGTCAAAGATCATAAAGAGATCTTAAAAACGTAAAGAGGTTGATGGAAATCGTAAAAAAAACATTGAAAATCGTAAAAATTGTTAGGAATCTTAAAAAAATAATAAAAAAAAATGAAAATTCTGATAAAATTTTAAATATTGTAAAAAAGTTTGTTGACAATAAAAAAAAATGTTGAAAATCATCGTGGAATGCTGTAGAAAAACGTAAAAAAATATTGACAAACTTGAAAAATTGTTTAAAATGCTAAAATAATGCCAAAAATAAAGAAAATGGTTGAAAAGTTTGAGAAATTCTTAACAATTTTAATAAATTGTTGACAATCTTAAAAAACTGTTAAAAATGCTGAATAATTGTCAAAAATTGTCAAAGCACGTAAAAAATTGCCAACGATCGTAAAAATTAATGGAAATCCTAAAAAAATGAGTAAAATCGTACCATATTAAAAATGGCAAAAAAATTATTGAAAACTGTGAAACATTGTAGAAAATCGAATAAAAAAATTAAAAAAGTGGGTCAATAAAAAAAACAAAAAAATGGGAATATAAGAAAAAACAAAAAGAAGGAACACGAAAAACAATAGAATAAAGAAAATTGTGTGAAATCGTAAAATACTGTTGAATATCCTAAAAAACTGTTAAAATCGTTAAACAATAGTAGTTTACGTAACCGAAAGTGGTCTTTATTACTGCACGAGTACTGCGTGTCCAGTAAAAGCACTTTTGACACGTATTACGTACAATTTTTTTTTAAACCGGTCCGAATTTAGTAATTCCCAGTTTATTTTTGGGTCAAAAAATCTAATTTTGTCGGACCGGGCCAGAAAATTATTTTTCTTGACCCCCTACCCGAAAATACGCACTTTCTGGCAGCTCTCCGCTCCAGAAAGTCCAACTTTTATGGCTTGCTTGAATTACAAATTTTCTTGATCCTCTACCTGAAAATACTCACTTTCTGGCAACTCTTCGCTCCAAAAAGTCGAACTTTTATGGCTTGCTCCAATTACAGCGTGCTCTGGCGGACTATGTTCGTATGGGGCCAAAAAGTTGGATGCTCTAACGCGTGGAATATAGATCTATATTCCACGTGCCAGAAAATCCAGCTTTCTGGCCTAGGGTCGTAATATACTAGTGATAGTCTAGTAAAAGCTTTTACCGGGCTCATTTTTTTTTTCTGGCCTTGTCCGACAAATGAGGTTTTCTGACCTAAAAATAAACCGGAAAGTACTGGCCGGTTTTAAAAAATAATAAAAATCGTAATAAATTGTCGAAAATTGAAAAATAAATTAAAAAGTGGGTAATAAAAAAAAAAACGAGAACGTACCAACAAAAAAATAAAAGACCCATTTCCTTTCTTTTTTAGCTTGTTGTGATTATGTTATTTTAGTTTCTCGTTGGTTACCATTTTTTTTTGTCATTTTTCGATTTTATAAAATTTTTTGTTTGCTTTAGAGTTTTTCACTTTTCGTTTTTTCGTTATATTTGGAACTTTTCCGGATTTGTCTTTTTTTTCAGTTTTTTTAAATCTCCACATTTTTTGTGATATATTCTTGGTTTCTCTTTTAGCGTTTCGTTTTTTATTTATTTTTTCTATATTGTGATAAATTACGTCTCTTGTGTTTTATCTTTTCATATGTTTTCTTCAAGTATTTTTTTGTGCTTTTTGTTTTTTCCCTCCAATTTTAGCGTTTATTTTTTTTACTTTTCATGCTCAATGTTTTTTTTACAATTTATTTTTAATTTTTTTTTCGGTTTTCTCCCATTTTTTTAAAGGTTTTATTTCGCTTGTACGCTATTTATCAGTGTTCGTTTTTTCCCTAAGTGTTCCAAGTTTCTTAATTTTTTATTGCCATTATTTTCATATTTTAATAAATATTATTTTCAGGACGAAGACAAATCCAAATAATCCTTCAACTATATTATTTATAAATCGAAATACAACGCCTAGAATTTTGAGGTTAATTTCTTTGAAAAGACATTACTTGTGGGTTTTCGTTATCACTTAACACGAATTATAAAGACGGCGATAATCCTGGAGCCACCTGCTGTCCAGCATGAAGCTCATCTAATTTGATTCGAAATCATTAGTCGAGGGTTTTCGAGGTCATTCAACACAAATATAATGGTGGCGATGTTCCTCGAGGTGCCTGGTGACCAAAGTGTTACTCGTCTCCTAGAGCTTTATGTTACTTTCATGGGAAATCATTCGAAAGTCATTATTCGGGGGTGGGGGATGACGTACCTTAACACGAATATCATGAAAACCATGATCCCGAGTTGCCTGGTGTTCAGGGTGGACATCGTCTCATGTAGTTTTATGTTAATTTCATTTGAATTCCGTCAAAATTCATTTATTTGGAATTTTTAAAATCATTCAACACAAATGTCATGGTTCACGAACTCCCTAGTGTCTAGTATGGACTTTCTCTTTTGGAGTTTTAGGTTAATTTTATTTCAAAGTCATTACTCGCGGGTTTTTGATGTAACTCAACACAAAAATAATAGCGGCGATGGTCCTCGTGCTACTTGGTACCCAGGATGGATCTCGCCTCCTGGAGGTTTATCATTCAAATGTGTCTTCGCAACATATATGTAAAATGATTTATATCGATAAATTAACTTAACCTTCCATCTATTATCAATTAACGTTGGAAAATTAGACAAATCTGTCCAAAAGCAATTGATTTTTATTTATATAGGAATAGAATTTGTTAATGCGTCATTATATATTTCTGTACGCAATTATTTTCAAGTCTATTGAATATGTAGGTAACGTTTCATTCATCGAACCGCGTAAGTTAGTAAACAATTGTTTTGTATGTGTTTTATGCTAAAATAAAAACCTCCATCAAGGTGGCTGACCCAAAGTGGAGAAATTTGTCGAAATTTATTTCAAAATTAGGTGCATTTTAGGTGCTATTTAGGTGCGCAAAACAAAAATTAGGTGCACTAACCGTTTTTGAAATATTTACGAAAAACCATGGGCCAGCCAGCCTTTAACAACCTAGCTGACCCATAAGAAAAAAAAACAAAAAACAAGGATTAAATAATGTTTAAATTAGGTGCTAATTAAGTGCTTTTTAAAACACGAAACATAAAATAAAAAATTTAAAAATTAAACGTCTTAAAATTGAATATATTGATTGTGTATGGCAAAATCCCACATTTCTTCTTGCACTTTGAACCAAAATGGACATCGGCAGTTTAAGAACAGTTAGAAATCGGTAAAAATTTCTTGTCCTGTAATTTTTTTAATGGATAATTCGGAAGGTCACCACAAATTTTTTTTTTTTTATTTTTTTTTAACTCGGACCGCTGAGCGAGACTTGCAACCGGTCATTTCCGGAAATGATGATTATGAGCAATTTCAACTGAAAATATTTGTCCAAAGTTTTCTTGCGTTTCAACTAAGAGTGTCAATCTGCACTTTTTAAGCACATGATCAAGATCAAGATCACTAAAATTTTCTTGTAATTCTATTACTTAATAATTCTCTCGTCCGAAATGAAATAATTTTTTTAATTTTTTTTTAACTGGGACTGCTGAGCTTGTTACCGGTCACTTCCAAATATAATAATTATTATAAAAAACTTTTTGTCAAATATTTAAGTGCTCAGTAAGGGCAACAGACTCAATAACAAAACAAACCGCTGATGAGACAAGTCAACTTGAAATTCTTAGCCTAAGTCTTAAACCAAGTGTGTCATTCTGCACTTTCTAAGCACTTAAAAACTGGTACAAATACCTACGAAATAATCCCATAAAATTTCCATAGTTTTTTTGCGCGTAGTTCCGATAATTAATTGACTTTAATCTGGACTTAAAACTTCTCTGCCGTTTTTTATCTGTACTCAAAATGAAGCGCACCTATTTGAATTACTCAAAAATTATTTATACCATTACTTTTCTCCTCCAAGACATTTCAACTAAAAAATTCGAACAATTATAAAACTTCTCAATAGGTAATTATTTTTTTTATTTAAATTTTAGCTAGAAATGTTTTATCAAAGGTAATACCACGAGTCCTTAAAATTTTATCGATAAATTTTTAGTTTCCACGAAAACTTTTTTATTTGGCAAAAATACGAAAACAAACTGAAATGTGATAAAATCACGAGTCCGTAGGACGAGTGATTTTATCATATTCAGTTTGTTTGATAACATGCGAAAACGATTTGCAAACGTTCAAAAACATAGGCAAAATGAGGGTCTCCTGTTCAAACTACCTGAGCACATCCTACGAACAAGCAAAAATATAAATAAAGGTTTGATATCGAACAAGAAAGTCGAAAATTTCAAAGAAAATCCTGATTATTATCATTTTCATCAAAAACTTTGCATTAAAGTTAAACAATTTCCTACAAAATATGCAAACGAGAATTTGATCGACGCTAATTTAGATTTAAAGTTGACAGAAAAAAAAACAGAAATAAACGGAATAAAAGAAAAATTATTTCGTTTCGGAGGAGAGAATTATTAAGTAATAGAATTACAAGAAAATTTTAATGATCTTGATCTTGATCATGTGCTTAACCCATTCAGTGCGCATGGCACGCATGAGTGACAGAACTGTTCTTAGCACAGTGCTCACGACACACATCGGTGACACAGACCCTTTTACACTAAATGTACCACTTTTTATTAGCGTTGTTTTTAGAAGGCTGTGTTTTGGTGAGCGTGTAACAAAACGATTATATTTTATAAAATTTCCACCCGTTCGTGGTTTTATTGTTTACCATGAGTGATAATGAGGCATGATATTTTTAAAAATATATGGGGCAGCTTCTGGCGAACCTGTAACAATCACTGTAGCAGTGAATGGGTTAAAAAGTGCAGATTGACACTCTTAGTTGAGACGCAAGAAAACTTTGGCCAAATATTTTCAGTTGAAATTGCTCATTAGCAGTTTATTTTGCTCGTGAAACTATTGCACTTAATAAGCACTTAAATCTCTGACAAAGTGAATTTTATATTAATCATCATTTCCGGAAATGACCGGTTGCAAGTCTCGCTCAGCGGTCCGAGTTAAAAAAAATAAAAAAAAAAAATTGTGGTGACCTTCCGAATTATCCATTAAAAAAATTACAGGACAAGAAATTTTTACCGATTTCTAACTGTTCTTAAACTGCCGATGTCCATTTTGGTTCAAAGTGCAAGAAGAAATGTGGCATTTTGCCATACACAATCAATATATTCAATTTTAAGACATTTAATTTTTAAATTTTTTATTTTATGTTTCGTGTTTTAAAAAGCACTTAATTAGCACCTAATTTAAAGATTATTTAATCCTTGATTTTTGTTTTTTTTTTCTTATGGGTCAGCTAGGTTGTTAAAGGCTGGCTGGCCCATGGTTTTTCGTAAATATTTCAAAAACGGTTAGTGCACCTAATTTTTGTTTTGCGCACCTAAATAGCACCTAAAATGCACCTAATTTTGAAATAAATTTCGACAAATTTCTCCACTTTGGGTCAGCCACCTTGATGGAGGTAAAATAAAATGACTTAATAGCATCGGTCTGTTAGATGGGAGTGTTTCAGAATTTTCAAGGGCGTGATAGGCGTTCTAGACAATAATAGTTTTTGTGAGAATGCGTTGTTATATTTTTACGCAGTTTGTTTGTATTCATTTCAGTGATGTTTGAAGGTTTTATGTTTTTTCTCGGAGACATTTTTCAGCTTGGCTAAATCTG
Organism: Altica lythri; assembly: GCA_964028335.1. Classification (NCBI taxonomy): domain Eukaryota; kingdom Metazoa; phylum Arthropoda; class Insecta; order Coleoptera; family Chrysomelidae; genus Altica; species Altica lythri. The sequence goes on along the minus strand of OZ034805.1, from coordinate 52,300,372 downwards.
ATACAAATTCGATCAAAATGTACCTAACTAGTAACTGTATGAATATATTTAGATAGTGTCAAGGTTAGGTGAACAACTTTATTTATACATACACAAAATAAATTTGTATTTTCAATAGATGCTAATTTTATTTTCAAACCACAGCTACCGAATAAATTTCAATGTAATTCTAAGAATATTAGAAAAATGAATAAACGAAAGAAGTAAGTATCTACATTGACAATAGTAGTCTTACAGCTTACAGAATACAGAAAATGTGCTTGGTTGGTTAAAAAGTTTTGAAAGCAACAACAAAAATGTGTTTTGTTTTATTCAATATAATCTCCCTCAACTTGAACACACTTATTCCAATGATCCTCCAGTAATTTTATACCATCTCTGTAAGATATTGTTCCAAGGTTGCAATAGCTTTTTCATTTAACAAAAACCGCTTTCCACGAAGAAATTGTTTCAAGTTTCTTAGGAGGTAATAGTCTGGTAACTACGGTGGGTGTTCAATTTAGCCATCGTCAACAAACTGCTTCTATAGTTATTACATTTTTTGCATATCCGTATCTTTATGAATTGGCAATAATACACTTTTCCTTCTCTCACTCCGTATTTTCTCTTGATTCACTTTGTTCACCAGGTCCAACATAATATCTACTTCATTCGCTTCCACCGCCTTTCTATTCTAATTTTTCTGCACTTTTTATTTTCTCTCTAGACACGTTTCTCACCATTTCAAAATTTGCAATACCATCTTCAACTATATCTCTCTTATTTTCCTCGTCTAGCAGATACTCATCATATTCCTTCCATCTTTTTTTAATACTTTCAAAAACTCTAATCTTTTTGTTCTTAATCTGTCGGATCATAGTTCTGTTTTTCGAGGTTATATCTGTTTCTTTAGCTATCTTTAATAATTCTCTTTCTTCTTTATTACTCTCAAAGTTCTTACAATCCTTTTCTATTGTCTGATTACGCTTTTGCGTAATAAGATTATTTTTGCTAGTCCACCATTTCTTCACATCATCTGTCATACTAATTTTTCTAAAAACCCTTTCTTTGTTACTTACTCTCACACTTCTTTTTTCTCAACATCCATTACTTTACCTTTCTCCCGTCCCTTCTCTTTTCTTTTAATCACTTTGTTACGCCTGTGTTACAGATCCTCAAGTCTATGCTGTGGTATTTCACATTCTTTATTTATTACCTAACAATTACTTATTTTCTTCCGATGTCTCCTTGCGCAGACGATACGAGAGTGTTTTCCAATAGAAACCCTTAAGGAAAAATAAAAATGCAGCATGCTAAAGCATTTAATTTAAAAATAATGAATATTTGTCCGCTTTTATGAAGATGCCTGTTGTATCGATGTCTCTTAGAGTCTCGCTTCAAATATCCTCTGAGTACAGAGGAGGTAAAATAATGTACCCCTGTCCAACTTCGCTTAGTATTTTAACCTGATTTAAATGCTTTCTATCTATTCTGAGAACCGCTGTATGTTTTTAATATAGGTTGGCTGTCATGTTTAGGTACTTTCCCTCAATTCCTGTTCCTTTAAGTACGTACATCATTTGCTCATCTCTTAGTTTGTTTGGTGCGTTTTTGTAGTCTATTAACCATGCAGACATTACAGGTGTCGTCTCTGCGTTTCTTGCACGCTAAACAAGGCCTGTTTCGTACCAACAGCGTTCACAAACCCAAACTGATTGGGTGCAATTTGTTCCTCACATTTATGATAAATTTTCTTGATATTCGCTCTTATGGAGAGGCAATGAAGTAGAAACCTACCAATTTTTTTGCAGTAATTTGGATTGATATGATGCTTGTTGCATTCAATTCGTACGATTGAAAGGACATGTTGTGAACTAATGCGAACATGAAGAAATAACAAATTGCATTTGTGCATAAATGCATTTTCCAGAGTTGCAAATTTAAAAATTGTCGGGGTCGCTGAACACGAATATCATATATGTCGGCTAGGTCACCGATCTACCTGGTGCCCAAGGCGGGTGGTACCTAGCTCGTCTCCGGAAGTTTTCTGCAGATTCCTTATACTATCATTCGAAACTTCTTCTTGGGAATGTTCGAGGTGCTGAACACGAATATCAAGTCGGCGAAGGTCTCCGAGGTAAATGCCTGGTTCACAGCGTGGACACTATATACTTCGTTTTTGTGAGTCTTCTGCAGATTCCATACAAAAGCATTTGAAACTCGTTTCTCGGGGAGTTTTCGAGGTCGCTGAACACGAATATTTTCTTATGCACAAATGCAATTTTTCGTTTCTTTATGATAGCTTTAGTTCACAAAATTTCCGGACGCTCTTACGAATCAAATGCAGCAAGAATCATATAAATGCAATTCACTGCAAAAACTTGGTAGGTTTTCTGCTTCGTTACCTATTATAGCACTTAAAATAGTGTTTTTCTTTTCGTAGTCTGTATATAATGCAGTTTGTATTAATTGCGCCAGAAGTTTTAACTTCAAAAATACGAATTTATAATCAAGTACAAGTAGATCACGTATGGTAGGTAATTTAAAAGGACCTTCCTGTATTAATAAATAATAAATTACAGGTATTAATTGAACGCACTGCTGACTGGGAGACAATATTACGTAGGCTTAATTGTGGGTGATTAAACCGGAGATTGTATATAGACGTGTTGATTTTAATAAAGTACATTAGCCAGCAATCTAAGAAATTCAATTAACAAGCAATTGTACTGTGTGTACATTTTAACTTATAACTGCAGCTATTCCCAATTTGCAATGTTTCCTAATATTTGAAAATTAAAGATAGGAATATACCTATAGCAAACACAAATTATGATGAATATTTAGAAAAGTTGTTTCGTCACCAGTGGCGTATAGAACACGAAGATCTGAAGTGAATGATCAATCATGAGTATTCTAGTAAGTTAAAAAAACTTACCAGCCCAGAAGAAGTTCTATATACCCTCATGTCTAAGAAAGGGATGTTGTTTATCTATGAACTGTAGATTTTCATTAAAACTATTAAAAATTTCCAAAGTCTCATTAATTTTGTCACGGGGTAGTGCAAGAATTAGATCATCTACACAGCCGGACTTTACTATAGTGAAGTCCGGCTGTGTCATCTACATAACGTTTTACGAAAGGAATTTTAAAAGGGGTTTTTCTTATAGAGACTCCATTGGACCCCATTGGAGTACCGAAACATTGTACCTATATAAAAACAGTTATCAACAACGAAGACATTTGAGTCGAAAACAAATTTTAAAAGGGTCAAACAAGTGTCCAGAGAGATTGAACAATGAGGACAGATGTTACTCCACAGGGAGGTGATAAATTAAATAACAATATCAGAAGGTAAGTTTGAAAATAGAGGAGATTACAAAGTAGCTCGTGATGTTAAATTCATTGTCAATATTGTACGCGTTAGTTAGGATTTTACACAAATAGCTCGCAATTGGGCCATTTGGCGGATTGATGGATGAAACAATAGGCCGAAGAGACAACACTGGCTTGTGAATTTTAGTGCGTAGAATTTAGAATTTAGGAATACAAGCATTGTAATAATTGTCAATTGTCTTTTATGTTCTGGTAGAATTAGAAGATGTGACTTTAAGTTAGAAATGAGTTTATTAGCTTTGATGTAGGATTGTTATTTAGTGTAAAACTTTTCATCTTCAAGAATAACCCTAGATAATTTTCATTTTTGACCAAATAAGGCTCAGGGTATTCTTGTAGGAAATTTTAACATTCATAGAAAACATCAAGAAGGAAATGTTTCGACTTTTGGCTTTTTTTAATTTGATTAGTTAAGATATTTGTGACTTTAGCTCTAACTATATTTTGTTCTTTTGTACTCAACTCTGATGTTATATATCTGCAAGCAAACATGACAGTTTGTAAACCTTGATATCTGAGAACAAACTAAATTTTGGACCCTAAGATAAAAATTTCTTGATTTTATACGGGACTTGGAACTGAAGAGAGGTTTTTAATCTTCTTTTTTTAAAATTTAATTTGTGAAAATTTGTTAATTTTAAGTCTGGAAAGTTTGTTATTTAGTTTCGTTTTTCCGGTATTAAGGGTATGTTTATATTTTTTATATTTTCGTGATTGAAATTCATGGTAGATTCTATAATATATTGTTATGGTCTGAACTAGTTGGTCTTTGTGTAGTATGTAAATATGATTAAGACTAGCTAGATAAAAAATGATGGTATGAATCTATAGAAGTTTTATCAAGTGATGAATATAAAATAATTGAAAAAAAGGGGTATAAAAGAGAGGATACCTGGGAGACGTTTGTTGATTATTGATTTTTGTTCAATCATGAAAATTTTTTTTGAGATTGGTTGTCAAAATATTGAAACGATATAATTGAATAAAATATATTAGATGAACATTTGTATATTGAAGAATCACAAATAGAGAAATTTGGTTATCAAGAAGAAAATTAATTTTAAGATAAGTATTTCTTTTATAATAGTGGTATCAGCTGGTATTATTGTTCATAATTGAAATAATAATAAGAGTTTGTTTTTGGAAAAAAGGGCAAAATTATAATAAATTAAGATTGATTGTACTTCATTGATTGAACATTTTTTTTTGTTTTGTTGTTGTATTGTATTGTACTATTGTATTAAAAGTTGTATAAAATAGAAAATGAATTTTTAGTAAATGCTAATCTATGAACCCACCCTGAAGAGTCCACCAATATATAGATTGTTATAGCATATATATATATATATATATATATATATATATATATATATATATATATATATATATATATATATATTGATATGGATTTTTCTTCATGGTACATGTTTCTTCAATGGAATGTTGGAACGTGATCCATTATTTGTAAATTGGTTGTCTAGATTAAGTATTTTTTTTATTTAGATGTTTTTTATTAAATTATTTTTTTTTTTGTGTTGCTACGTTGTTAAGAGGATTATTGATTAGATTGTCATGAATTAAATTTGAAAAATGTCAAAGATGGTTAAAAAATTAATAAAATTGTAAAGATATAGATAAATATAAAGGGAGCAGCAAGAAGGAGTTTGAAAGTAGTACGAAGAGGAAGGTAAAGAGAAAGAGTGGAACAACGGAAGAAGAAAGATTTAGAAAGAAGCGAAAGATTTTTTTTTTATATTTATAATTTTTGTATTTAAGGACAATCAATTTAAAAATTTTGGAATCCGGAAGGAGGATCCATTTCAATATATATATATATATATATATATATATATATATATATATATACAAAAGGGGAAATTATTGGGCATGTACGCAAAAAGGATCAATAAGGCCACGAGTAGGAATGGTAACCGCAGACATGCATGTTTCTGGCTCATTAGCCGTCATCAGTGCGGCATAACCAAGTAGGGTATTGCACTTGGCTAGCACAAGTGTTGGGTACTTGGGAGCAAAGGATGTTGGGGAAACATGTGTTAAGAAACATAAAAACACAAAAACAACGAAAGCTCACACAGGAGTCCTATCGCCATTTTGTGCTAATGAGCCAGAAACATGCATGTCTGCGGTTACCATTCCTACTCGTGGCCTTATTGATCCTTTTTGCGTACATGCCCAATAATTTCCGCTTTTGTTTATATTAATACGCATTTTCTTGGCACTTTGTTTATATATATATATATATATATATATATATACGAAAGGGGGAAAATTAATGGGCATGTACGCAAAAAGGATCATAGGGTCACGAATAGGGAATGGTAACCGCAGACATGCATGTTTCTGGCTCGTTAGCCGTCATCAGTGCGGCATAACCAAGTAAGGTATTGCACTTGGCCAGCAAAAGTGTTGAGTACTTGGGAGCATGCCCATTAATTTTCCCCCTTTCGTTTGTTATAGGTACGCATACTTGGCACCCTTTTTTGTTATATATATATATATATATATATATATATATATATATATATATATATATATATATATAAATATATATAAATAGATTTCGAAAATGCACGTTTTAAACTTCGGCCTAACTGATTCAGTACTGTCTTTATTGTAGATTTCTTTTTATTTATAAAAAATTCCAAACAAAAATTTTAATTAGTGATTTACATATATACTAACTGGTTCTTAGGAATTAAATAGAACCAATTATTGGTTTTTATAATTGTTTTTGGAAAAAATGTAAGGAAATGAGATTTTTTTATTAGTTTTATTACTAACATCTATTTTTTTTAATGACTTTGAACATATGGTTTTTTATCAAAGCTTAAAAAATTAAAAAAACACTCATAGAAAGTGAATTTTCTGATAAAACAACTAATAGAATTGATTAAATGAGTCATAAAATTACCTCTAACTGCTCGTTTAGATTCAATTCAAATTTACGTTTTTATTTGACTTAATTTAGATTTTTTTCTCCAATGTACCTACATTAATTAAAGTATTAAATAACAGCAGCAAAATCTAACTATGCAAATAATATTGAGAAAATCGCTTTTAAATATCAATTTACATATTATTTTAATACCATAGCAATACAGTATCTAATTAGTTTTGATGTAAATAGATGTAAAAAGGATAATAATAATTTTGACCTTTCTCATATCAAAGACGGATAGCTATTATTTCGTAGAAATTATGAAAATTATTTTGATTTTCTTAAGTAGTATAATAGTATATTGTAATACAAGTCTTACAATGACAGAGGTTTCGTAGTACGAGTTCAGTTTGTATAACGAACCGCGAAGCGGTGAGTTTCGCAAAGAACGAGTACTACAAACCGTCATTGTAACTCGAGTGTTACATACTATTTTTTATAATGAACTTTTAAAAGTATAAAAAAAAGTAAAATGAGTGTTTTTCGAAATATTTATTTATGTTGGCAATCTTGACAGTTTTGACACTTGTCAGTTTTAATGATTTTAAATTAGAATGTTTGTCAAATTTGTATAAAATATTCCGAATTTAGCTATAACGCTGATAATGTAGTTAATAATTTACTACAACATACTTCTTGATTTACTACCTGAACTCTTTCGTTGAAAATCAGTGCAGTGCAACCAATTGTGTAAAACAAAAAGTTACCAAAAACAGTGTTACAATGAATCTATTTCGATACTGTTTTTAGTGTCGAAATAGAAACTTTGTGAACGTGAATTATAAAAAATATGTAAAAAAACTGTTTTTATACATATTGTTACAACCTTTTTTAAATCCTCAACTGCCTTAATTTATACTTTCATATGATTGCTGTATGAGTGGCCTTTCTCAGTTTACTTTCTATTTCCCTCTGGTTAATGTTTTTCCGCTAAGCATAAGTGAAAATCAACAATATCAAAAACTGCATTACAAAGGAAGAAAGTCGATTATCCCTTTCAGCGGATGAATTGTTTTCCCAGACGACCTCTAGGGCTGTAATCCACCAAAAGCATGATTAAATTTCGTCCTGTGTAATATATACAAATTTCCTTCTAATACTGTCGATGTATAAACAGGCAAACAGAGTTAATTCTCGCATTTACTGTTTCAAAATACAAGTATAAAGACAAGCAGTCGATTTTTTAACCAGGGTTTTTAAACAAAACCCGGTGCTATAAACCACCCAAGGCATAATCAACTTTTAGCCTGAGTAATTTATAATATTTTTCTTCTACTCCGGTTAAAAATCCATTACCAATGTCTACAGAGGCGAATAGAGTTGCTCCAGGAGTGCTCGTCGCAATTCTTCTGGAGTTCCGGGTACAGATTTCAGACTTCAAATTCGCCTACCGAACATATCCCAGACGTATTTGTTGGATTTAGATCTTGACTGTATTAGTATCTGGGCGATGTTAGCATTATTTAAAAATTCTCTTTCAGTGCTGTATCGGGCATTAAAAGATAATTATTTCTATGTGTGAAAGAGTATAATCTACTAACATTTCATTTATCTACCTTACCTACAAACAAGATATAAATCTGTGCGTGATTCCATAAAAATGCCTTCCCACACCATAACTGAACCTCCTTGAAAGGTTAATCTAGGACTAAATGTACATTCGGAATTTCGCTCACCTGTTCGCCTGAAAGCCGTCTGGAGACCTTAAGGCTTAAGACTTAAGCAATATCTTGATTCGTAAGACATGGCTCCAATCATTTCTAGTCCAAAATTGGTAATCTCTAGCAAATTGCAATCGGATAACACGTTGTTCTCTCGTATGTTCTTGTTCTGTAGCAGGTCTCCTTGATATCAGATTTGTTGCATTTAATGTTCGTATAACACTTCGTTCTATTACGTTTACTCTCTTTACACACTGTAATTGATTACGTATTTGTACTGCTTGTAAATGACGATTTCTTAGCTTGTAAATGACGATTTCTTAATGACAAATATACAGTAAAACCATCATCTTGATCATACGAAGACCTATTCCTGGATATCTTTTGCATAAACCTGTCTCAATAAAATGAGTGTAAACACGCTGCACTGTTTTTCGTGAACACCTAAATCTGTCGCTAAGTTTGGTCTCTACTATCTTGTATTAAAGCATCCCCGACATAGTTTCTGGAATTTAAAACATTTTTGCCAAAGTAACTGACAAGAAACAATAATTATATTTTTTGAATGACATTAACAAAAACAACAATAATCGAAAATTATGTCGATTATATATATATATTAGCTCGACATTCTTTGTAGGCCTAGGGCTTGATTGGAGATTTTTCTCTATTCCTTCCTGTCTTTCTCTTGCCAGTTTCTGACACCTAGGTGCTTTAAATCTACCTCCACTGCCGTCAAAAATTTCCTTCTGGATCTTCCTCTCTGTCTCTTTCCCATCAAAGAGCTTCTCAGTATTTTCTTGGTTATACTCTCGTTTCTGGTAGTCTTTCAACATGAACAAGCTATCTAATTCTTTGAGCCTTCACTTGAGATGTTATTTTAGGGTCTGTCGTATAGTTCCATTATTTCTTTATCTGTTTTTCTTATCCATATTTAATTAGCTTTTTTTGCCTCCATATATTCTCCTTAGAATTTTTCTCTCCCAGATTTCTAATTTCTGTTCTTCTGTTTTATTTAACGTCCATGTCTTACATCCATAAAGAGTTACTGGTCTGATAACTGTCATGTACAACCTCTCTTTTGCTCTTCTAGAAACCATTTTTGACTTTAGCACTCTCGTGAGTGACCCTGCTTCCTTGCTTCCTTTGTTTATTCTAATATTAACTTCTCTGCTTTTGTCATTTTTGTTGCTTATATTCACTGCCAGGTAAATAAATTTTTCCATAATTTCAAAAGTATAGATTTGGTCGTTTGAGCAGTCATTTATTATCGAGTCCTCATTTTCTGGCGTTCTGTCCCTTATCATCACCATATACTTTATGCAAATTTACAAATTATGTTTATTATTATTATTATTATATTTTCTGTAAAGGACTGCTGGGATTGAATAGTAAAGTAAATTGTTAACGATTTCTTTAAGACTATCTATCTATACTAATATTATAAATACTTCTATCTAATATCAAACTCATCAATTTAAAGTCAACTTATTTATTTACCCCATACGTAGGTAGCTTTTCAACCAAAAAAAAAACTGTATGTGACTTCCTCGTACATTTATGATGGCTGAACAGATTCTTTCCACACTGAGGATCAAGTTATCCAGATCTTTTTGGGGAATCGCCCTCCAGCACTGTTGAAACTATGGAGTGAAGTTAGGCTAGTGCTCCAGGTAGTTTTACTCTTGAGTTTCAGTTGGGCCAGCGATCCTTTTATCAGACCTTGCAAATACTCTTGAGGTTTATAGTAATTAAGCAGGTAAATTACCAATCAAACCAAAATAAATATAATACTACTATTTTATATAATGTAACAGGATAACCCCTTCGTACTGGTAATGAAGAAATATTCCTGCATCGAAAACAAGTCGACAATGTCACGATTAGCCATACCGATGATATTGAACTTCCGGCGAGCTGCGAATGCGTCGGAACAGCGCGGTTGGATGGACTTGAGCAAGATTGAGCCCCAGCCATGATAGAGCCAAAGAACCATGATCATGAATTGGGAAAAGGACTCCATGTTAGATCCGCCAAAGAGGTACCCATCCGAGTCATTAGCTTGAACGATCATCTAGTTTTTCTCCGAAAGGACACGGAAATGGGAACTATAGAACCGGTAACGGCCGTAATTCACAAGGTAAACGTTATAGAAACAGATGAAACCAACTAAATCGAACAGTTAATGACAAAACCGCATTGATCTGTCTTTCTTTCTCTATAATACCACAGGAGAAGCCAACGGACTACTAGATGGATCGACTATGCCATTTCGAATCATTTCTTTAAGGACTTTGTCTGCTTCTTCCTTCTTAACTTGGGACAGCCGTCGAATTGGACGTGCATCACCAATATTAATTTTATGGTGGAAAACATAAGTTCTTCCAAGTTTATTTTAAAAACTAAATACAGGTTTATAACGGTAAAGTAGGTCTCTTACCTGTTTCTTTTCTAATTTTGACAATAATCTATACTTCTATACTAATATTATAAAGAGGAAAGGTTTGATTTTTTGTTTGTTTGTTTGTTTGAAATGAATAGGCTCCGAAACTACTGGACCGATTTCAAAAATTCTTTCACCGTTGGCAAGCTACACTATTCCCGAGTGACATATGCTATGTTTCATTTAAAAAAAAATAGGGATCCTTACTAAAATGCCATTAATGTAACCAAAAATGACATTAAAATCCTTACATCGCGTGCGCTGAGAATACTATTGATTATAGAATAAAATAATGTACTACGATTTTGAAGAATATATAAATATCTACAAAAAATGCCGCGACAGCATATGTCTAACTGTTATAGTTACGTCACAATAACTAATTTTTGATGTTTTAAAAGTTTTTATCTTGGTATTATTCCTTATCAAAATAACTTATTTCATAATCACGACAGATATCACAAATTTAGCATGTGCAATGGGACGAGGCTACTTATAAAGGAATTAAAAGACAATTAAGTTGTAGCAACCAATATAACTGAACCACCAGCTGGTCAACTAGCTCATACACTGAGGATACCGATGATCCCAACTGATTTACCAAATCCATTTAAACCGCTTCAATTTCCTGTCAAAACATCTTTCGCTGTTACTAATAATAAGTCTCAAGGTCAAACCTTTCAAATAGTAGGGATCGGTTTTCCTCATGGCCAACCGCCTAAGGCGGGTCGGAGCACCTAAAAATCAATTTATTTTGCTGCCAGAAAATAAAACAACATGTAATATTGTTTACAGGGAAGCTTTGACCCAATAAATTTAATGGCTTTTGTTATTTTTCTTTTTCTTTAATCCCCGTGCAAAGCCAGGGCGGGCTGCTAGTCTTCAATAAAAATGCTAATATCTAGATAATACAAAAAATAAACTGTCGAGAAAAGAGGAGTCTTGACGATTACATACATTTCGTTCTCTGTTAAAGAGAGTTTATAAAACTAAAGCCAAAACAACATTTTTTTCGTTGTATAGAATGACATAAAAGAACTTTTCTTTTTTACTTCTTATTAAAACACCTTACACAGGTGAATTGTTGAAAAAATGAATAAAATTGGTCAAAAAGCAAATAGTTATCACACTTTAAATTTGGTCAAATTTTTTATGTATCCGTTTCTTGTGCCGATGAGTGTATAATCCGCTCACTTTTTTTATATACACACATTAAACACTTGACTAACAGTAATCTTTCTCATCTTGATTACATTAAGAAAAAAGCCGTGATATAATTTAAATTTATTTTCATTGAAACCAGTTTTTTTATAGAACTAGTACAGAAAAATTCAACTTTAATTAAAGCTAAGTGTGTTAATTAAATTTTTTGTAATTTATAGTAGGCTCTTCTGTAAAATTCTACAAAATCTGTTCTTCACTTTGGCTACACTAGTTGTTAAAAACTGCCTGTGGACATACAATAAGTACCAATAAAATTAAACACATAGTAAACTGTGGTAGAGAATACTTAATTCTTAATGAACTAATTTTTGTTTTTTATTCCTATCAATCAATTCAGTAAAACGTTAAAGTAGTTTTAAATAGTGGTCAATTTTGAAAAGATTTGAAATTTGTAAAAGATTTTTAATATATATTGGAAACTATAACAAATAAAATATTTACATAAAAATAAAAGTATATATTTATAAAGAATATTAAAGAAGAACCTAACTACAATACATCAATTACCTACCATATCAATTGGCGCCCAACGTGGGGCACTAAGAACCTGAAAATACTAAGAACGTGAAAACTCGAATAACCTGAAAATATATACTAAGAACGTGGACAAACTGATGTGGAAAGGGTTTTTAAATTTTTAGACCGGTTAAACTTCACACCGCCTGACAATTAATGAAATTTTTTTCTCATTTTCCGTTTTTCCAATTCTTACATTTTCTTTCTCGTTTTTTTTTTATTGATTTCCATGTTTTTTTTTCTGTTTTTATCGATTTTTTTTGTCTGTTTCCAAATTTTTGTTTATTTTTCGTTGTATTTTATAATTTTTCCGGTTTTGTCATTTTGTAGTTATTTTGTTCTTTATATATTTTTGTTGTATTTACAATTTATAAATTTTCTCGGTTTTCTTTTTACTTTAGTTTCTTGTTTGTTACTAATTTTGTATTTTTTTTTTTAATTTTTTAATCTCTTCCTATTTTATTTGTTCATGTTTTTCATGTTTTTCATCTTTTTTTGTTTTTTAAGTTTTTTTTAGTTTATACAGCAATATTTTTATTTTTATTTTATGATTTTCGATCATTTTTAACAATTTTTCAAGATTGCTAACAACAGAATCTAAAAACATTTTTTACATTTTTTGACATTTTTCAACCATTTTCAACTACTTTTTACTGTTGTCAAGAATTTATTACAATTTTTAATAATATTTTACTTTATTTTAGATTTTTTTATGGTTTTTGAAATTTTTTCACCATTTTAAATACTTTTTCAAATTTGTCAACATTTTTTTAGAATTTTCAATAACCTTTCACTGCAGAATCAACAATTTTCACGATTTTCAAAGTTCTTTTTTCGATTTTCAACAATCTTTTTGGATTTACAACATTTTTTTAGGATTTCCGTCCAATTATCACAACTTTTAACAGTGTTCAAAGACTGCCAAGAATTTTACGTTAATCATATTTTAATACTCATTATTCTATCCGGACAAATCCAAATAATCTTTCCAAAAACTCATTTGAACAATTTCAGTTGTTGTCCACAAAACATACAAAAGGAAGCCTTTTTCGTGCTTGTTCTTGACAAACTGTCCTGGAAGTTGCATCCACAACCTGTGGAAGATCCTTGTTGTTGATTTTTGGTCTTCCTGAGCGCGGTTCATCGGTCAAACTGAGATCTCCCAAAGAACTTTTTTAAACCACTTATGTGCTGTTCGATCACTGAGGGCATCATCTTCGGATGTGGTACATATTTTCGCACCGCCACTGAAGATTTTGTACCAACTTTGTATTCATACAGTAAACAATTTTTCATTACTGTTTTATTCTTCTCCATTTTCAATTGTTAAAACTAGGAATGTAACAATTTTCAGCAATTTTTTATGAGTGTGAGAAAAGAAGAATTCATAATTCAGTGAAGGCAGATAAAAATAATCAATATCGATCAACAATATAAACAATATCCATAGCAGGTAAGAAACAATCGATATCCATCAACAACATAAACAATGGCAATGTGTGATATACAGAAACCACACGAACTTATTTGGTTGCTTAATAGTTATATAAATACAATCGAAATTAATGTATACAATACTCCAGAAGTCTACTTTAAATGTAGGTTTTCTGTGCACCAGGTACTTCGGAGAATGCTGTCAATGTCATATTTATTCTTAGTAGGCTTAAAACCCCCCAAGTATCCAGTTTTAGATATTTTCATGCCAATTTTATTTAAGAATCTGGAAGACAAGGTAAAAAGTAGGTTTCCTGGTCAATAGGTACCCCCCCCCGTATATCGCTAACGATGTCATCACTGACCCAAAAACCACCGAATAAAAAAAATTAATTCATAGCCGTCAGTAATGAATGAATTGTAATTTTTTTATTTATTAATTGTTATAACCGCGCTTCAACAAAGCATTTTCTGAGCAATCGAATGCAAAAAATGCATCTTAATCCATCTTACGGCACAAAAATCGACAGTAAGGCGTATTTTAGTAGTTTGTTTCCTCGACAAATTGGAAAATTCCGAAGACTGCTATCAGTACTCGTGTTACAATAGCTACACGAAACTATTTAAGAAACACGAGAAATAGATAACTATTAAATTTGTAAGTATATACAATAAATTCAACAAAACATAAATTCAAAATAAGCAGTTACCTACATTTTTTTGTTTGCGGAAATGCATTATCTTTATCCAGATTGGACAGCTTTATTAAAGAAACAATAAGTTGTATTTACAAAAAAGCTATCAGACATAATAGATTGCTAACAATTTGGAAACTTAAATTTATAGTAATTACAACAGGAAACTGACTTTAGATTATAAGTGGGGTCGATTGGCTTCCTGAAAGATCTTCACTCTACAGCTAATTATGAGTTTATAAGGTCTATACTTTTAAGAAAGTCTTATTATCCGCTTAGGATGTATAATACTTAGAGCAGAATGGATGGTTAAAGAGTGAGATGAATCAGAAAATTAAGTGTGGATGGATGAACAGGAGAAGAATGAACCAAAAAAACAAGATATAAAGTTAGAAGTGGTGGAAATAAAGATGTTTCGTTCGAAGTGTCTTCTTCATTCTTCGAAGTGTCTTCTTCATTCTTTAAAGTGTCTTCTTCATTCTTCAAAGTGTCTTCTTCTTTCTTCGAACGTTTTTTTTTATCGTGGTTTGTATTATGTATTACGAATTCTTCGGAAACATTTTCTTCCATATTTTATAATTATGTAAATGATCATGCTGCTCATGGTTATTATATTTACAATCATGTTCGATGATATTTTATGGGAAATATTTTCACTTTCTTTTAATGGTTTTCAATTTTTCGCAATTTGATTTATTTCATAAAGCTTTTCAGGATTTAATTTTGTTATATTGGATTCCTGAAATTTTGTTGGGGAATGTACCTATGTTTTCCATGTGAAATTTTGGGAGTATTAATGGTTCTTTTAAATGAATATCATTAATAAATATTTCGTTTCTTATCGTAATCTCGCATTTCTTTTGTAATTTAATTAATGTTGTTTTTTGTAATTCTAAATATTTGTTTAATATGCATTTTGATAATATTTTTTCTTCTTTGGCTGGTATAAATAAAATTTCGTCTGTAGTTATTCTTTTTATAATTGATTCTTGTAACTCGATATCTAAAATTTGGCAATTCTTTGGATTATTTCCATTTAATAATTGAAAGCTGCAATCATCTTTGATTTCATCTTTTTTCAATCTCAGGAAATTCTTCTTTTTTAAACTGTGCAGTATTATTCTGTTGTACCAAAAAGGGGTAGTTAGGAATGAACATTTTGTTTTCTTGGATAACAGGATATAAATGGTTAAAGTTTCATGTTTACAAGTAGGAAAATGTATTGCAAATATTAAATTTGAATTTGTGAAAGTAACTTGAAAACCCAGAAATTGGTAATTTGATAGTATATTTTGAAAATTAGGGATAGCTTCTTCTTTATATATATTTAATAAATATTTTACATTTCAATTATTTTAGTACTTAAGATAATTGAACTGTGTAATGTATTTAGTTTTGAAAATATTTTTTTCCACAGAAGGGAAGGAAGCGTTACACAGTTTTCTCACAGAAGGAAAAATGTTCGTTAATTGGCACTTAAATCGGCAAAACGATAAAGTTTGTCAAAATTTCACTACGCACTCGATGCGGTTCCGTGATTTTTTTGAAACTTGTAGGAATCCTCGACTCACTGCGCCAATTATACATATTTTTGTTGAAATCTTTTTTTTAATATTTTATTTTTATCTTTAAAAACTACAACAACTGACTGAGTTAAAGTTCTCTGATTATTACATTTTACTTGTATGTATAAACTAAAAATGGGTATATAACTAGGGGGACTTTTATTATTTATTTTTTGGCGATAAGAGATGATTGATTGGAGATTGAAAAAATGGAAAAAATATTAAAGTCAAACGTGATAAAAATATATTGATTTAAAATATATAAAGTATTATATAAGCCAGTAAATGCGATAAAAGATGCCAAGCGAGATGCCAAGTATTTATAATTAATATCATAAGAGATCATAAAATATTTTTTTCCAATTTTATATTAACAGAGGGTGCTTAATAAGGTATTAAATATAAAGGGTTGAAAAATGACAATAACTATAGTGAAGCATCAAAAAACTTTAATTTTAGACTTACAAAAATATGTTTTATATTATTACATTCTTCATTCTCCAATTTTGTTGCTTTTTAAAAAAAGGGTTAATTTACACCGTTATAACCAATAACCACAAATCGGCATAGGGTAGATTTGGTTGTGGAAGGTAAGTTAAGCTTATTTTCAAAATTTTATGAAAATTGATCCGTCTTCAAAGACTTCAACTTTATTTTTACTTTGGTAGGCTAGACTATGTCGAATCGAATTATTAAAAATGTTTTTTCCAAAGTAGGAAAGAGAGCGTTGAACAGTTTTTTCACAGAAGAAAAAATGTTCGTTAATTCGCACTTAGATCGGCAAAACGATTAAGTTTGTCAAAATTTCACTACGCGCTCGATGCGGTTACGTGATCTTTTAGAAACTTGTACGAATCCTCGAGTGACTGCGCCAATTATAAAGATTTTTGTTGAAATCTTTTTTTTATATTTTATTTTTATCTTTAAAAGCTACAACAACTGACTGAATTAAAGTTCTCTGATTATTACATGTTACTTGTATATATAAACTAAAAATGGGTATATAGGGAGACCTTTATTATTTATTTTTAAGCGATAAGAGATGATTGATTGGAGATTGAAAAAGTGGAAAAAATATTTAAGTCAAACGTGATAAAAATTTATTGATTTAAAATATATAAAGTACTAGCTGTTCCGGCGGACTTTGTACTGCATAACACTGTCGTGTTTTTTTTCCATTTTTCATTTTTTCAAATTTTTACCATTTTGCTATTTTTTGTTTTCAATTATTTTTTTATATTAGATATTTTATATAAGATATCAACTGCACCACCGTACGGTGGCTTTATAGTACTTAATTTAGTAAGAAATTCTCGTTTAAATATATCAGATAATAACTGCGCCACCTTATTACGGTGGCGTCCTAGTTATTTTAAAACTGTAACATCTTCTAAGATGTTCATTGAAATTAAGTGATGTCAAAGACAATTTTGTTTACAATTAAATACTCTTAATCAACAACACATTTATTTGGATAAAGATTAATATTAATAATAATGCATTAATTTCGACCAAATTTGATTACCATAAAAACGGTTCTAGTGAGTTAATCTTAAAAGATAGACATATACTATCGCGGACATTTTTTTAGATCATTTCAAGAGGAATAATTCTTTCAAACATATATTTTGGTATCTTGAACCGTTTTCGCAGCGCACGCAATCGAAGCCCTCAAGGATCAATGATTTTCCCCGTTTTTTTCACATTTTCCATTACTTCTTCGCTCAATAGTTGCATCGTGATGTTATATAGCCTAAAGCCTTTCTCGATAAATGGTCTATTCAACACAAAAAGAATTTTTCAATTCGAACCAGTAGTTCCTGAGATTAGCGCGTTCAAACAAACAAACAAACTCTTCAGCTTTATAATATTAGTGTAGATTAGATTGTATAAGTAAAGCCAGTAAACAATTTTTACCATTTTTTCTTATTAAGGTATATAAAAAATTTGAGTTAAATGCGATAAAAGATGCAAAATTTTTATAATTAATGTCATAAAAGATTATTAATTTTTTTTTTTAATTTTGTATACACAGAGGGTGCTTAATAAGGTATAAAATCAGATCAAAAGGCTTGAAAAATCACGAATACTAAAGTGAAGCATCAAAATACTTTAATTTTAGAGCTACAAATATTTTTTTATTCTTCATTTTCCAATTTTGTTGCTTTTTGAAAAAAGGTTAGTTTACACCGTTAAAAAGAATAAGCAAAAATCGGCATAGGGTAGATTTTAAAGTGGAAGGTAAGTTAATCTTATTTTTAAAATTATATAAAAATTGATCCGTCTTCAAAGAATTAGATATAATTTAAACACAATATATAAATATTAATTTAATCATTTAATAATGTTATTTTAAATATTGAAAGGATCAGTGTTACTTTAAAACTTGATATTTAACAGAGTTTGTCATTTTTACATTACTTACAAAATTTGTATTAGAATCAACATTGCAAATTTTACAGATTAATAATTTTGCGAACTAAGTAGTTTACTAACACTAAAACAATTAATCCCCATTAAGATTTTAGATTAATATTTGTAACATTTAAATGGTTGACAGTTGATCTTATTTCAATATAAAGTAATACGTTTAGAAAAAATGTTTAAAACGATAAAGTTTGTCAATATTTCACTACGAGCTCGATGCGGTTCCGTGATTTTTTCGAAACTTGTACGAATCCTCGACTGACTGCGCCAATTATACAGAATTTTGTTGAAATCATTTTTTTTAATATTTAATTTTTATTTTTAAAAGCTACAACAACTAACTGAATTAAACTTCTGTGATTATTACATTTTACTCGTAGGTAGGTATATATAAACTAAAAATGATTACATTTTGTATAAATGATTAAAAAATGTAGGGTGATCTTTTTTGGGTATATAACTAGGGGGACCTTTTTCATTTATTTTTTTTTGTGATAAGAGATGATTGATTGGAGATTGAAAAAATGAAAAAAATATTTAAGTCAAAGGTGATAAAAATATATTGATTTAAAATATATAAACTAATAAATTGTATAAGTAAGCCAGTAAACATTTTTTTCCATTTTTTTTTTTGTAATAAGGGTAGAAAATTAGGGATATGACAAATTTGAGTTAAATGCGATAAAAGATGCAGATTTTTTATAGGTAATTAATGTCCTAAAAGATCATTAAATTATTTTTTTTTCCAATTTTGTATTAACAGAGGGTGCTTAATAAGGTATAAAATAAAATAAAAAGGCTTGAAAAGTGACGAATACTAAAGTGAAGCATCAAAAAACTTTAATTTTAGACCAACAAATGTTTTTTTATATTATTACATACTTCATTCTCCAATTTTAATGCTTTTTGCAAAAGGGGTAGTATACACCGTTAATAAGAATAAGCACAAATCGGCATAGGTTAGATTTGGATGTGGAAAGTAAGTTAAACTTATTTTCAAAAGTTTATAAAACTTGATCCGTCTTCAAAAAATTCGGAGGTTACACTTCATTTTCACCTTGGTAGGCTAGACTATATCGAATTTGAATACAATATTTATTAAATCATTTAATAATGTTATTTTTAATATTGAAAGTATAAGTGTTACTTTACTGATATTAGGTCATTTTTATATTACTTACTAAATTTGCATTAGAATCAACATTGCAAATCTTACAGATTAGTAATTTAGCGAAGTAAGTAGTTTACTAGCACTAAGACAATTAATCCCTATTAAGATTTTGGATTAATATTATACAGTATTTGAATGGTCCACAATTGATCTTATTTCAATATAAAGTAATACGTTTAGAAAAAATGTTAGAAAATAATGCGTATCCAACAAATCCCACCTACGTGCATATTTAGCGATTGCGGTGCCGATATTTTTGCGTTCGTAGACAAAATGTCGGTATTGTTTTAAAAAGCAAATAAAAAAACTGTAAGAAAGCAATTATATTTTAAAAATTTTAACAAATTGGTACATTGGTAAATATTAAAACTCCCTCTTAAACTTTTTAAAAATGAATATTTATTGTGCTTAGTTTAGGTATGTAAGTAAGTGGTGCGAATGGTGCGATTATAAAAATAGAAACGATTTAAATTTTTATTTGTATTTAATTAAATAACTGATAACTATATATAGAATTGCAGGATAAACATTGGTGTTTGCAGGAATAGATAAATATCAATTAAATTGAGTAGGTGCGAAAATTTATGTACTAAAAAGTGTTTAATTACACATTGTAAATGAATGATACATGATGGAGCAGTGTTTAAGTAGTCATGCATTAAATTCACCGGTAGCAGGAATAAAAGCATAACAAAAAAATTGAAGTATGTACCTTTCTGTCATTGATTATGCACAAAATTCACACCACACTAATTCTGAAATTGGTTAGCCACGATTTCGAAAACTCGCATAAAACCCGCCGAAATCTAACGGTATTGGTACCCGGAACCACAGTTCCACAATATGGCGGCACTGCACGTGTTCGCAACACAGTAGATTAAAAAGTATGTATGAAGTAGTAGTGGGTGGCTTAGTGGCTGTGGAAGTTTTGTTTTGTGTGCTCGTTCTAACCTGCCATGGTGTGACGTCGATCGCCGACTGTCTAGAGCGGCTAATGCGATGTCAGTTGCTGCTGGTGTCGGGCCACTTGAATGCAATGTTGCCAGGTAGTGCAGGTGGAAAATTGGGAGTCACTCTATGATATTGGTCGATTTTATGATTGACACGTATTGGAATTGGAAGTGCTTCTTTCACTCGAGATTATGACCCATGGTCTTTCTCTCTTCTCTACATTTTTTTCTATTAACTTCCTTTCTTAATAAAAACTTTTTTTTAATAAAATAAACCGCATTAAAAAAAAATGCACAAAAAAGCCAGAAATAAAGTCTTTATTTCTTAAAAAAAATTGAAACCAACTAGGCATCCAATTTTGATTTCATTTAAGTAGGTTCCAATGGTTTATATCTTTGTAAGAGATTTGAGCTACTAACATTTGAAATCTAGATTTAATAGCGATTAAAATAGACGGTAATTTGCCATTGGAGCCGACTTTAAGGAAATCGAAATCAGATGCCTAGTTGGTTCCAATTTTTTAAAGAAATATTCCTGGCTTTTTACTGCATTTTTATTTTTGAAGGCAATTTATTTTTTATTTTATGATTTTTAGTTGCTACTTGGTTTTGTCAGATGTGGGTGCAAACTCATGATGTACTATTTTCAAAACCTACCGTGTAAGAGGTAGATACTTAGTTTAATAACCAACAATCCCGACATGTACCAATGTGACTTTTTGGAGACATAAGTAAATTGTCTAGAAACATTATGCACGTACGGTAAAAGAAAATATTGTGATAAAAAGTAGACTTAATTGTCTGAAATCACCAACCCGCAGTAAGCAAGCATGTTGATTAAATGCTCATTCCTTCTCCTTGTGAGAAGAGGCTTTTGGCTTAAGAGTGAAACAGTAACGGGCTAATTATTATCTTTTTATGCTCTACATCATTATTAACTCATTAACTGCAGAGCTTATTCTGTTGATTTTTGTGGCATTTCCTGGATTATCTTCAACATTGATGACCAGACCTTAACCAAATTTCTATGGGACCAAACGGACACTCTACCCTTTTGAAGACAAAAAGATTTTTTGAAATTGGATGATAAAAATTCGGTAAGAGACATAAAAAGAAAAATAACAAAAAATAAAAAAATGGTCGAATTGAGAACCCTCTCCTTTTATGAAGTAGGTTAAAAATTGACGGTATCGGTAAATTAACATCCTAATTTGAATTTTTGGTAAAGGATCCATAATTAAGTCTTGCAGGAAAGAAATGAACGTCAAAATTCCATGATTGCTTCTGCAGAAAGTCGTTTAAATGAGACCAAACAGACATCGTATTGCTATTTTCGCAATTTAAAAACAATATCTAATTGGAAACTCAGACTAGAATTACAAACAGGAAGACTTTTTTGAATCGAAAAACGGAAAATATATAAATATGTCTTTATTTCTAGTAATGAGTGTTGGGATATATAAAAACGTGGTACTGCCTGAGTGGATTTTATTGTACCCAATTTCAACGTATTTAGTCTGAAAACAAACCTAGGTAGGCTCTACCCAAAAAAAACTTTCAGATCAGCGACTTGTGGCGTTCCAATGATTTCCACTCAACTTAGACTTCCTGAGAAGTTAGAGTTAAGGCGGAAACATACTATCAAAACGTGACACGACGCCACGTCACCCGACGCATCAATTCCATATATTTATGTTACGGCGTGTGGTCACATAGCGTGTTGTCTATGTGCTTCACGCCACCCGACGCATGTTAGTACCTCTCAATTCCATATATTTAATACAGTTAGAAACACATAGACAACACGCTATGTGACCACACGCCGCAACATAAATATATGGACTAACATGCGTGGCGTCGTGTCACGTTTTAATAGTATGTTTCCGCCTTAACTGTATTAAATATATGGAATTGATAAGTACTGACATGCGTCGGGTGGCGTGGCGTCGTGTCAAGTTTTGATAGTATGTTTCCGCCTTTATTTGTTAAAGTAGATACCGTAAAATTAATAAAAAAAAGCAAAAAGAAATCATAAACGACGTTTTTGACAAAACTTTTTAACGATCAATTCCATAACCTAGTCAGCTCTAAACCTTAAAAAAATTACGTCGAATGCCGTTTTCAAAATTAAAATCAGTTGATTCGTTTGTGAGATATCTTTGTACAAAAATGTTTTTTCACACTAACTGAGATTTTTTGACTAATCAATTTTGCACTAAGAACAACATTTTTAGCAATAAAAAAACTTCGTCGATTGCCGCCTTGAACGTCAAAATTAATTAAAGGGTTAATAATTTATAACTTTTCGAAAGCCTTTTTTTCGATAAAATTGTAACAGCACAAAAAATACTTTCTTGATCTCGAGCACCTCAAAGAAGCAGAAATAAAACATATATAATACTTACGCAAAATTTTGAAGTATACGGACTAGACACCAAAATATTTTACATTACACTGAGAAAAGAACAATACTCATAATAATATAAAAAAATACCTCCACCGCCTATAACTTTCAAAATTTTTGTAAGTATTATATATGGTTGTAATCAGAAAAAAATTATCTTTACGTATCTGATATTTAATTATTTTTATTTATAAAAAATTTATATTTTTTAAATTTAAACCATATATTGTAAAATTATGAATGCATACAATCACATGCCGGATCTTGAGTCTATTGACGGAAAAGCGTCTCTTTTATAGCTTATTTATACACCCGGTGGGTCCCAATTAAATAATAAAAAAATGTAAAAATAAAACATACAAAAATCATAAAATAAATTATTTGCAAATACAAGATTATATTAAAATAAGATTAATGAAGATTTAGTAGAGTACATAATTATAAACAAAGAAAAAAAAATTAAATACGATTAAGATAAATTTAAAATTAAGATTATAAAAAAACTTTTGTTTAAAAAAATATTTTAATTAGGAGGATTTGTTATTATATTACTGTCTCTATTATATAAACAAAAAATTATACTAAAAAAAATTAGACGACTATGACGACTAGACGAAATCAGAAATGACTAGTTTTTATTTTTAGTTTGATATAAATAGGAATTAATGTCATATTTAGTGGAGAAATAGAAATAAAGTATATAATTTTGAAAAACCTAACCAAGAAGCCGAAGCAGTAAAAGAACTAATACAACCACAACAATATATATACACAATCGTCATTTTTCAAGCGGCAATTTAACGATTAATATTTTCAATCACAGTAGTAAAAATGTCAGCAAAAATAGACTAAGAGTTATTAAAACATAAGCTACAGCTACTTAGGCAAATATAATAAAAAAATATATATAATGTAAATGTTATATAAGTGCAATAAAAAAATCCTTTGTTTAAGTTAATTTGTAATTTGGTGTAAAATTGAAGATATGTGGCAACGTGGCATCACATTGGGCGCCCCCGCAATTCCCCGCCGAAAACGTGTGAATGCGGCGCCCGTTGGCGATGCATTTCGTCTCGACGTGTGTGCACTATTCTCCTCTTCCTCTTCTTCTCGCACTCACGCGGTGTGCCCCCGAAATTTCTGCAACGACGTCGTCGTCGTCGCAGGAGGCGCTGGACGCGGATGACTAGATGGATATTTCTTCTTGCTGCAATCGCGCTTTACTTCCTTCTTCCGTCTTTCGCTCTACCTCACAGCAACGTTGCTTGGCTCGCTTGGATCGCCTGACTCGCAGGAGTTTACCGATCCTTTTGTCTTGTCGTATCTTGTCTTTTTTTGATGCGAAAAGAGTATTGGAAGTATTGACAAAAATTTATTGAGTTACGGGGTTTTAGTTTGAAATACACTTTTTAAATAGAATTGGTATTTGGTTTATAATGTTTATATAAAATTGTACCGAATTCTAGATTTCTGTATAAATATTATTCAAATAAAAAAATTGGGAAATATAGAGTAAAAAATTTTTTTTCTTTGAAAACGACAACCGATCTGGTTGTCGAAAGCTCAGAAATGTTTAAAAAAAAATTATTTCCATTTTTGTGAGTCATTTTCAGTTTTAAAAGACGACCTTTGACAAATTTGACATATACATCAAGATCAATAAGCAAGGGTCATTTTCAAAATATTGATTTATATTTTTTATAAGTTTGTTTGCCTCGCAGGTAATGTTGCACTCAAAGCCTCACTGCACAGAATTGCTTCGCGTTTAAGTAGAAATGCTATGAGAAATAAAAGTACATGGCCCAATGAACAAATTAACTTAGTTGGCCCGGGCCAGGCCTGAATATATACGATTTGATAAAGGGTTCAATGTCTCAATAGCATAACATAATATTTTTTTGATGTATTTTATTCTTATTACTGTTGTATTTGTATTTGTGAGGTAGGTAACTAAAAAATCAATGAATTAAGACAATAAAATATCATTTTATTTTTAGAACAGAACAAACTTGAAAATTAAATAGATATACTTACATTCGCAAACATAAAATTCGTATTTCGACAATAAAATAAAAAATAAAATGTAAAAAATCGCTATTTTGCAGTATTTATAATGTGCACCTATGAACAGAAGTAAAGTACAATAAAGTACAATAAAATTTGTCGCATTGTATACATTTATAGCGTGTGCATGCATGGCCCAAACTTGACAATTCTATTTCTTAGGCCGCGCAATGCACACTTGCTTTGCGTTTCAAAATCATGTTTAGAATAAAAATTTGCTATATTTAAAAAATGCGTTGTTTTTCTATTGCATTTTTATGCGTTTTAAACGAAAAAAATAAACTGGCCTGGGAGAGAGCAAAAATTTTATCATTATGGCAGTCAACGTGTTAAATTTAAAAAATAAATGTCATTATTTTTTTATAAATAAAAATAAATAAATACAAAAATGTAAACATATTTTTTTTCTGATTTTAACCATATATAATACTTACGCAAAATTTTAATTCAAACTCCATATTATTATTTTTAGGGCTTCTTTATCAAATAGGTCAACTGTGGCATACTGTTTCTCAGATTTTATAACCAATAAGTGACCCATGAAATTGTTTATCAAATATTTTACACCACCTATTTTTTATTAAAAATACTAGCTGTACCCGGCGCGCGTTGCTCCGCCAATAACTAAAATAAATTTAAGAAAAATAAAAGAGGAGATGAGATAGAGAAGGAAAGAAAGTTTATAGTTTTGTTTTACTTATTGCATCAAAAATATATTTTTCGAACCAATTTTCATGACAATCGGTTGAACGGGACAGAAGTTGCTACTCTGCAGCGTCACCTGGTGGCGAGTGGCATCAATGAGCATATCACACAAACCTTCTCCGTGGAAAAATACATACGTATACTAATTTTCATAATAATCGGTCCAGTAGTTTTTGAGTTCATTGAGTACATACAGACATACAGACATACAGACAAACATTCATTTATATATATATAGATAATAAAGTGTAATAAAATCATAAAAATTCTAAACTAAACTCACTTAATTTAATAGAGAAAATGATTATTTTTGTGAAGTAGTTAATTATTTTTTATAATTTTGACAAGTAAAGTGACATTTTTCAAAACTGCTGTCAGTTTTGAAAGTCATTACTTTTCATAACTAGTTTTGAAAAGTAAAACTTTACGTAACTAGTTTTGAAAACTTCATTTCAAAACAAGTTACGAAAAATATAAAGCAAATATAAACAACTAAGAACTATTTTATACTAACTTTATTAAAGAAATATTTAAAAGCAGACATTTTTAAACAGAAAATTAAATAAGTATACTTAATATTTAAGTCAGAAACTTACCTTTTAATTATATCTGTATTAAATAGAATTGTCATTAGAAAGCTATCAATGCAAAATAAACACGAGAACTAGATGTATTGTTTTTAATTATTATTAGATAATTATGATTTTTTTTAATTATGGAATTTCGTCAAAATTATAAAAAAATCTTGTACGGAACTCGTTATAAAACGCCATTTTGTTTAACTCGTGTTCATTTGCAGCACTCGCTACGCTCTTGCTGCAACATCACACTCATTAAACAAAATTGGACTTTTCATAACTCGTTACGTAAATAACTAGTATCATGTAATATAAAACTCATTGGTTAATATTTTTACGAAGAAAATATCCAGGGGCAAAGTTCTACCTATTATAATTCCGTATCTTATTCTAATTCCATATTGCTCAGCAAAAAAAAATTGCAATTGTCTTTAATTGCATGCCATGTCAGCGCATTGATAAGAATTTTCTAATTATAATTCTTTTATTCACGTCATTAGATTACTTAAACAGGGCAGGTGTATCTTTTTGGCGCTTTATTTTCTTCTTCCTAGGTCACCAAATTACCCAAGAACAGGTTTGTACTTAAAACAAAAAACAAAAAAACGAAAAACTAAATTATTTTAGAAAGAATTAATTAAAAGAATTAACTAAAACACGAAAAGCAGGAGCGAATAGAAGAAAAAGCCTTAGCTGGAAAGGTGAGGAGCAAAGAGAAGGAGATAGCAAGTAGAGCAGCAGAAACAAAGGTCTAAAAAGTAAACGAGCAGAAAAAAAAAATTGTTTTTTTTTGCTTGGATATTTTTATTATAATAGCATCAGATTTCGTTAAGTACAAAATCCACACCCACACACAAATATTTTATTAGTTGGAAGGTGTCCCAGGAGGAGTTCCATATCAATTGGCGTCCATAACGTGGGGCTTCGGTACTTTTGATAAAAGATTTGTCTTTATTGTCAGTAATTTCTTTTAATAATTTGATAGGAGGCGTATGATTGACCATCGAAAGGAATAGTATTTGGTGCGACAATTTTTTTTTCTAAGGGAAAAAATATTTATTATTAGGATATTCAGGTAGAGGATTGGAATGAGTCATAAGATAGACCAAGAGTAGATCCGATTATGGAAATGTTAAAAGCAATGAAGGAAATCAAAAACAATATATTGGAAGAAAATTATTTAATAATAATGAAAATAAAGGAGCTGTATGATTTAACAAAGAAGAAAATTGATAATTTAATAAAGAAGGAAATAAAGGAAAAAATTGGGAGAAATTGATATGGATTTTCCACGGAGGCACATTTTTTTGGTTACTTTCAGGGAATGTGATTCGTCCTTTAGAATTGCTAAGATTATTTTTTTAAATTAGGTATTGTGAGAAAGTGGTTTTTTGTTGATTAGATTATTATTTTTTTTAAACCGGCCAGAAATTAGTACTTTCCGGTTTATTTTTAGGCCAGAAAGTCTCATTTTGTCGGACAAGGCCAGAAAATAAGATTTTTTGACCCAAAAATAAACTGGAAATTACTAAATTCTGACCAGTTTAAAAAAAATATTGTACGTAATACGTCCCAAAAGTGCTTTTACTGGACTCGCAGGCTTGCAGGCCTCGTCTGCGGCTCGCCCTGCAATTGCCCGCTCGTCCAGTAAAAGACCACTTTCGGGACTTGTTACATAAACTTCTATTTTTAAATGTCAGAACAA
The DNA here is from genome assembly GCA_964028335.1 of Altica lythri. NCBI lineage: Eukaryota > Metazoa > Arthropoda > Insecta > Coleoptera > Chrysomelidae > Altica > Altica lythri. The sequence continues at coordinate 52,272,496 of OZ034805.1, read as the reverse complement.
TGTAAAATGTAATGGTAATTAAATATTAAATAAAATAAATAAAATAAAATGATAAGAAATTTTTGATGATGATTAAAAATTGCGTACAAAAATGATGTTTTATTTGGCAAGATGAAGCGATTTTCTAAGGGAAAATTGATTGAGTTTTCCTCAGGAGCGCACTCTTTCGGTGAACTTTCTGGGAGTATAAATTGTCCCTAACGGAATCGGTTGCTAAAATTAGTTTTTTCGAATATGGTTTTTATTACATAGTTGTTTTGTGTTAATTTTTTAAGAAATGTCATTAAAATGTAATAATGGTTGAAATATATAAAATAAAATGTTAAGAATTTTATTATAAAAAGAAAGATTAATAATTACAGAAAGAATTAAACAAACGAACTAACGAAAAACACAATAAAGCAGGAGCAAATAAAAAAAAAATCAGAGCTAGAAATAGAGTAGCAGACTGAAGTACATAGCAAGTAGAGCAGCAGAAAGAGGCGCCAATAAAAGGAAAAAAAAGGAACTTGTATTTGTGTTTGGATATTTTTATTATAATAGCAGCAGATTTCCTTAACTTCAGAATCTACAATACAATATTTTATTGATTGGACTGTATCCCAGGAGAAATTTTATTTCAATATATATTTACACATTCAACAGGATCCATAAATTTGTGTATTGTAAAAGCTTGTAAGTAAATTAGTTTTTTCTTATTCTGTGATTTGGAATTGTTATTTTGTAATTAGTAATTTTTCTCAACTCTACTCTAATTGAAGTTAATTATAAATTTCTTATTGTATTAATTATGTTATAGGTATATTAAACAATGCTTGTAAACAATGATTTAATATTTTATTATTGATCATAGAAAAAAATAGGAATCTGTTATTCTATTACACTTCTTTTTCAAATGTATAACTTTGACATAGAACAATACTGAGTAGTAATTCGTTAACAACAAAAAAAAAGAAATATAATTTCGTAGAATCCGTGCCTGTTTTTTTTTCTCTGCAACGAACGTTCTGCACGAAGCGTTTTTCGGCGAGTTGCAAAATAGACAGACACGTTTACGTTCACAATTTAGGCGATAGGCGATGCCTATGCGTTTCGAGGTCACGTCCGATCATCGAATAAGTTCGCGAAGTCGTAGGGGACCCGGGGGGATCACGGTAACGTCGGTCGGGGGACCGAGAGGGGTTTGCGTGCCGCTATTGCGAGCTCATTATTGTTTGTTATCTAGCGGGAATCTGCAACACATTTCAGTTTCTGCTAGGTCTGTCGGTTCTCGGTGTTTGGGGATCGGCCATGGGCGCGAGACAAATTTGGCATACGGGGATTTATTACCATTTATACTATAGTTTAGGGTGTTTTATGCAAATTTATTAACATTACGGATATTTTAACGTCTCGTAGTAATCTTCTATATATATTGACTGGTTTTCACATTTTTTGTCAAAAAACGTGTTACAAACTAAAATTATTATTTATTCTACAAAAATGGATTTGTCTATATCTACGTTAAATGTAATTTTAAATACTGTTAATTCTTCATTACAAAACTCCAAAATTCCTACATCACTAAAAATTAGTACTGTGGTCCCTATCCAAAAAGCTGTATATTATAATCAATTATTAGACCATATTGATAAAAATCATATATTAATAGATACACAATTCGAAAGAAATACTCCTGTGAAGCTGCACTACAGCTTTTTTTGTGTAAATTTAAAAGTCAAATAGATATAAATATGTAGTTGCTGTCTTACTTGATTTAAAAAGAAACTATTGACCGCAAAATATTACTAACCAAATTAAAAGGGTATGGATTAAATGGAATGGTACTAAAATGGCTAAGTGATTACTTGTAGGCTCAGAAAACACATGAGTCAGCTAAACTTAGCAGATGAAGACATTTGTCGATACTGCCAAGAGGAAGAGGAAACTGCATTTCATGTCCTATGCCAATGTGAAGGCCTTGCAAGGACGCGGTATCTAGTACTGGGAGAGGAGAAACCGGCTGCTCCAAGTTATGCGGAGTGGCCACTGTCAAGGCTATTAAGTCTCATTAAGAGGGCAGAGCTGGACAAGGTGCTCTAATCCTATTCCACAGATAATGGGTGTTCACAATAGATCTGCAAAGGTCGCAGTGATATAGGCTAACAGCCAACCCAAAAATATCTATCTATCTATCTGCTGTCTTACTTGATTTAAAAAGAAACTATTGACCGCAAAATATTACTAACCAAATTAAAAGGGTATGGATTAAATGGAATGGTACTAAAATGGCTAAGTGATTACTTGTCTGAAAGAAAAGAGTATAATTTTTTTCTGGTGAGCTAAATATTGATACAGGTGTGCCACAGGGCAGTGTGTTAGATCCACTTCTCTTTATATTGTATTTAAATGATATAAATCTTATTGTTGATTGTGATTTTATAAATTTATTTGAAGAAGACACCTTATTAGCATCATTTGATATTAGTTTGGAGAAAGCCATAGAAAAAATGAATAGTTCTATAAAAGCAGTTAGCAAATATTTTAACAACAATAAATTAAATTTAAATGTGCTAAAAACTAAAGGAATAATAATTACAACTAAACATAAATTCAGTTGTAATGATCTCAATGCAGTAAATCTTGAAATTAGCAATCAGAAAATTGAAATTGTGACATGCATTAAATATTTAGACTTTCAACTTGATAATATTCTTTTATATAATAACCACTTTGAATATATCTTAAATAAAATATCAAAAAAACTTTATTTCTTTTCAAGAAACTTATAACTCATATGAAAATTATAGTTTACCAATCAATTATCCAGCCACACTTTGATTACTGTTCATCAATTATCTATCTTCTCAACTTAAACCCCGCCAAATTACAAAAGCTGCAAAATCGTGGTATGAGGACAATTTTAAGTCAGTAGATAAACACCTATAACAACTGTCTTTACAATGGTTAACAGTAAGGCAATGATTATTTTTTCAGACAATGGTTACAGTGTATAAGAATAAGATAGTAAATAATTTAGCTCCAGTCCATTTTCAAGAGTTTTTAATTAATACAATCTAAATATTCATAATTACTCCACTAGTAATAACAACAGTCTATACCTATATAATAAGGACAAACAGAACAAATTCAATGAATTCACTTAACGTTAAATGTTTTGATAAATTTAATAAATTACTTAATACAATCAAATTTCGCATCTCACTAAAAAATCAAAAACTCTTTAGAATATGTCAGAACCAGCCAATTTATTTAGTGTTAAAAAAAAATATTTTGGAATTTTTAAATAGTTTTTTATATTAACGACAACAAATTTTTTAGTTCAGTGTAAATTGTATATTATGGTAACCTACTTTTAAAAATAAATTTCTGTCTTCTTTCTATCTTTCTTTTTAAAAAAAAAGGTTCCATTTTGGTTATTAAGATCGGTTTGTGTGTCCATCCGTCATTACGTCCGTGTGCGCTATAACTCTTGAACAGAGTATCACAGGATCACGAAATTTTGTATATAGAATCCGCATCTCACAAAGCAAAGCCTTATTGATTTTGGTAAAATTTTAACGGTTTTCCGAAACTCGTGTGTATTTAATATTTTTCACCGTTTGTGTGCGCTACATCTCTTGAACGGTTATGAAATTTGGTGTATAAAATCCTCATATCATGAAGAAAAACGCTATTGATTTTGGTCTAGATCGAAAATTTTAACGATTTCCGAAACTCGTGTATATAGTGCATATGTATAAATTCGATGGTACCTTCTTACTTATTACATCAAGTTTATTTTCACAAACTAAAATATGACATATTGTAGGTACATAAACAGCATGAATTTGTCAATATCTTCGTTTAAAAGGTTCTATTTGGGTTAATTTGTTTTCTCACGTTTTTTGTTAGAAAACGTTTTTCAAACTAAACTTATTGCACATTGAACACAAACAGCATGAGTTTATCTATATTTACGTTTAAAAGCTATAATTTCATGTTTTTACATTTTTTGTTTGGAATCATAGGTATTATAAATTAAAATTATTAGGTACGTTTAAAAGGTTTTATTTCGTTTATTTCAACCGGTTTTTACCCTCAGCCCAAACCGCTGCCTCACCTAAGTGGATAAAATAGGGGTTGAAAGTTGCTATGAAAGTAATGTATTACGTATTTAGTTTTTTTTTTTTTAATTCAACCCCTAAAGCGTTAAAATAGGAATTGAAAGATTCTATAACGATTACTTGGTCAGGATGGAATACACATGAAATTTTAGACTCATGCTCATTGCTTGATGAAGATGAAATAATACGTTTATTATTTTTTGGAAATAGAGTGGATGAAACTTGTATGAAAGTACGTAAGGTAAAGGATGTGCTCTAATACACACAGTAATATTCATCTGGCAAACATGCAATAGCATCAAAATATAACCACTGGATTGAATTAAATTTAGCCAAACAAGATTTCATTACTTCTTGTAATTGAGTAAAAATATTTAAAATATGAGAGATAATATGCAATGTCCACAAGAACAAGCAATATTCTTATTTAACAAACGTAAACGAAGGGATGGCAGTAGTACCAAATTATTTGTAGAAGAGGACATTATTTTACATTATGAGCAGCTGTTAAAGTTAAAGTTCCTTCCCAAAATACCACAAGATCCGCGTATCCTGTCAAAGTTATACCAGCCCATACCATTATCGATCCACCTCCAAATGAAACAATTTCTTGCACAAAGTCATCCAGATATCTTTCATTGGGACCTTTCCATACCCGAACACACCCGTTGTTATTGTCATCCAGATATCTTTCATTGGGACGTTTCCATACCCGAACACACCCGTTATTATTGAATAATATGATTTTTTTTTTCACTTGTAAACATAAAATTGGCATACTGCTTTAAATTCCAATTAAGATGCTCTTGAAAAAAGTTTCTACGATTTCCTCGATGAGCTAGAGTTAACCTAGAGACGTCTTGCAGGGAGTTGTCCTTCGTGAAGTCATATTCGTATCGTTTACTCCGAAATACACGTTTACGTAGCTTCTATAAGGCGATTTTGCAGCATTCTAGTAGTAGTGATGCAACACCTTATTGCCCAAAGTGGTAAAATCAATTTTCTCTCTGGGTTGTTGTATTTTGTCGATTAAGATAAGAGGCTTCTTACCTTGGAAACTGCAGAATGACTCATATTAAGCATTTGGACAACACGACGCCTATAATACCCTATATCGATCAATGCCACTGCTCTAGCAACTTGAAATTCGTTAAGGTACAACCTGCGTATCCTCCTTCTACCCAAGACATCAACATTCATTGTTTCAATTTTAAAATTAAATACCTATCACGAGTTAAAATAATTAATTTATCATATCAATGATTCTCCTTTTTCAGTTTGAGTAGTTTATGTTCGACTTTTCATAGAAATATGTACAGAGAAAAGAAGAATCTACAACCAGTGTAGACAGAAAAAACATCGGGTACTTTAGATGTGTACCTAACATACAAGTGTTTTTGAATAGTCAACCAAAAATACCAAACGTAACGCCCTCCGTCGTAAATGACTCCTATTTTGATTTAAAAAAAAAATAATGATCTTCCTAAAGTTAATTACAAGTGAACATAAAAAATCTTATAAAAAAGGTTATTTGCCTATAGTTCAAAATTTGTTTTACTTTCATGTATTTGCTCTGATAGGTAATTTTTGTGTCTAAAGTTACTGTTATTCAGTCAAATGAATCAACTTTTTTAATCTTTAACTAGATTATACTTTTTAACATATAAAAATTAAATTTTTTACTTAAACCATTTATTACCATTTATTTCACTTATTAAAGCTTTTTTTCACCTCTTTTCACTTCTTAACTGTCCGTTTTATTTATTTCCCTGATGAGGCATATACCTATAAGTAATATATAATTACTGATGATGGAAAATTAAATCTTTGGGTTGATTCTTATGGATTATTCTTTCTTGATGGGGTCCTAAACTGGGCAATGATTTTGATTTTTTTATAATGAAATTTCTACTACCTACAAGAACAAGGGACATAGAGTCATTAGCTTGAACTTATTGAAAAAATTTAAAAAGCCAGATTGTTTAACACACTTATTCAACCGGTAGTAAATCTGCTTATCCATCCTGATAGGTACGTTTTTTGCATATAGCTTCAGTTGAATTTGTACCATGTAACATCATTTTTTCAACTTATTAACATATACCTACTTTTTCAAATAGGGTCAAATTGATTTAGTTTTTAAATTTCCACTTACATTATATTTTTCTTCAGATAGAATTTTTTCCCGCCTCTGTTCTCTCCTCATCATAAATCTCATTCATCAAAGTTTTTTTCCATCTCATTTAGTTTCTTGAATTTTTTTCCTACTTTCTTCCTTGAATCGATTTGCATATGTAATACAGTACTAGTTATTTACATAGAATAACATCTATCTTTCGATTCTTGTTTATGATGCAGTCAAAAACTAGATAGAACAATGGATCCTTGCATTTCTTTTTAATAATTCTATTTCCTTTGCTACTATATACAGCGATATAAAGTTATATAGGTTTATTTACGAACCGAAACTCATTTAAAAGAAAATACAAAATCAAAATGTTCTAGGAATTATTCGGTCTGAAGTAAATCTTTTAGTCATAATCAAGGCAAATGTGGTTTATCTTAACCCAAGTGTTTCAAACTAGAAATAGCTAGTTTCAGGAAGAACCTGCCAAATGGTCTTTCCTTTACAGGATAAAGTTACTACAGACAAGTCTGTTACATAAAGCAGGGAAAATTTAAAATTTAATTACTATCCATAAGGCAGGGAACTGTAAATTTATACATAAATAAAATTCTTCCTTAGGACATCTTCCAATCAATTAAAATCTCCAAGTTGTGAATTTTGCACTTAAAGAAAGGATAAAGGATAAAGTTGCCACAGACCAGTCTGTTACATAAAGCAGGGAAAATTTAAAATTTAATTACTATCCATAAGGCAGAGGGTACTGTAAATTTATCTATACTTACAATAAATCTGTAGAGACATGAAATATATTTCCAAAATAACTATCAGGGGGTGATTAGGGATCGATACTGATGCCAAAAATGCAATCAGTAAAATTTTTGTCAGTCTGTCTGTCTGTCTGTCTGTATAACCGCTATAGAAACAAAAACTACTCGACTGATTTTAACGAAACTTGGTACAATTATTTTTCATACTCCTGAGCTGGTTATAGGATACTTTTTATTACGCTACAATCAATAGGAGCAGAGCAGTGAAGGGAAATGTTGGGAAAACCACTTTTACGGTGTGGGAGGAGAAATTTTTATACAACAATCTATACGTCACGCGAACCAGGCGGTAGGAATGAAGCGTAGTTGCCAGGTTTAACTTAGAAAGACTTACCACGTATTGGTCTATTTGTATATACGTCAAATGACGTCAATGCCAACGGACTGCAATTCCAGGTATAGTTAACAATCTAGTGCAAGATATAAGTATATAGTGCCATATATTAGCTTCTATTCAAGTTTATGTTTTCGATCTCAGATTTCCAATTACATATTAAGTACCATCGAGGTACTCTATAAGATCAGCTTGTGTATCTCTTGGTCCATTCGACCTTGCAGCTATAATTGTTAAACGAAAGGTCACACGGTATATAGAATCCTCATGTCATGGGAAAAAGTCATATTGATTTTGGTCCAGATCGGATAACCATATTACGGTAAAATTTTACCGGTTATTAGGTTACTGTATGTAGCATTTTCTTTATTAATATTTTTTGTCTCTTCTTACTGAAAAACATGATCAATATTTTTATGTTATACACTTAAATATTAATTTTTTAATAAATATAAATAAATATTTATATATTGTTTAATAAATTCATTAATGAACGCCAATGACAATGAAATCGTTTTGGTTGGGTGAAGAGGTATTAGAGATGAGAATTAGGAGATTAGAGAAGCTTTGGAGGGAATTGTAGAATGCAATTTGAATTATATTCAGATTCGTGTTGTTAAAGCTGTAAATTTCTTTTTGGTACCAATATCGAACTCTGCAAAATCATATTAGATCTAAATACGTTTAAAATCTGTAGATATAGCTTACTGTTTTAAAGACAACTTTTAAGTAGTATAATTTTCGTTGTATATTTTATCCTTATTGTAGACTAGTTGTAGGTACTCGCAACGTCGTTCGCGTGGCGTGTGATTGTTGTATAAAAATTTCTTACCCCACCCCATTTAAGGAATGGGAGACAAATTTTTATACACCAGTTAAAAGAAAACAAATAGATCTGTGAAAACCGCATTTGAATCGGATTAGTAGTTTTCATGTGATGCGCGCATAAACATACAGACAGACAGACAAAAATATCTAACTACATTTTTGGGTTTTATTTCGATGTACCCGCGACGTCGTTCGCGTGGCGTGTTGATTTTTGTATAAAAATTTCTTTCCTCACCCCGTTAAAGGGGTGGGGGAAGAAAGTTTTATACCCAAGATGTTAGTTTGAAAGAAGACAAATACGTCTTTGAAAACCGCATTCAAATAGGATTTTTCATGTAATGTTCGCACAAACAGATACATTCCTAGAGTTTTATTATATGTATAGATAGATATATTATATAGATAGGTATTCTGATAAATTATTCTTTTTAAATAAAGACGTAAGTATTATTTTATAGATATAAAATATAATTACAAAGAAAAAAGTCTTCTGTTTACGTTTATCCAACTTATTACCGGTTGTCAACATTTAATAAAACTTGAGGTAATTATAGAGGGTACAAAAAAAAGAAAGAAAACAGTCTTAATTTTTCTAACCTATGATTTTAAACTATTACATTATCCATGACAAGGATAATCGCACTATCGTACGTGTCTCGTGTAATATTAACCACTCAAATATATCAATTCCTTTGTATAATTTAGCACTTCGAACCCTGACTCGAGGTGGCGGATGATGCATCCATTTACGAAAGGGTTGTAGGGAAAAGGGGGGTAATATTTCAAACTAAGCAGGGCAGGATTTGTTAAAAAAATTGCTGTATGCGCTGATATACCTCTTATATAAATAAATCAGAAATTTACTTTTTTATCTCTTGAGGAGCTGATATTGATATGTATGAACGTTAGTAAGAATAATTTCTCTATAATATGAAATCTATACTTTTACACCTAGTACGAATTCTTATATATAAAAATAAAACCTCTTTAACACAAATCTAAAATCTGTCTTTCGTACCTCCACTGTATACATTTTTATTTTTGGAAACCTCATGTTCACCCACAGTTGGTTGATTGCATGTATTTAGCATACAAAAAAAAAATAATAATGTTGAGTTATTAATTAAGAGAACATACTGTTTATACTGTTAAAAACTGTGTAGGTACTGAAGACTTAAATACAATTTAACGTATTTTTACTGTAACTTAGCCATATATACAATTAAGGATGTTGATGTATAGAATATTTCTTAATAACTAAATTTGAAAAATGGAATTATGGTTAAGATTGGAAAAGTTACAATTTTTTTAAAGTAGGAGAAATAAAGGTGGGAACTGATGCGTCTGAACTGAATGTCGCCTACAATTAAAGTCAGATGAAGGTTAAAGTACAAAACATAACAGTCTACGCTAGTTTATAAAGAAAAAATATCCTTTGTATTTCTTGAGAAAGTAATTTAAATATGCGAAATAAAGATCCCAAAATATTTTATTGTGTTTTATAACGGAAGATTGCAGTTTCTTTTACTTTAAATAATAAAGTAAAGAAATAGAGAAATTGCTGTATGAAAATTCTCAAATATAAGATCTGTTTCGAAACTGATAATTTTTTTTACTTTCAGCCGAGGTTTGAGCGTGATGGTCATTTTTCAGGGTATTATTTTAGAATTCGGTAAATTTAAATTACAAAGACATAAACGAAAAGACTAATCAAATAAAAAGCGGACAAGTGTCCATGAAGGGTTCCGTAGCAGCAAGTAACAATATAGAAGTTCTTGTAGTTCGTTGTAACTTTGATCGATGTTTAAAAAAACTACTTACTAGATCTTGGTCAAATCAATTTTCGGTGGAAGTTTACATGATAATATGCATCCTGTATTTTTTTAGTTTTATAATTCTCTTATTTCAGTTAGAGGGGGTTGGACACACATTTTACCACTTTGGAAGTGTCTCTCGCGCAAACTATACAGTTTAGAGAAAAATGATCTAAATATCATTTTTGAAGACCTATCCATAGATACCCCACACGCATGGGTTTGATGAAAAAAATTTGAGTATCAGTTTTAAGCATGGGAGCCCCAATTTTTTTTCTATTTTTGTTTAAAATCTTGACGAATCTATAAGGGTTCTGTTTTTTTGCCAATAGGCTACGAAACCCTAAAAATATTTTTGAAATGAAACGATTCAAGAGAAAGTACATATAAATAATATTATAAACAATTAAAATAAAAAATAGCCCAGCTATAACAGTAATTTTCCAGTAAAAATGAAATTAATTAATTAAAAAGTGAAAACTGTTAATAATCATAAATACATTATTATAAATTCTAAAAAAATGTTATAAATCCTGATGAAAATTGTAAAACATGTTAAAAATCGTGAAAAGTTAAGCATCGCAGAAAAATTTTGACAACTTTAAAAAATTGTCGAAAATGGTGAAAAGTCGGAAATCATAAAGAAAGCTTAAAAGACGTAAAACAAGTAATAATGGTGTCGTGGGACACCAGGTAGGAACTAAGTTCCTTCAGCTAATGTAGAATCGACACTACTCGCTTGTGTATACGACTGTAGCACCTGCGCACGTCTCATTTAACGGTTTTATTCCATAGACTTCTTGTTACGGTTTTACTATTACTTTTTTTTCAGTTCGGTCGCGCAGCAAAATCCCTATCTCCTCCAAGCCTTGGATTATACTACGTTATAGATTAATAATTACATTTCTTTTGGTTGTACATATTTTCATAATTTTGTACTTTTCGTCTGGGCAGCTTATATATCAATAAATTCTCTAAAGATATAATTTTTATAATGATAATGATCGGAATAAGATAATTGAATTAATTTTATTTAAAGTCAAAATAATATTTATAGTTTTTTGTTTAACACTGGAAAAAAACTAAAAAAAAAATTACCATCCCGCGTATTCGATCCTCCAACGATATCCAATCGTGAAGAGCTTTCATATGCTAGTTAAATTATTTTTATGTATTTACTGCATAAATTTTGAACATATTAATAATAATAATTTATTATAAATTTTGAGATTAACATTAGTAACAGGTGTAGATAATCCAATTAAATAAAATATTACAACATAATTTACACATTTTACATTTAAAAACCAATGATTTTCATTAATTTATAGGACATCACAAAAGTTGACATCGTTGAATATTTCTATATTGTTTACAATGTTTATATTATATTATTAAACTTACCTACCTTTCGTTAGGAGATTCTGGAATGAGAAGATCATCTTTTGCTTGATTCATTATTTTTTGTAAACACTTTCAAGAAAGTTTCGGTGACAGTTAAATATTATATCATAACTGTCAACATTATGTCTATCGTATACTGAAAACTGAGTAGAGGCTAGCGGTAACCTGCCTACTAGATATAGTGGCACTATTACAAGCGTTACGGTTTTATTGTTACGGTTTTTTACTATTACATTTTTTTCAGTTCGGTCACGCATCAAAATCCCTATCTTATCCAAGCCTGCCGTAAGGAACATAGTTCCAAAAGTCTTCAAAATTGTAAAACATTCTTTACAATCTTAAAAAATTGTTGAAATTGTCTACAGTCAAGAAAAATTTATGGAAATTCTTTAAAAAATGTGTCAAATCGTAAAATATTGTTATATTTTCTAAACAATTGTTGAAAATGGTAGCAAAAATAAAGCAAAAAAAAACAAAAAAATAGGAAAAAAACAGAAAAAGATAAAAAGCTCACAAAATTAGAAAAAAAATCACGAAAGAAATAAATAATACAAAAAATAGAAAAATAGAACAACAATCACAAAACAAAATAATAAGTGTAAATAAATTTCTAATGGATAATACAAAAACATATGAAATAATAATAAAAAATAAACAAAAAATGGCAAAAATTAGAAAATGTAGAAAATGAAAATAGAATGACATAAAAAATAAGGAAAATAAAAAAAATAAAAGCTAATATGTAGTTATAAACGAAAAAGTAAATGAAAATAATTGAAAAAATACATAAACAAGAAAACAATATCATACAAATATCAAAAAAATATGATAAAATCGACCAAAACAAAAAAAAAATGAAAATCAATTAGGAAAAAATCGTAAAAATTGGAAGAAAAGAAAAATAAGATACGAAGTGGTCCGCGTGAGCTAATTACTCTAGTTATTCTATATCATGTTCCTTTCGGTTGTTCCTTAAGAAAATCATTGATATGATAAATTCATTCTTGGTTTCATTTTACTTTTACCAGTGATAAGTATTAAATTCTAAAATTTAAACAATGAATGTTGATGTATTGGGTAGAAGGAAGATACGTAGGGTGTACCTCAACGACTTTCAAGTTGCTTGAGCAGTCGCATTGATCGAAGTAGGATGTTCAACGGGTCGTGTAGTATTATTGCTTAATGTGAGTCATTCTGCGGTTTCCAGAGCTTGGAATCGCATCCAAGTTTACGGCATACAGTAAGAAGATCCCCTTATCTCAATTCACAAAGGACGACAACCCAGAGAGAAGATCGTATTTACCGCTACTGCTAGAACACTACAAAATCGCTTTATAGAAGCTACGAAAACGCGTATTTCAAAGCAAACAATACAAAACCGACTTCACGAAGGACTTGCTATAGGCCCTAAGTTATCTCCAGCTCATCAAAGAAATCATAGAAACTTTTGGCAAGAGCATCTTAATTGGAAATAGAAGCAGTGGGCTAATGTTATGTTTTCAAATAAAAAAAAGATTATCTTATTTAATAATGACTGGCATGTTCGGGTATGAACGATTTTTGGAAGACTGTGTACAGGAAATTGTTCCATTCCGAGGTGTATTGATATTATAATGATATAAGCTGCTATAACTTTGAAAGGACACATGGACCTTGTGATATTTCTTAAAGAGACTTTATTGGCTGTCCTTTACATAGAGAAGGTATTGGAATCTCATTTCGTCCATTGGCCCAAAATACCTATATGCGCTGGGTTCATTCTATAATAAGATAGTGCCATGCCACATGTAGCCAAGGTCGTGAGAAATTTTTTACAGAAGCACAATATTAATGTCATGAGATGACCAACTGATAGCTCGGATCTAAATACTATTGAGCATCTGTGGGATGAACTGGAAAGACGTTTGTAGGATCATCAACCCTTCCAAAATCTGAACCAAGTTGCAGATGCTGTTTTGACAATTTACCAGCAGTTACCACAACTAGTGATCGGAAATTTAGTGAAAAGCATGACACACTGTTGTGCTCTAAGAGCTAGAGGTGGACGTAGTCATTGTCAATTTTTTAAATACCTAAATTTTATTTGTTTTTGTTTTTGTTTATTCGTATTCGTATTCGTATTCGTATTACTAAACAACCTTTTGAAACCAATGTAAGAAATTCATCTATAAATTGCTAATTAAAAAACATACAAAATTTACGTTTTTAACCAGTTATATTTTCAGATAAAGTTAAGTGAGAACCTATTCGTAACTTTAGGTATTCACAAAGTTTATTTGGTTTAGCCGTTATTGCATATATTAATTTAATATAACTTTGTAATTTGCAAGTAAAATTATGTTGTAAGCTAGTGTTTTTGCACTAAATCCTAAATCCCACTTAGATGATATCATTAGAAAGAGTTTAATCATTTAGTATGAACCATGAACATGTATTAACATACCAAGTTAAATTTCTTTTTCGTCGCTCGGTTGGTTATACCGCTCTATCAAATTAAGTGTAGAAACAAATTTTTATGAAGATTAATAATTAATTTGTCGGACATATATGTGGTACACATACATATTTAAAATTCAAATTTAATTGTATTTTAATTTCGTTCATAATCAATAGCAAAGTCAATGGCAGAAATAATAAAGTACCATCGAATTTATACATGCAATATATAGACGAGTTTCGAAAAACCGTTACAATTTTACCGTTAATGTTATACGATCTAGACCAAAATCAATACTATTCTTCTTCATAACATGAGGATTCAATATACCAAATTTCATGGTCCTGTAATCATCAGTTCAAGATTTATAGGGCACAAAAACAAGGGGAAGCATGAATTATATACACGAGTTTCGACAAACTTTAAAATTTTACCGCTAAGGTTAACCCATATGTACCTGAATTAACAGGATTCTGTCCCAAGATATAAGCATTTTACATACCAAATTTTATGACCCTATCATCATCCATTTATGAGTTATAGCGCAAATGAGTTATACACACGAGTTTCAGAAAACCGTTAAAATTTTACCGTTATTCAAACTGAACCAAAATCAATAGAATTTATTCCTATAACATGAAGATTCTATATACTAAATTTCATGACTTAGAGACGTTTCTTTCAAGAGTTATAGTGCACACGGACGGTTTGATAGTGGGTCGGTGGGACGGCGGGAAGGAAGGACGGAGGGATAGAGGAATGGGGGAATGTAGGGATGGATGAAAGGAGGGATGGAGAGATGGAGGGGTGAAGGAATGGAGCGACGGAAGAAAGGAGTGATACACACGCCGATCTTATAAAGTACCTTGAAGTTCTTAATAATAATTAAATTTTTGGTAATGAAGTGAATACAACAAAATTTGTTCAAATAGTGTTTAAAAGATCCAAAAGATATTTTTAGATAAGAATTTAATATCTTTTGTTATTGTTACCTTTAGTCAAATATGTACTGACTTTCTAGATTTTATTCAGCAGCATCTCTTAGTTATCCTAAAGAAGTGTTTGGTTTAATATTCTTGAAATCTTATTCCAGCCGATTCGTTTATGTAAACTTAAGATTATTTGTATCCGACATAAAATGATATCCTAGTGAATTAATGAGAAACGATATTTGTTAATCTTCCTCTTAAATATAAATATGCTATAATCTACTACATTTTGAATTTTGGTAAATATTTCTATACCAAAAAGTTTGAAATAGTTGAATTCAGTTGAAAAATGAAGTTTGACTTCCTAGGACCGTCTCTGAATGAAGGGAGAAGCGGAGTGGGCCGAGTAGACGACGCGTGTGACGCAGTGTCTGGGTCAGGGAGAGACGCAAGGGGATGTGCAAAGGGGGGTAGCCGGTGGACTAGCCTAGACTAGGTATTGATCTAGGCCACCTTCACCCACTAATTTCGACGGCAGAGGGCCTCTAACCCTTCCAACCCCTTTCTCCTTCTATCCATCGTTGAACTATCCCCTTCCCGTTTCGCGACCTCTTCGACGCCGCGGCCCGCCGATGCACCAGGACATCTTCACGTCTTGACTTTATAACGCAGTTCCGTCAAGCGTGCCGACAACACGGAAATGGGGTAATTATGCCCTTAGATCAATTTTAGTAAGACTGTTTATTAACAGCTACCTCAAGTGGCAGTAACAAAAATAAATCATAATCCTAGTTAATAATAATGAATAAGTACGGTTGGTTTTTCATTATTATAAACTCCATGTTATAAAATTAACCAAAGTATTGACAACCTTTACTCCATCCTGAAACGAAATTCATTTAATTATAAATACAAAACTCTTCTCTGCTTAAGCATTGTTATATAAATTTTAAGATTACATTCGTAACCGAAAATCCATTTAAAGTTAATCTGCCCAGAATTTTTTAGTAGGTATTTTGTATCTGAGTATCCACATCCATTAAAAATTGATCCATTAATAAAAGCTGCTTAAGCTGACTGTAATGATTGTAATTAAATGTATTTAAAACGTAAAAACTGGATCAAATAATAGCTAACTGAAAAAGGTTGTACCAGCAAATGATAAATGATAGACATAGAGATAATATTATATGGACATAAATTGGATAAGAATTGCAGATTTACCTTAATTGTAAAAAATGCGATGGCTAAAATAGAAACAGATAAGGGCAAGAGCGAAAAAGCTATAATTAAATTTGATTTAAACTTTTAAACCACTAGGGCTCTGCACGAAGGGCTGGATCACACGACAGTTAACTGAAAAATATTGTACCTCCAAATGAACGTAGAAAAAATATATCTCAACATGAGAACGGTTCATGTATTTGGTCCACTATAAACAATCTCTAAAAAAGTGCAAATTCACTACGGCTATAGAAAGAAAAAAATCGATGTCCAGGATAGAAACAAATAGGGACAAGTACAAAAAAGCTGTAATTAAATAAGATTTAAACCACTTGGGCTCTGCAGGTGAAGCTGGTTCAACTGAAAACTGTTGTACAAGCCAATGAAAATGAACGTAGAAAAAATGTGTCTCAACATGACAACGGTTCATGTATTTGGTTCATTAAAAACCATCTCTAAAAAATTGGGAACTCACTTCGGCTATAAAGGTATAGGGATAGAGATAATATTATATGGGCAAGGTTTTTATAAATTGGTTAAGAATAGTAGATTTTTCCTTAATAGTAAAAATTACGATGGTCAAGATAGAAACAAATAAGGTCAAAAACGAAAAAGAAACTAAGATGTAAAAGATAAAGATAAAAAACCAAAAGGAAGAAGTTTGATTAAACACTGCTGTTTATTTTAGTCATAATTACCTATGCCTAAAGTTCTTGTAAACAAAGGTAAAATTAGGACTCAGACACAGTTATATATAAAGTTAGTATTTTATAGTTGTGTCTGTCTTTGTATTGTTAATGTGCTAAATTATTCTCAGTTTTGAAGTTTACTTTATAAACAGATAGTGTTATGTCCTTTAAACAGTATATATAACTGGATAGAAAATCCAGTATCATTCTAGTGGGATACACTTTAGAGTGACTAGATTTTATTATTGTAGTATCACTATAATCTCTGTTAATTTCAGATAATCAACTTCAATCCCAGTAAACAAATAATCCAGATTACCTCCGCTGCTGACTCCAACTCGCCGATCCCCGCTTTAGAGGAGTGTGATAGTGGTGTTTGGACTCTTTTTAGTTCTAGCCGGGATTCCTAGAGAATTTTCGGGAGAGGGTTGGCGTAAGGGTGGGTCGTAAAGGGGATGCGGGTGGTGGGTATTTGAACAGTTGGGAATTTCCCTTTGTCTGCAGAAATAGATGCACTTGCACGCAGCCTGCTTGATGTGGAGAGTTTGAATTGGGAATTCGCCCGTTTTATGACTCGGCTGTCTTGAATTGAAAGTACTTTTATGTGTTACGGGGTGGTATACAAATTTTCGGGAACAAAGCACTCGAAACTACTAAGGACTCATTTAAAATTATTTCTCGTATTTTATATTTATTGGAAAAGTAAAAGAAACCTTTTATGTGTATAGCTTAACAAATGTTAAATTGAATATTACATATTAATGCAAATTATCACACAAAGATGTAATAAATAATAGCAAAAGAAAACATTTCAAATCAGAATAGATTACAACTGTTTAAATTTCACTTTAATGTTTTATTTGTTTTCATCAAATTCAATGATGTACCCTTTATAACGAACTTATTGTAACGTTTATTTATTTTTACAGTTTATTATTTAATTTATTTATACAACTAATACACTTAATTTATGTTATAACACAATTTATTTACAATATACTAATTTATATGAACACTGAATACTGATTTATATAAACACTTATTTACTTAGATTCAACTCAAAACTCAACTGAACTATCTTTCAAAATAAAAGTCTATTTATATGCGCTTCGAACAATGAAGAAACATCTCGATATCTCGCGTAAGGGCAGAGATTTTTCCAGTCGTATGTGGAATCTTCGATATGGTTCAATAGAACATTCTACGGCGTCGCCCGCCGGTCGGACTCGCCCATATGGCCAACCAGGACAGAGCCGGAGTCGCATTACATTGCCCCCTCCTTAAGAGATAGTTCCTCCTGGAACTAGAGCTGGATGGGAGTGATTGTATCTGCAGTCGGATCCTCTTCTACAATTTCCAGTTGTATAAAAAAACAGGGGACGGTCTTCGTTGTAAACTGGGCACTGGGCGAATGGCTGCAAACCAATACTTGGACTTCGGTATCTTGAAAGATTACTTCCACCATGTTTCGAATGACCCTCCAGTCTAACTCCTTACACTCGATCTTTGGCATTGCTATATTCTGTATATTGGACTCCAGTACGTGTTCCCTCAGGCTAAGTAAAGATTCCCATACATGTTGATAAGTGGGTCGGTCGTGATAGGTGTTCTTTGTCACTAGATAGAAGAGGTAACGTGATCCATCTTGGAGTCTCAAAGCTTTTCCGGGGGCTGGCAATTGGCTTTGCAGTTCTGATAGTCGACCAAACTTTTTTCGGAAAACGGACGCTAATCCTCGGGCGTCGCTGATACTGGCAGGAATATTATGGACCAACGAGCAGTCATCTGGAAGCGTGAACAGGTCTTGATGTTTCTCAATGGTTACGCCAAATCTTGCTTTCCCGGTACCCCCATAAGCACCCATAAACTCATCGAAGGCAAAATCAGGAGTCTCTTGGAGTCGATTTACATCTTCTTCTTGGTTATGATCTCCTTCAAACGGTGCCAGCCGGTTTCCATGTACCACTTTCGGTTTTCCATTTGGAATCTTACTTATTCGGTATATGACATCATTGATTCTTTTCTTAACGATGTATGGACCTTCCCAAGACGTTTGTAGCTTCGGCGAGTAACCCTTCTGTCTTCTTGGGTTATGAAGCCAGACTTTGTCTCCTTCTTCGAAACATCCTTCCGTGGCTTGAGTATCATACCGTTTCTTCATTCTATCACTGGCAATTTGAATATGTGAGCGAACCAGTTCATGCATATCGTCCATTTTCCTTCGTAACTGGATCACATAATCTTCTCCAGCTATATCTTCTCCAGGTCGGCATCCAAACTCAAGGTCGCATGGTAGTCTCATCTCTCGTCCGAACAAGACCTTTGCTGGTGTTTGGCCTGTTGTTTCATTGACTGCGGATCGGTAAGCCATCGCGAAGAGCGAAAGGTATTGATCCCAATTCCGCTGGTGGTTGGACACTACTTTTGACAGATACTTTCCAATGGTCTTATTCATTCTTTCTACCATTCCATCTGATTGTGGATGTAATGCTGTAGTTCTTGTTTTCTTCATTCCTAGAGTATCGCAAATTCCTTGGAAAAGCTGGCTTTCGAAATTTCTACCTTGGTCACTATGAATCTCCAAGGGTACTCCAAATCGACTGATAAATTCTCTTATTAGGACATCTGCAACAGTTGTGGCCTCTTGATTTGGAATGGCGTAGACTTCTACCCACTTCGTGAAATAATCCATAACCACCAACATGTACTTATTTCCATTCTCAGTCGTCGGAAATGGTCCAGCGATGTCTAAAGCAATCCTCTCGAATGGGCTACCGACGTTGTATTGTTTCATGGGAGCTTTCCTTTTTCGCTGCGGTCCATTGCTCGCAGCACAGATGGTACACTTCTTACACCAGCTCTTCACATCATCGGAACTATTCATCCAATAAAACCTTTCCCGTACTCGTTGAAGGGTTTTCTTAACACCGAGATGACCTCCTGATGGACTGTCATGCAACTGTCGGAGTACTTCAGCCACTCTAGTCTTTGGAATAACTAACTGCTTTCTGATTTCTGAACCATCATCATTCTCGAGTACTCGTTTCAATAAGTCTTCTTCCAGGATGAAAGAGTTCCACTGAGCCCAATAGGATTTAAGTACTGGACAGAATTTTGACACTTCTTGCCAAGTAGGTCGTCGATCTTCTCTCTTCCATTGGCGCATTTTCTTTAAAACAGGATCATTTTCTTGTTCCTCTCTAATTTTAGTCGGTGCCCAGTAATCGTTAACTACAGTTGTTCGTAGTATAGCAGTTTCTTTGGATTCTGTCTTGTTGCAATGGGAGCAATCTGCTGGGCACGGTCTTCTGGAAAGAGAATCGGCGTTTCTATGGCTTACTCCAGCTCGATGTTCGATCCTAAAGTCGTACTCTTGTAACCGTTCGATCCACCTGGCAATTTGACCTTCAGGGTGCTTGAATTGCATTAACCATTTAAGGGCTGCATGATCGGTCCGGATTAAAAATTTTCTTCCATAAAGGTATTGATAGAAGTGTTCCACGGACTTCACAACTGCCAGAAGTTCTCTTCTCGTAACGCAGTAATTCCGCTCAGGTTTAGAGAGCACTTTACTAAAATACCCCAGAACCCTTTCTTGCCCATCTTGAATCTGAGAAAGAACTCCTCCAATTCCTACATTACTGGCATCGGTATCTAAAATAAATTCCCCCTCTGGTTGTGGGTAGCCCAGTATCGGTGCTGTTGTTAAATGCTTCTTTAGAGTTTCAAAGGCCGTTTGACAGTGGTCATCCCAGCAGAATTCTCTTGCTTCTTCAGTAAGTCGTGTTAATGGCTTAGCAATATCTGCAAACTTCCTTATGAACCTTCGATAGTACGTGCATAACCCAAGAAAACTTCTTATTTGATGTTTATCGGTTGGTTGTGGCCAATGCTTGATGGAAGCAACTTTGTCGTTATCTACAGCCACGCCTTCCTTGCTGACAACATGACCCAGGTACTTAACTTTATTTTGGAATAACTGACATTTCTTGGGGTTCAACATCAGTTGGGCAGCTTGAAGTCTTTTTAAAACATCGTCTAAGTTCTTTAGATGATCTTCAAATGTCTCTCCCAAGACTATGATATCGTCTAAATAGACCAGACATGTCTTCCAAGATAACCCTCTCAATACATTTTCCATAAGCCTTTCAAATGTCGCAGGAGCATTACATAGTCCGAATGGCATAACATTAAATTGCCATAGTCCGGAACCGGTGGTAAAGGCTGTCTTTTCCTTGTCTACTGGGTCCATTTCTACCTGCCAGTAGCCAGATTTCAAGTCTAAGGTAGAGAATAATTTACTTCCAGCCAAAGTGTCCAAGGTGTCGTCGATTCGAGGCAGAGGATAACTGTCCTTCTTGGTAACATTGTTCAACTGACGGTAGTCTACACAGAACCTCGTAGTTCCATCCTTTTTCTTAACCAAGACTACTGGAGAGACCCATGGGCTGGTAGAAGGTTCTATCACCCCGTCTTCCTCCATTTCTCGAACAATCCTTTCAGCTTCCTCTCTCTTTGCCTGCGGTAGTCTTCTAGCTGTTTGACGAATTGGCTTGGCATCCCCTGTGTCAATTTTATGCTTCACAGCAGAGGTTCTTCCTGTCTTATCTCCTTTTGGCACAAAAATGTTCCGATATCGATGAAGAAAGTCTTTTACTCTTCTTTTCTCTATTCGATTCAGAGATGGACCAGCAACTGCCACCATGTGTTCGAACTTGTCGTTGGAATTATCGGAAGTGACCGTCTGACGAATTATGGACGATACTGGTACACAGGTTCCAATTCTGGTATCTTTCTTGATTGTAATAGGGTGATCATTGATGTTTATAATTCGTACCGGAATTTCTCTAGCAGAAGTGACCAATCCTTTTCCGATCAAAATTCCTCGACCGACGTCTTCATCATGGTTCAAAGGTTCCATCATGGCAGGTGTTCCTTCATCAACAGTTCCTTGAAGACGTGCCACTATGATAGTTTCACTTCTACCAGGTATCACAGTATCCTCCTCTATAGCTGCTGGCACGGTTCTGTCCTCATACGGATGAAGGAATACTTCTTCGGCACCAACTTTAATAACTCTGTTTTTGAAATCCAGCTGGAAACCATGTAAGTTCATTACGTCCATTCCTAATATCACATCTTCCTCGATATCAGCGACAATGACAGTATGCGTGAACTTTTCTGTACCAATTCCTATTTGAACTTGGACTTCCCCATGGATGTTAGCTCTTTCACCTGTGGCGGTCCGTAGCCGTAGCCTTGTTGGTAGAAGTTTCTTGCTGCTACTTATAGTTGTTGGTCGTATAATGGTCCTGGTCGCTCCAGTATCTATCAACAGTGTATACTTTTTACCATTTACTTCACCATCAACATATACACTGTCATCGCGACATTTTAGAGATGCTATGAGTATGAGAGGGTCTTTTTCCTGTGGAGTTGTTTCTCGATTTGCCTTGGCCACTGGACGTTTACATGATTTGATAAAATGTCCCATTTCGCCACAATTCTAACACACGCGGGGCCTCTTCTTTTTGTTTTCAGCAAAGTTCTTCATCATGTTAACTTCGAAGCCGCTTCATACTCAAGCGCAGCGGACAAGACATCGACTAAAGTTTTGTGACGGGCTAAACGAAGAGTCTTGTTCATTTCAGGATCACGGAGCCCATCAAGAAATGCTTCTACTGCTAAACATTCTATCATTCCTTCATCAGCTGCAGGATAGGCAAATCTGACCAACCTGGCAATATCTACTTCATATTCCTGAAGGGTCTCTTCTCGCTTCTGTTTTCGTATCTTCAACTGTGACCGGTGCAAATTCTCTAGATGTTCATGACCATATCGCATGTTTAATCTCTTCTTAAGTTGTTCAAAGTCATCCGTCTCTTCCACCGGTATAGTCTGAAGAACGTCGCAAGCATCTCCTCTAAGAGCGATCGTGAGATTTACAGCCTTTTCTTTTTCTGACCATCCGCTCGCTCGTGCAGCTGTTTCAAACTGTTTAAGGTAATTTTCCCATGACATTTTTCCATCAAAGGTTGGGGCTTTAATGCGGACCGAACTTTCACTGCTTTCCAGTTTTGGTTTTCGTTCCACTTTACAGCTTGTCTTTTCTTCATCATTTTTCTCTTTTGATTCTTCCACACTAATCCTTTCTCCCTTTCCCATTTCTTCCATTTTTCGCTCAATCTCTTTTATTTTCTCCTCGAATGAAGTCATCTCATTCTTTAGAGAAGACATATCTGATGACATGGATGAAATCTCAGAAGAGACTTTATTTTCCAAAGAAGAAATTTCAGAAGAAACTTTATTTTCCAAAGAAGAAATTTCAGAAGAAACTGTATTTTCCAAAGAAGAAATTTCAGAAGAAACTTTAGTATCCAAAGATGAAATTTCAGAAGAAACTTTATTTTCCAAAGAAGAAATATCAGTAGAAATATCTGCTTTCATAGAAGCAATATCACTTTTTATAGAAGACATTAATGATGAAATATCATCAGCAAATAAAAACTCTTCCGGGTCTAATTCTTGATCAACTATCGCTTGTCTAAGTCGCTCTACCAACTCCGACTTCTTTCCTGTAGTGTCCAATTCACGGTCTTCAAGCTCCCGACGCAAGTCTGCCACTTTTAAATCACAAAGTTTTTTCGACATTTTTCTACACTATTTATTTACACTACCCCACACCTGACACCAATGTAACGTTTATTTATTTTTACAGTTTATTATTTAATTTATTTATACAACTAATACACTTAATTTATGTTATAACACAATTTATTTACAATATACTAATTTATATGAACACTGAATACTGATTTATATAAACACTTATTTACTTAGATTCAACTCAAAACTCAACTGAACTATCTTTCAAAATAAAAGTCTATTTATATGCGCTTCGAACAATGAAGAAACATCTCGATATCTCGCGTAAGGGCAGAGATTTTTCCAGTCGTATGTGGAATCTTCGATATGGTTCAATAGAACATTCTACGGCGTCGCCCGCCGGTCGGACTCGCCCATATGGCCAACCAGGACAGAGCCGGAGTCGCATTACATTATATATTTTTTATTTTTCCTTTTTTTTCCTTTTTTCTATTAATTTGTTTTCTATGCAACTGGCTTTTTGCCTTTTTATCCTTCCATCTATCTGAATTCTGCTTTCCTGTTTTCCTTTTTATGTTCTGTGTTTCTGATCTTAATTCTGCTTTCCTGATTTTCTTTTTATGTTCTGTGTTTCTGACCTTCTGTTTACAAATCGGTAGCACTCCAAAATTCATGTTTGTTTTTTCCTTAAGTTGCAGATACAAAGCATTTAGATTCTTTTCTTTATTCTTTTTTCTATATTTATATCTCTTTGTCTTTCTCTCACTTTGTCAATCTGTTTTTCAGTATTTTGGAATGTATTTCCATCTGTCTCAAAATCATTTTATCCTTTTGTCTTTGTTTTTATCTGCCTTACATACGTTGTGTATCTCTGTTTATGTGTTTTTTGTTTTTTTTTTCTGACTTCCTTTTTTCTCGTTTGAATGAATAGCTGTCTATATTTTTAATCCAGTCTTATTTTTGTTTTTTTTTTATTTATCCTAGTTTCTTTCTTTCTATCTATATGTGTTTCTTTGTGTATTTTTTCTTTTTTTCTTTATTTGTGTCACTCTGTATTTATGTATTTTATTATATCTTTCTGTATTTATTATGACTGGGTGATTTTATCGTTTTGTCCTTGTTTTTATCTGTCCTACAGTCGTTCTGTATTTTTGTTTACCTATTTGTTTTTCTGACTCTCTGTAAATATTCTGTATTATTTTATTTTTTCATTCATGTCTTTTTTTCTTTTTTTCCTTTTTTTTTAATTTATCTTGGTTTATCTGTCTTTCCTTCAGTCTATCTCTGTTAGTTTTTTTATTTCGCTATTGCTTTCATTTGCCTCTTTTTTTGTCTTTTTGTCTCTCTGTCTTTATTTTGCCATTTGAAAACCGAGGACAGAAGATGTATGTAGAATAAATTTAATCGATATTCAATTCCTAAACTATCAAAAGATTTTGTACTTTTTAAATATAATAATCAGTGAATGTTTTCCTTATTTGTTTTTTTCTTGTGTTTTCAAGTTGCTCACATACAATTTTAATGAAATCTTTTAACCGTAAAACAGATATAAAAATAAGTGTCTGACCTCATGTAAAATTAATGAATCATTTTGTTGAGTTTATTAAAACGCAGCATTGGTATCGACTAACTAGATAGATGATCTGCCAATTGTTCGATAGGATCGCACAACCCGGATGGGGGCCCCTTGTCTTCTCTTTACAAGAGCGACATTCACTTGTCTTTGTCTCGGCCCTATGGACTGTTCCGTATTTCGAATTCTGTCTGTTCTCTATTCCTTTCCTTTCACGATTTCGATTATGACGGTTAGAAATTATGGAATTGAATTAAAGAGTGGATCAACTGTTCACATCAATTTAATCCATGTAATCCATGTATCCATGTCTAAGAAAAATTAGGAATATATAATATATGTAATAATCAAAGGTTAATCATGGAGTTGCAGTCAAGTTTTAAGGCTTGGGTAAAACAATTTGACTTTGTTGTCAAGCTTTCGAATTAGTTTAACATCTGTATTATTTCGATTAAACGTTACTTTACTATCGCTCTATATTTAATTTTCTTTCTTTCTTTTTATTTATTTGGTTGCCTTTGTCTCTTGTCTCGTCTCCCTTATCGAATTTTTTACTATTCTTTCATTCTTGGTTGGTTGGTTAGTTTCCAATTTTTTATTTTGTTTACTGCTTCTGTCCCTCTTGGTTGTCTTGTTATTTGGGCCCGACGTTGGGCGCCAATATTATTATGGGGAAGATTTTTTAGCAGCTCACCTTTAATTAAATGATAGGTAATATTTTCCTTCATTTCTACGAGCACTTCTTTTGGGGAAGTTAGTTTAATTTTTTCCTCTACTTAAGATGCATTTGGTTTAAACATATTTATAAGATATGTAACAAATATCCAGAATCAACAATAAGTTACTTCTTACAAATATTATATTATATACTCTTTAGGTCCATAATAAGTTACTTTTTACTAATAAATATTAAGTCCTGTATGGATTTATGGATGCTCACTATGAAGAGGTGCTAGAATAAGCAGTATAACAATAATACCAGAAAAAAAAATTTGATGTTCCTAGGTACGTGGCAAACAGTGACCTTCATACGGAGTGGAAACTGTGGATATAATCGTCAAGAAGATGGTAGAAAGTCATAACCAAAGTCTTCATAGGCACGATAATATTGAGGCAATCAAGCTCCTCGATACTACGGGGAAACTGGGAAGATTGAAGAGAACGAAGCCTTTTGATCTAGTCAGGCCCGTTCAAAAGATGGAATTCAAGGACGCGTGATCAGTGAATACGGGCATCTGGACGGCTTAATCTTACGATGTAACGCCTTCTAAACTACAATAAACGAAGGACAGTTTAGTTTAGACTGTACTCATACCAGAGATGATATAAACTGTGGGTAGAAATAAAGGAGTACATTTGTCTCGTGATCATTCCATCTTTTGAACGGCCCGACTATAGTTTGAGTGATGGTATAAAGCGTGTGTGGGTATAAATAGTGCAGTAATATTAATAGTTTAGATAAGAGACGCTATAGGATAAGCTCTTAATTTTAAAGAATGAGTATAGTAAGTTAGGTCAAAATGGAAATTACTTATTGACCATTTATGACCAGATTGTAATTGTAGTAAGCATCATAGTGCTGATGCATTTGGGAAAAAATAGTACCTATATTGTTTTACAAGCAAGGAATGATAGAAGAATATCTTAAATGCCATTAAGCATAAATTGAAAAAATGTTACATCCAGCAGGACTTAGACCCACAACCTTTACATCTACGCGGTAACGATCTAACAACTGAGCTATGAATGCTGAGCCATCATTTCCCATATTCGTCTCTTTCCAGCAGGATGCAACAATTTTTTAATTTCTCCTTGATGTCATTTATTATATTCTTGTTTGTATGCTTTCTAAAATTTCAAAAATCCCATGAGAGATATCTTAAATAATCATTTATTAACAATCCATGGTTTCGGTCTCCTAATCGAATGAAAATATAAGACAGAGCACAAAAAAATAGTGACTTAAAGACAATTTTCGATTTGACAAAATTTCTCTTTCATTAACGCCATGCTATATGTGCTTAGGGAGTAAGTGTCACATGTAACCTGAGTTGAATTTAACGACCAAAAAGCAAAATGAAGGCTCAGCATTCATAGCTTAGATGTTAGAGCGTTGCCGCGTGGAGGCAAAGGTTGCGGGTCCTGCTGGATGCGATATTTTTTTCAATTTCTCTTTAAAGTCATTTAATATACTCTTGTTTGTACACCTACTTTCTAAAATTTCAAAAATTTCGAAAATAAATGTAATATTTCTTTAGACGCAATTAGAAGATACCATATATCTTTACACATTTCTCTAAATGAATAACATGATTATATAACAATCGTAGACAAAATAAAATTAAAGTAGTTGTCGAACTAATTTCCCAACAAAATTCAGCACAGTGTCATGTTTCGAAGAAGATATTAAAATATATCAAAAACAAAGAAGAAGATAGTAAAATATATCAACAAGGGAACTTACCACTAATTGAAAATTTCTGTGCTATATGCAAAGCCAGGTTGTTGAAATAGGATTGTACACACAACAAACGCAAAGATAATTGAGGCTGTCATGTAAGTGTGGTTTCTATATAGATTCAAGTAAAGTTGCAACAAATTAATTAATTCCATGCTAAAACAAGCTCTTAAAAAAGTCCCATTAAATAATAATAAAATCATTATAAACTAGTACTGTTATTTTCTTTGAAGAATAATTTACGTAAATCTGTCTATGTTCACATTAATTCGCATTATGTACGATTGCATTAAATAAAATGATTCGAGGACGTATACGATATTTTATAGAATAACTTTTTGAGAAAATTAAATTTTCTCTAGATTAAATTATTTTAGGTAAATTAAATTCTATTTAAGATTTATTAAATTAGTGCAATTTATTTCGCCGTAATGACTAGACGGCTGCCAAATATTAACATTTTTTTTTACATGTGTTTTTATAGAATTATGTTCACTGAGAAACAAACAAGTTATTTTGCATCTACATGTAATACAACTAAGGTTAAGGTCGGTGTTCGGAAGCGCAAAATTCACAGAAAAAATCTACTGCTGTTAACATCAAAGTTTTAACCAACATGAGATATATAATAAAAAAGTTTAATTTAATAGCAAAAAATGGGGAGTTTCTATAGTAGTTAGTCACCAGAACAACAAACGATTACTTTAAGATTGATATTAAATGGTTTAAATAAGGTATTTTTGTAGTATATTGACAATACCTACTTAGTTCAAAGACCTTTCTTAAAAATACAAAAATTAAATTAAAATTTTTACATTGCTAAATAGGCAATTAAATGCTCTTTCAGACGAGGTATCACATGACCCCTCATGCCATTTAAAAAAATGGGGTGCTGTCACCCCTTGAAAAGGAATTTGAAGTGGGGGGTGTTTTTTTAGTGTCATAAAGTGTCACTTTAAATTTAAAAATTACGTGTTTCAGGATTTTTTTACACGCTTATTAACGGAGAAAATGAATTTATCCGATACTTTTGGACCTCAGTGTATACGAGTTTCGGAAATCTGTTAAAAATTTTACCGGTCTAGATCGATATCGATAGAATTATTTCCCGTGACACGAGGATTTTATATACTAAATTTCATGACCCTATGTCCTTTCGTTCAAGAGTTAGAGCGCACACGGTCTGAGGGACGTAGGGACACTCAAACCAATTTAATAAAGTACATCGATGGTACTTAATAATTATAGGTTCATATACTTTTTCTTGAAAATTTCTTTTCGAAACCAACCGTTTTATCGCTTGTTAGCCCACCAACACTATAATAAATAAATTTAAGAAACCTTTTCATTAATAATCAGTTAGATTGTATGTTAGCTAAATAGGGTTCCTGGAATAATTTGCTTATTATTACTGAACCATATCTTTAATCCTACCGTTTTTGTTTTTGCGGCTGTCCAACAACTGTTACTTAAAATCAACCGCCCCGACTATTCATTCATTATTCGTAGAATTCGTAGAACTATTAAAATTCTTTAAAAATCCTTTAAAAAAGATCATTATTATTTTTCGTTCATTTTGATAGTTTTTTTAATTCTTCATTGCGTAAAATGGAGGGTAATTTGCCATTGGAGCCGACTTCAAGGACATCGAAATCAGATTCCTCGTTGCTTCCATTTTTTTTTAAGAAATAAAGATTTGTTTCTGGCTTTTTAGTGCATTTTTTTTCTTTTTTGAAGGCGGTTGAATTTCTTAAAAAAGTTTTTATTTAATCATTTTTTGTTGCTACTTGACTCACAGATGTGAGCGCAAATTCATGATGTACTATCTTCAAAACCTTCCGAATGTCGTGAAAAAAGTACTGAGTTCAATCCCCAACAATCCCGACATATACCAATATGACTTGTTGGAGACATAAGTATATTGTCTAACACTTAGAGACACCATGCACGTGGGGTGAAGGAAAACATCGTGATGAAACGTGAACTTAATTGTCTCAAATCATCAACCCGCAATGAGCAAGCGTGTTGATTAAATGCTCATTCCTTGTCCTTGTGACAAGAGGCCTTTGGGTTTAGAGTGGGACAGTAACGGTCTAATTATTATTTTTTTATGTTATACATCATTATTGATATATTAACTTAACTGCAGAGCTTATTCTGTTGATTTTTGTTGTATTTCCTGGAATATCTTCCTCATTGATGACCAGACCATAGCCAAATTTCTATGGGACAACACGGACAAAATGCAGAATGCAAAAAGAATCTTTTTAGTCGGATTATAAACACCGGGGATATTCGGTAACATACATAAAAAAAATATATATGGTCGAATTGAGAACCTCCTGGTTAATAAGCTGTTTGTTTTTGTAGTTTACAACTGGATTTTTAAGTAGTTTATTTGACATTAGATATCAATTAAAATGGGCAAAATATATTGTTATGAAATGTTTCTTGGTCTTGAATTACTGCCTCGGTTTCCTGGGTCAATGAGTTCTGGTTTTTTAATTCCTTATAATTTTTTCCTATTTTTTCTTTACTTTTTTACTTTTTAAATCATGTAGTCTTTATTTATCTGTACTATTTTATTCACCAATCTTTATCTTTAGATTTAACATCAAAATCTTTCTTAATGACGTATCATAATATACTTCTATCTAATATCAAACTCATCAATTTAAAGTCAACTTATTTATTTACCCCATACGTAGGTAGCTTATCAACCAAAAAAAAACTGTATGTGACTTCCTCGTACATTTATGATGACTGAACAGATTCTTTCCACACTGAGGATCAAGTTATCCAGATCTTTTTGGGGAATCGCCCTCCAGCACTGTTGAAACCATGGAGTGAAGTTAGGCTAGTGCTCCAGGTAGTTTTACTCTTAAGTTTCAGTTGGGCCAGCGATCCTTTTATCAGACCTTGCAAATACTCTTGAGGTTTATAGTAATTAAGCAGGTAAATTACCAATCAAACCAAAATAAATATAATACTACTATTTTATATAATGTAACAGGATAACCCCTTCGTACTGGTAATGAAGAAATATTCCTGCATCGAAAACAAGTCGACAATGTCACGATTAGCCTTACCGATGATATTGAACTTCCGGCGAGCTGCGAATGCGTCGGAACAGCGCGGTTGGATGGACTTGAGCAAGATTGAGCCCCAGCCATGATAGAGCCAAAGAACCATGATCATGAATTGGGAAAAGGACTCCATGTTAGATCCGCCAAAGAGGTACCCATCCGAGTCATTAGCTTGAACGATCATCTAGTTTTTCTCCGAAAGGACACGGAAATGGGAACTATAGAACCGGTAACGGCCGTAATTCACAAGGTAAACGTTATAGAAACAGATGAAACCAACGAAATCGAACAGTTAAGGACAAAACCGCAATTATCTGTCTTTCTTTCTCTATAATACCACAGGAGAAGCCAACGGACTACTAGATGGATCGACTATGCCATTTCGAATCATTTCTTTAAGGACTTTGTCTGCTTCTTCCTTCTTAACTTGGGACAGCCGTCGAATTGGAAGTGCATCACCAATATTAATTTTATGGTGGAAAACATCAGTTCTTCCAAGTTTATTTTAAAAACTAAATACAGGTTTATAACGGTAAAGTAGGTCTCTTACCTGTTTCTTTTCTAATTTTGACAATAATCTATACTTCTATACTAATATTATAAAGAGGAAAGGTTTGATTTTTTGTTTGTTTGTTTGTTCGAAATGAATAGGCTCCGAAACTACTGGACCCATTTCAAAAATTCTTTCACCGTTGGCAAGCTACACTATTCCCGAGTGACATAGGCTATGTTTCATTTTCAAAAAAATTATTAGGGTTCCTTACTAAAATGCCATTAATGTAACCAAAAATGACCTTAAAATCCTTACATCGCGTGCGCTGAGAATGCTATTGATTATAGAATAAAATAATGTACTACGATTTTGAAGAATATATAAATATCTACAAAAAATGCCGCGACTGTTATAATTACGTCACAATAACTATTTTTTAATTTTTTAAAAGTTTTTATCTTGGTATTAATCCTTATCAAAATAACTTATTTCATAATCACGAATTTAGCATGTGCAATGGGACGAGGCTAATTATAAAGGAATTAAAGGACAATTAAGTTGTAGCAACCATAATAACTGACCCACCAGCTGGTCAACAAGCTCATACACTGAGGATAACGATGATCCCAACTGATCTACCAAATCCATTTAAACCGCTCCAATTTCCTATCAAAACATCTTTCGCTTTTACTAATAATAAGTCTCAAGGTCAAACCTTCCAATTAGTAGGGATCGGTTTTCCTCATGGCCAACCGACTAAGGCGAGTCGGAGCACCTGAAAATCAATTTATTTTGCTGCCAGAAAATAAAACAACATGTACCTAATATCGTTTACAGGGAAGCGTTGACCCAATAAATTTAATGGCTTTCATTATTTTTCTTTAATCCCCGTGCAAAGCCGGGGCGGGCTGCTAGTACCTATAGAATAGATAAGTAAACTGAGCAAAATGGAAGTTTGAGGTGTTAAAAAGATCTCTCAACTAATTTCTTTTATTTCTCTCTAGCTAGTTACCCTACCTCTCTACAAACAGAGACAGGAGAAACAAGTTAAAAAAGATGATCCCTTCACTTTGTCTCTTGAAACACTATATGTATAAATGTATACGTGTAAGAAAGCAAAACCCTTCAGTTGATTTCTATTTATCGTACACATATAAAGAAAGTGACACTATGGTAATGCAAAATTTATCTAAGAAAACAGAAAACAGATAATAAACCCATTTTTTGGTGAATAATGTAATGTATTTGCATACAGTCGTATTTATAGTAATTTATAAAACAGTCGTATCTTTGTTTACCGTTGGTAGTTGGATAACCAATACGGAAATTTTAACGGATTAAATATTTCTTCATAATTATAAAATGTTATTACGCTTTTTAGCTTATTTTGAGGTTCCTTAAAAAAATACTATCAATCTTGAAATCATTGACCAAGGCTCTTCAGTCGTCGTTCTAGGAAAACCCACAGTTTTTGTTTGACTGTCTACGAACTTATTAATTTATTTTTTTTCGGCGGAATTGTTAGTTATAGCCCAGTCGAGCCTAACATACTAGATTTATCCTTGAGACGGTCAGTCCCAGTCAAAATGCGTGCATAATGAATAGATATGCGCCACTGATCAAACACTGTCTCGGTCCGACACTCACGCTGAATTTAACCATCCTTGTTTCTCTCACACTATCTCGGTTTGTTTTTCTCACCTCCTACGAAAACCGAATCGTCATTATAGTCTGAGAAATGTTGAATGTAATTATAATGGTCGTTCCTAATGATAAAGTTTTGTTAATGGTTAACTAACCTTTTGGAATTCCAATAATCAAGCTCAAATTAAAAGTTTCTTCATACTTGTACAATCACAAATGAGATAACGCGTAATGAATAAATTTTTTAAAAATCGGTAAGGAAATGCTATAAATAGCAAAAGGTGTAAATTTGCTGGTCACAGAGTCTAGAACTCTAATTTTTCGAATAAATTAGATAGTGTTAGTAAGTCTCATAAATAATTATCCTTCCAGTCAATTTAGTCTGGTTTTGAAGTTTCTACTCGAATTTCGCTTGTTTTGTTTTTAAAAACTAGGTCAATTGCGCCCTGTCCCCTAAATTAAACAGTTTTAATCATCCAACCTACCATGGATACAGGTATGTTTTAATATTTTTTAAAAATAATAAGAACATTAAAAAAAATTATTAAAAAATACTTACTTAAAAGGGAAAAAGGATATAAGATAAGTACGAAAGAATTTAAAGTAATTTGCATTGCTGACGACGTGGTGATAATATCGGAAGATGAGGATAATTTACAAAGATTACTTTACAGATTTGTAATAGTCGTAAAGAAATTAAATCTGGTGACTTCTATGCAGAAAACGAAGTGTCTAACAATATCAAGAGGACCGAGAAGGTTAATATCACAAGTAATGGAAACCTGGACGAATAAGTACGAACACAAACAATAGCGGCAGCTAGGGTATCAGGATACCTTAGGGATGTAAGACCTATTATGACCTTCGCCACAGAAACAATAGCAAAAATAGCTGCTACTGCTCAGAACAACTGAAATGAAGACACTAGGAGCAATTGTGGGACAGAGTGAGAAGCAGCGACAGCAGATTCAAAAGTTGTTGTAAGATGGTCCAGAACAAGAAGAAGAGCATGGAAAGATCATGTCGACAGAATGCCTGACAGCAATCGACTAGCTAAAATCGCAAAAGAAGGAAAACCAACTAACTGCAGACCACCAAGAATACCTTTGAGAAAGATTTCTTTTTCAATATTAATTTGAGAATCTGTTTTATTTAAATCTTAAATAAATAATTTTCTTCTAGAATCCCTTTTAACACCTCGATAAAAATAAAAATCTTTGGAAACTTACTATTAAACTGTATATTCAGGCGAGAATGAATTGTTGGTTCTTTTAATTGAACTTGAAACTTCAGCTTATATTTTTGGTGGAAACCGCTCTTCTTCCGATATATAGTCACAGACCTTGATAACCCGTTGATCATGGAAAATTGTGACCATCAGATATTTAGAAACGACATCAGATACATCCGTTTAAGAAATGATATTCCAACAAAATAAAAATTAAGTTTGATCTAGGTATATTCCTGTCTTAAATGAAATAGTTTAGAAGCCAAGGGAGGATTTAGTACACCTCGGTACCTTGACGTTTTTTTATATTTTTTGGTGTGTAGATTTGATATCTCCAGGATATCAGGCTGAAAACCTATCTGACTTTTGGTATTAACTATATAATTGTTAAAATGATTGTATCTCTCATACTATTAAAGATATTTAATTTTACCATAATTGAAATTATTCCTTTGAAAAAATGAACAAAATGGCATTTGATAAACTTTGATCCAATTTTTATGTCCAAAGATATTACAAATTTAGTACCTATACACTTGCAAAATATGCTTTCGCTGAAGCTTTTCCAAGTACCTATAACTCAGCTGTCACACCAGCAATAAACTTTCAAAACATCTCATTTGAATGGTAATTGTTTTAGCTTTAAAACAAACTTTGCGAAATTATTTTTTTTAGATTAATAAAACGTTATAAAACTTTAAAATAATTTCAGTAAAAATAATTTGTTTATAAGAAGTTTAAAAAAATTAAGTTATAATTATTGACTAATGAAAGTTATAGAACAAATGAAAATGAACATTTTATATCAATATTTAGTATCGCGGCAAAATATTAACATAGAAACATTTAATTACGCTTAAAATGTTCGTTTTGAATTGTTCTATAACTTCCATCAACCAAACTGCCAACATTTAGGTACGGTACAATTTTATATAAAACTCTTATAAACGAATTTATTCACCACTTTTTAACAAAAATTGCAACTCTAAACTGCTATAGATTGTTTATTATTACCTTTTTATATTCTTCGCTTGTTTTCTCTTTGTTTCTTTGTCACTCCGAGTGGAATTTTGTAATAATCAATTTTTTCTTCTCGCGTAAGTACAGATCTTGCACATTCAGGAACGTCTGTAAAGCTAGAAAGATCAAGTCGGCAGAATCACTCGTATTATATATCTCAAAATTTAGTGCTCATTTAGTGCTAATTTATTGCTGATAACAGATATTTGGTGCTGTGATAGGGGGACTAAAAATGAGAACACTGCTAACTTTTCATTAAGCTGTGTACCATTCGTGACCGCGCTAAAACGGAAACTAATAAAATTAAAATACGTCGCTATTTAGTGCTCAATTAGTGCTGCCAGAACAGCAAAAGATTTTTGAAAAATAATTATTATTACTTAAATTATATTAACCTCCAATGTTGTATGAAAAAAATATTATTTTCAATGATAAAAATAATATTTTAAACTAAGCTAACGACTCACCGAATTTTATTTTAAGATTTGTAAGTAGAAAATATTAAGATAATTTATATTTAACGATGAGTAAAAATAATTCATGCTGCTAGCGTAGTTATACTAGAAGGAGTTAATTTGAAAAAAAAATATTTTTCAAAAATCTTTTGCTGTCCTGGCAGCACTAATTGAGCACTAAATGGTGACGTCTTTTAATTCCATTAGTTTTTGTTTTAGAGTCTTCTTCTAGCTTTCAAGGCTGCTGGCGTCGTTATATTAGCAGTAGTGTCGTTATATTAGCAGTAGTTGATTTAAAAAAATAAAAGAAAATTATTTTTCAAAAATCTTTTGCTGTACTCGCAGCAGTAATTGAGCACTAAATAGTGACGTCTTTTAATTCCATTAGTTTCCGTTTTAGCGCGGTCGCGAAGGGTACACTGCTAGCTTAATGAAAAGTTAGCAGTGTTCTCATTCTTAGTCCCCCTATCACAGCACCAAATATCTGTTATCAGCACTAAATTAGCACTAAATGAGCACTAAATTTTGAGATATAATACGAGTGATTCTGCCGACTTGACCTTTCTAGCTTTACAGACGTCTTTCAGGATCGCTCAGAACTTGATGACAATGCATGATTTAACGTCTGTTGAGCTAGCAGTGCAGAATGAGCAAAATCATTAGTTAGTTTGCTTAATATTTATGCTAATTAAGTGCCAATTTTATGTCAGTATCGCAAATTTTGTGCTTTATCAGATTTGCAGAAATTGCAAAAACTGCTAGCTTTTATATCAAGCTAGCAGTGTATATGTCTAGAATCCTACATCAGGTTGACTTTAATTAATAACTATTTAGTGCTCATTTAGTGCTCTTGATTTATGCGAAAAATATTTTAATTTTTTTATAAATAAATATTTTTTTATTTTTTACTAGTTAACTGCTAGCTTAACAAAGTAATATCTTTAAAATAGAAAACGTAAGAGGTCAACCGGAGCATCAATAGTAGATGAAAATTTAGTGCTCAGTTAGTGCTCTTATATTATGCAAAAATAATTTAATTTTTTATAACTGAATTATTTTTTACTAGTTAATTGTTACCTTAACAAAGTAATATCTTTAAGATAGAATACGTAGGAGGTCAACCGGAACATCAACTGTACCTATACAAAAACTTAGTGCTAATTTATTGCTCTTATTTTATGCAAAAATAATCGAATTTTTTATAACTGAATTATTCATTTTTTATTTTTTACTAGTTAACCGCTACCTTAACAAAGTAATGTCTTTAAGATAGAATACGTAGGAGGTATTTTAAGATTTTGTTGGATTACCATTTCTTAAACCCAAAGTTGTATCTGTTGTCTTTACTGAATATTTGATAAAAATTTCCTATGATCAAACGGTTATCAAGGTAAGTGACTATATTTCGGAAGAAGTGCAGTTTCCATCAGAGGTGTAAGTTGAAAATTTAAGTTTAATTAATAAAACCAACAATTCTTTCTTGCCTGAATAAACAGTTTAGTAGTGCGTATCCAAAGATTTTCGTTTTTTTCAAGGTATTAAAAGGGATTTTAGCAGAAATTTATTTATTTAAGCTTACTAAAAAGCTCAGTAAAAAATCATAAACTATTATTGAAAAAGAAATCTGGCTCAAAGCAATGAATAAAAAAAAATGTCAAGGTATCTAGGAGACAAAAAGTGCATACACAACTCCCCCCTCTTAGCTGCTGGACAAAAAACGACAACTTTTGATTTCAGTTTCTTAACTTACATCCTCAGCAAAATGAACTGCCTTGGACAACTGAATATATTTAATGAAAATTACAATCCAAAAGTAAGGCAATATTTATCCAAATGTCAAAAACAGTTTTTTCTACAAGCATGCGTAAAACAACACTTTCCTGCACGC
Source organism: Altica lythri (assembly GCA_964028335.1). Taxonomy (NCBI): domain Eukaryota; kingdom Metazoa; phylum Arthropoda; class Insecta; order Coleoptera; family Chrysomelidae; genus Altica; species Altica lythri. The sequence continues at coordinate 52,235,325 of OZ034805.1, read as the reverse complement.
ATTTTAATTCAGAAAATATCTCTTTCCCTTTTGTAAACCTTACTCAAAGCAACAACAAACTCACCTGTTTAAGTATGGTTGCTATAGCTACAGTCGTGTATTTATTGACACTATGAAAGATTTAATTGTCACAATCGCATCTTTTCAAGTATCTAAATAATTTTCGAGGTGATTTTGCTTGTAGAAAAAATATTGATCCTAACTCTTGCGGAAATTAACTTTCCCGCACTTAACTGCTTGCCCGAACTCCGCTTCGCGTCGTTCGGGCATCGGCAGTTCGCGTGCGGGAATGTATAACTTTCCACACTTGTTAGGATAATAACTATTAATCGTCAGTTAAAAAAAACAAGTAGTGTTCTTTTCAGGGTAATGTAACAAGTTAAAATTCTTCTACTTTGTTCACGAAAATTGGCAGTCTCAATCGGATCAAGGGAAACCATAGAAAACCTTGGTTTACTTTATGTTTACAAATACTTTGAATTATTAATCATTTAAAAATTGGATAAGACCTAAAATTAAAGCTAGATTATTTAAATTTAATCAATCAATTAATCAGATTTATAATTTCACTAATTTATTTTCCCAAAGTCATTGCAACATTGTTTATTATAGTGTACCTACTTGAAACAAGTTAATCTCTTTCGGCAAATTTTGTTTACCTACCTGTTTTCCAGCATATAATATATGATTAATTGCTTCAGGATATAGGTACTTTTAAGACTATCAAATGCCAAATTGCAATTTCCTCGTATTTAATAACTAGCTGTATACTTTTTCCAATCTGAATGTGAAATTTTGTGCTCTTTGGCGGTTTTTAAGTGCCTTTGATGACATTTCCGACCATTGGCGTGGAATTAAATAAAAAGGTTTCATAAATTTTTATTAATTTTTGTTTTAAATTTCAAAAGAAAAACAATTTTTGTATATTTGTAAATTTTGTATCAATTTGAAAATTGTCAAATAACAAATTAATTCTTTCAAATTAAAACTTGTTAATTTTAGTTATTAATAAGAACATTTGGCTCATTATTCAAATAGTACATAACTCATAATATTTTTATAACAATTGTCTACAAATAATACTCATTTTATCAGACAATCTTAAAAGATTGTCTGTCCAGCAAGGACCATGAGGAGGTATGAGCCTTCCTTGCCTGGAAAGGAAAGGGTTGGGTATGTTAGTAAGAATATAAAATTATTTTGTTTTTAAAAACAAGTTTTCAAGATACATCACGATAGTTGTAAAGGAAATTGGTTGGAATTAATAACAAGAATTGACAGAGTCTTCTGAAGTAGAATCGTTTCCAGGTTGAATAACTAATGGTGCTATTGGCGGTAAAACAGGATATTTCTTTTCTATTTTTATAACATGTGTTTCGCAATTTTTCCATACATCGCTATTAATGTCACTAATTACCTCTCGAATATTATCAAGAACAACTGCGCTTAAGGTTGGTGACTGATTATATTTTCGTAAACGTTTCTTTACAGTACTCAAACCATTTCGATTGGATTAAAAATACAGTTGTATGGAGGTACACGCAAAAGGGTATGACGTGTCTGCTACAAATGGTGTCAATGACGTATTCATTTTTAAAATTCTGACTTTTGATCATTCTTAATTCCTTCTTTACTGGAACCTTTTTAGGAACATTCATATTTTTGATTGCCATAAATCTTAAATTTTTATTCTTTTTTGTGTTATTATTAGGTATTTTGTTTAATATGCGGTAATGATACGACGCATTGTCCATAACAATTACTGAATTGTAAGAAAACCCAATAGATAGTGTTGAATTTGGATTCATAAATAAATAAATAAACGATAAACTAAAAGAAAGTGGAAAATTAAAAACAGAAAAAATGCGAAAAAAATAAAGTAAAAAAAAAACCTTTCTAAATCAAATAATATAACGCCACCGTAAGGTGGCGCAGTTATTATCTTTAAACGAGTTATTTAAACGAGAAATTCTTACTATATTAAGTACTATCAACCCAACCGTAATATATTTCTAATATAAAAAATCAATAAAAATCACTAACGCTACTGTGTACTGTAATGGGGAACAATACTATGCGCGCTATTTAACGCACGCATTTTCCTCTTTGAAGTTTCGTTAGATCTAGCACCGCGCTTAGTAAGAGCCGTCGGCATTACTTTGCATTAATATCAAAGGGCTACGCACCGACTTTGAATTTGCTAACTATATACACAATGTTGCCTTTTCTTAAAAAAATCTTTAAGTATAAGTAATATACTTATACAAAATTGATATCATTAGAAGTAAAAACTGTTTAAATATGAAGAACCTAGTTAATTAATTTAAGTATATATTTTGTAAGAATATTTTTATATTATCTTTCTAAGAGTCATTAACGATCAATTGAATAGTAAAGTAGAGAGAAAATTTTTAAAATATATAAACTTAGGAATATTCGCAAATATATCTGACAACCTAGATTCGAAAGTCGGTTCCTTTGTTGGGGTTAAAGGGCGTGGTTATGTTTTCACATTAATATTAGTTAAACTATACCCGCGACGTCGTTCGCTTGGCGTGTTAATTGTTATATAAAAATTTCTCCTCCGACCTCGTTAAAGAGGTGGGGTGGCAAAATTTTTTGACACCAGATATTAAATTGAAAGAAGACAAATACATCTGTGAAAAGCGCATTTGAATAGGATCAGTAGTTTTAATGTGGTGCGCGCACAAACATACAGACATACAGATAAAAAAAAAATATTATTTTTTAAATATCTTTAACGTACAGAATTTTCATTTCTACAGATTTATTATATGTGTAGATTATTTTTCACGCCCCCGCATGCCCCCTTGTGGGTGGAATTTTCTAAAATTCGTTCACAATTGACCTCAAAATTATAAAAATAACTATTGTGCAAAGTTTCAAACCTGTAGGACTTATAGATTTTAAATTTAAATTTTTATTTTTCACGCCGCCGCAAATCCCTATGAGTGAAATTTCGTAAAATCAGTTCACAATTGATCTCAAACTTATAAAAATAACTATTTTGCAAAGGTTTAAACCTGGAGGACTTATAATTTTTTTTTCACGCCCCCACAACCCCCCATATGGATGGAATTTCGTAAAATCCATTCACAATTGATCTCAAAATTATAAAAATAACTATTGTGCAAAGTTTCAAACCTGTAAGACTCATAGATTTTAATTTTATTTTTTTTCTTTTTCACGCCCCCACAACACCCCTGTTGGTGAAATTTTGTAAAATCCGTTGACAGTTGACCTCCAAATTATAAAAATTACTATTTTAAAAAGTTTTAAACCTGTAGGATTTATAGATTTTAAATTTTAATTTTTTTATTTTTTACGTCCCCGCAACTCCCCTTGTGGGTGAAATTTTGTAAAATCCGTTCACAGTTGACTTCCAAATTATAGAAATAAAATGATTTCTGTATAGTTTTAACCATTAAGGTTGCACACGCAACGAAAGCTTAAAAAATTGAGTAACTTCTCCCGTTTTCCCAACATTTCCCTCCACTGCACTGATAGTTATTTTGGAAATATATTTTTTGTACAGAATTCACCTCTCTTCAGATTTATTATAAGTATAGATAAACTTACTAACTATTTGTATATCCAGTATACAAGTTAATTTTTGTAAAGAAACATTAAGGGTAGTTGATCTTCACCGAATATTTTTAAGGATTTTTGAAAGTAATACACTAATAAACGTAATGAAGATAGATGGAAGCTGTTTTTGGAACATGCATTAAAAACAAATAAATATTTTTAATAACAAAACAAAATATGACATGTGTTTAAATGCTTATTAATATGTGCTTGAAATTTGGGAGAGAAAACTGTTAAGAAAGATTTTTGGTCGCAAAATGGTAGACAATGTATAGGTGAGGAAAACAAATGGGGAACTGAAAGAGTTATACCAAAATCCCAGCATAACTGAAGTTATAAAAGTACAGAAGCTAAAATAGTTAGGTAACACAGAACGAATCTCCAGTACAGAAATACCAAACAGATCTTATTGAGCCACTCAACAGGTACAAAAAAAGTACGAGGAAGATAGATTGAAAAAGAATGTTGAATAGGATTTAAGGGAGATAGGAATAGAGAGATGAAAATGCAAAGCCACCAACATAAATAATTGGAAAAAGATAACTTTTCCAGCCGTGGGCCTACTATACTACTTTTTCCTTGGTATATCTTCCAACCAATACAATCTCCTGGGTTTTGATTTTGCACCTTATAGAAATCAGCAACTATTACAAAAAACACAATTTTAAATATTTCAAAAAGATTATTTTATGATATTATATACCTAATTAACAAAAAAAACAAACTATCATCTTAGCAATTGATTCACACTAACAGAGAGTCACCGACAGAGTGGACCCCTGAGGAAAATACATATCCTTAAAGAAAGTTGAAAAAAATACTGTGACCAAAGTTATATAATAAAATTGAAAGCTATTAGGCTTCTTTGCCTAACTGATGAGATCAAGAGACCAAGGAAGGACGTAAGCTTTCAGAATAAGATCACAAACTAATACAAGGTTAGGGTGCAACTTCTGATGTAAAACCCAGTTTACGAAGTTCAAAATCAGAAAACTTTTGATAAAAAAGTTTGTTCGAACAAATGTAAAGGTATTTTTTCGGGAAACCCCGCATTGATTAAGCCTTGTTTCGACTTCTATTTATCATTTCAGTCAGAAAAAATACCCTGGGTCAAGGCAGAACTCTTAATTGAGAAAAGTTTCAAGAATTGATAAACTACGAATTTGTAGCATCATTTGTTCTATGCAAAATCAAATTGGTCTGATATATTATACTTATTGTGAATTTTAACATGGTCACTCCAGACTCAACGACGAATCCAGGCTAGGTCCACATAAAACAGCAGTCACACAGCAAAACCTTAATGCGGTTCGTTAGCTAATTAAGGATGACCGCCCTGTAAGATACCGGGAGATAGAGGCATCTATAAGCATTTTAAAGACCTTGATTCAAAAATCCTACATGAAGAAATGGGTGTTACGAAGTTGGTCTCCCGGTGAATCCCTCATTTGCTCACAGAAGCGCAAAAAGCGGTTCGCGTCAATTGGTATCGAAAAAAATTGGAACGATTCAACAAAGGAAGTTCAGAAAACGTTTATAGTATTGTTATTGACGATGAATATTAGATTTACTCCTACGAACCGAAAAATATACGCCAATCCGTTGTGTTTGTGTTTTACGATAAGGAAAAACCAACAAAAGTGATCTGTTCTCGAAGTGTGTCAAAAAAAATGGTACCAAATTTTTTGTCAAAATCAGGTCTAGTGGCAACAATTGTTTTAAAAGATCGAAGAATGGCTACTTCGATTGGTATATAAACGTTTGCTTATCGCGAAACTCCGACAAAGCAACACACAACGGCAAATTATCCAACATCAGCATAATGCAAGTACTCAAACTCCCCAAAAGAGAATCGAGTTTTTTGTTAGTTCCAACCTAAGTCCCAACGATTCCTTCACGTTTCCAAAGATCAAGAATTAAATACGTGGACAGCGATTCCAGTCGCCAGAAGAAGCCATCGATGAATTTAAAACAGCGATTTTGTAGGTCAACTGAAGATTGGAAAAACTGTTTTACCAATTGGTTTGAACGAATGCAAAAGTAGGACATATTTTAAAAAGCAAGCACTTAAAATCTATATATTTTTGTCTTTATAGCCATATGCAAAACTAAAAAGACAACTCTCGTATTACCTACCAAACAATCCATCTCTGTAGTAAAACTATCACACATAAAACAAAGTTTGATCGTTCTGATAAGCTAAAAGTATATTGTTCCTAACAAATTTGGATTTTCATAATACAAATAATGCAAAAAATTCGTAGTATCATTTATCGATTATAATACTTGAAAATAACCTGAAGTAAGGATACAAATAGTGGAACAAATATTTCAAGTACTGCACTGTACAGGTTTATATCATTGCCTATATCATTTAGGATCTTTACACACTACTACGCACCCTACTGAGTTTATAAAAAGTCAATTCGGTAATTTTTTTTTAAATACTGTAACATTAATTTTGGGTAAACTGTATAAGTATCTATAGAAGTTCATACTAGATCTACTCAAAATCTTTTGGACATCGTTCGCGTGGCGTGTTGTTTAAAAAATTCTCCCCCCCACCCCTTTAGGATGTTAAGTTGAAAGAAGACAAATACATCTGTGAAAACCGCATTCGGATCGGATCAGTAGTTTCCATGTGTTGCGCGCACAAACATACAGACAGAAAAAAAATCTAACCAAATTTTTGAGTTCTATATCGATGTAGTACCTAACACTCCCCACTAATGATTTTTTAAATATCTTTAATGTACAGAATTTTCATTTCTACAGTTTTATAATAAGTATAGATTATAAAATTTATTATTAATAATAACTTCTTTTCCTTTCATATTTTTTATAATAAAATCAAGATACGAAATCATATATTTTTTTTAATTCTACTAGACTATTAAACGATCACAACAGAGTGGGCCTAAACAGGACGCACAAAATGTGAATAATTTTATAACGAAGATTCAAGGTTGTCGGTGTTTTTTACGAGCTGTCTCTAACGCATTGGATTTGTAAATAAATTTGCAAATTCAAACCTAACACACCAATAATAATTTTAATAATGTAGTGAATATATTCGATAGTTATTTATATAAACGACTATTTTTACTAAAATTAACACTTTATTAGGCACCAAACGTAAAGTAGGACTTAAATAATGTACTTGATATATTTAACATGATATGTTTTAAATATTTTTGAAGTAAAACTTCTTTAGCGAGACTAGGAGTAAAAAAGTTATTCTAACGGACGTGACGTCATTCTAATAACAGAAACCGGAAACAAAACCTAATACTGACACGATTTTGCATGGGCGCCGGCAGCAGGGTGCAAGAGGGTGCGCTTGCACCCCCCTGCTATGAAAGAAAATACCTGAATTTACCAGAAAATTATATATTTTTTTAATTTTTTTAATAAATTATTGTTTGAATAAAAACTAAAGGCGTCGCGGTTGCTGTCCAAATCATTCTACATTCTATATATATATTAGATCATAATAGTGTGCAGATGCAGATGCACCCCCTGAAAATAATCCTGGCGGCGCTCATGCGATTTTGCCTCCTATATTAAATAAAATTAAATCTGTAATTGTATGAATTGACAGCTGATCATCTTGTCAATCGAAATACATTGCTTTATATAAATAGTTTTTTGTGTATAAAAAGTGTTTGTATTAAATATGAATAAACAATGTGGATTTATTAATGAAGAAAGTGATGAAAAAATATTGATTGAAAATGAGTGAATAGGTAGGTACTCTATATGCATAAATTTTATTTTTGGTGTGTAATTACACTATTTATACCTAATTATTTATACCTATTATTTATACCTAGCTATTTTCGTTTTATAGACTTAAAGAGCTAAAAAGAAAAATAAATTGTGAACGTCAAAGGGGATATTATAAACGCCAGAAAGATTTGAAGAAAAATGACAAAAATGAAAAAATGATGAGACAGCCACATTCATTATGATTTGATTAAGTAAGTTTATATACATACATACATATTATGATAGTAAATAATTGTTTATACGGAATCTTTACGTTGAGTAAAGAAGCATGTTGCACGTTTTTGTTTATAAAATAATAATATTCAAAATATTTTAACACTTTCTTATACTTATTTTAGGTTTGGTTAGGTAGCCATAAAGGCCATAAAACCACTAGTCAAGATGGCTGACCTTTGACCACCAATAACAGATCCTTCGTAGACGTGAAGGAAACAAACTTAACTCAGGATTTTAAATTTTATGGAATATGCTATAAAATGCTACAAAATGAAATGGTTATCTAACTATCGAAGGCTCTTGTGTTGTGATGTATTACAATAAGGTAGATACAGCTACAAAATCACACATTCTAAACGTAATGTGTGTATATTTTTAATATTGTTTACCTATTATTGAAGCAAAACTTCTTTAGGCACGACTAGGGGTAGATTCTAACGGAAGATTCTGATGGAAGCAACTGTATAATTTCAGCTATGGGAGGAGTTTAAATTTCCGAAATTTATTTATGAAATTTTCAAACGGTTTCAAATACATTAATGGTATTTATAGACTAAAATCTATGTTTCACATTTTAGTTATCATAAACCTATTATTTCATATATAAAAAAAATAATGATAACTTTCAAATTCCTATTTCTAATGAATAATATAAATATAACATCTCATTTTTTTTGTAAAGTATATAGGCAATAAATATGATTGAATTGTAATTAAATATTTATTTTCCGATACGTACGTCAACAAGTTTTACTTCAATCGCGCGTAAAGGTTACACGCACACTCTTTTTTTTGTATATCTACGCATTATAATAGTAGGTAGATAGGTTTGTTGGTATTTTAGTTTAATAGACATTACATTTGATTTAATTATATTTCCTGAGGTTACATGTTAACATTTGCGTGACTATACAGACTCTCACGCATAATGATCTGTTTTTTTTTTAATCTTGGCGCTTTTATTTGATAATGTCGAGGTATCTTTTTGTCTCAGACTACCAGTTTCAAGGTGATTGCCTAAAACAATCATGTTTACTTAATTTTTATTAGCTATATATCGTAACAAGCTTATCTTACACTCATTTATTTTTCTTATTCTCCGTTTTTTATATTTTTACGATTTTATCATTTGTGTGTATTGTTTTCCTTTCCTTAAAAGAACCGGGATATTTGAAGTTATTCAAAAATCGAACCATTTTTTTCATCATTTATAATTGGTAAAGTGCTGTTTAGGTAGGCCATGTGCCATCGATTGAAACAAGTAGTAGTCTGAAGAAGCAATGTCTGGTGAAACTTCCTATTTCTGACCTTCCAAATATATGTTTCGACCATCGCAGGTATTGTCATTTTAAAGAATGTAATGTTTGTCGTAGTATTGCGTTTATCCTTTAATACTTGGCTTAAAAACATCAATTTACGTTAATACACTTTCCCCATGATTATTTCATATGGTTTCAATAACTCATAATGCACCATACCCAGCTGGTCCCACCATATACACAGCATCATCTTATTGCCAGGAGTATTTGATTTTGGCGTCGATGTTGATGCGTGGCCAGGCCCAGGATGTCCATATGATTTGTTGCTTTTGTGATTATCGTAGATGATTGATTTTTCATCGCCGGTGATGATGCGATGCAAAACTCATTTTTTTTCTGCCTTGCTGCAACAACTCGCATATGAAAAATTAACTCTCTACGTCTCTCGGCTTCAATTCGTATATGACATCTAATTTTTCTGCTTTAAAATCATTCCCATTAGGTACTTTTAAACGATCGGAAATGCTTTGTTGGGCTACTCCCAATGATTCTGCAAGGTCTTCAGGCATTTGACATGATCTTCATCTACTAATTCTTCAGTCCTGGTGGCGTAGTATAGTACTTTATTAAGTAATAATTGCTCTTTTGAATGTATGACTTGGCTGTCCCGTTATACCCTGACTTATAATCTGCGTTGCACAGTGTTGTATGGTCATTACATCAGCCAAAAACACTAAAGCATACGCACCTAGACTTAGTTGGACTAGTATCCTGTGTCTTCTACTATATATACCTGACCCTGTGCCTTTCTCAGTCTTTGAGCTATCGGTATACCAGATTGACTCCCCTTTAATTGGGGGCACTGTTACATGAGTCCCTTTCCAGTAATTCCACTTGGGAGTTTCTTGCAAAGTTATACCTGGAGACTATTCTGTCCTGAAGCATACTCATTTTTGATTAGCGTTAACCCTATCATATAGCTCTGGTTGCTTTTTTCCCTTTAATAAGGTAATGGAAGCCTGGCCTTGTAGTAGCCTGTGAGCAGTTGCCATAGCCTCGCCCTGTATGTAGATATGCAATTGTGGTAAGTTGAGCAGAACCTGTAGAACGTCCGTTGGGGCGGTCCCCATAACCCCTGTAACATTCAGGCATGCTTGCCTTTGAATGCTTTCCAGCTGCCTGATCGCCTAGGACTGCTGCCTTCTACTTCACCACACCACTGAACCATAGGTTAACATTGGCCTAATTACCTGAGTGCATAACCAGAGGTACATTTTCGGGTTCAGGCCTTAGTTCTTGCCACACAAATCTCTACAGTCTACACCAACCAACGTCTATTGTTGCTTTGCGTATGTCCTACTTCCATGATAGTCTTTGGTCAAACAATACACCCACGTATTTTATTTCTGTGGCCATTTGAACACATAAAAAATATTCATAAAAATCGGTCCAGTTGTTCAGTGACATACACACGCGCAGAAGAATTTTGTTTGTAACAATATATAAACAGTTTATTAAAACAGTTATAAAAACAAATGTACAAGGTTAAGACACAATTGGTTTCCTATGCTTTAATTTAGTTTGTAGTTTTTAGTGTGGATCCTTACTGTTTATTCATCCAATGAGGATATTTTGGGATAAATTCTGTAGTTTTTCCCAGAAAACGTAAATACATCTAATGTTTCTTTGCATGATTCATATAAACAATATCTCATTTAAAAGGAATGTTAAACTGAATTTTATAGTTCTCTTTAAAAAACATAATGTTTAAAAAAACAACAAAATATTTAGAAAATGATTCAAATTATTAATGAAATGACCTAGGTTATTTTGTAGCAGTTAGGTAGGTATGCTTATTTGTGTTGTCGTCTATCATTAGTCTAATTAAAAATATAAATTACAAATTATTAGTTATCGTAACTTTACTTTTACATTGATGTAATATAACCCATTATAGGTATACTACCTCAATAACAAAACAAGCAACCATAAAACTAAATTTGTCTGTAAACATAATTAACAACCTTGAAATTGAAAGTAACGTACAATCATTTTTTCGAAAATTTTAGATATTAAGTAAATTAATTTTAATAATTTCTACCAGAGGGTACCGTTAATAAAGGATGTATGTATGTATGGTGCTAGGGGTGACAGATATACACCTGCGACCTATAAGATCTATTGTGTCCCCCTTTTCTTGCTATATTTCTGATGATTCCTCAGACTTATAGCAGCTCTTCTAGTCCTATCTTCCTTAGAAAGTTTGGGATATCATTGGGTTTTAAATTAGGTAGTTCTTAGTTCTTCCCTTTCTATTTCGTATGACCCTAGGTATTTGACCCTAGAATTACTTAATGCCATGCATTCTGAAAGTATGTGTATTGAGGTTTTATCCTCTACCTCACAGAATCTGCAGTTTTCTTCATCTACTAATCCTAGTTTCTTCATATGTCCTCTTAATCGACAGTGACCGGTTAGTACTCCTGTTATAATTCGAAGTTTTTTCTTACTCAGGTTAAGACAGCTGTGAGATCTCTTCTGGTTACAGTTTCCCAGAAGCGTCTTCGATTATCTTAGTCCTTCTAGATCATTCCAGTACTTGGATTTTTCGCTATCCATTTTTTTCTTTAGTTTTTCTAAGATTGTACTGCTGCTGATCCCACAGGATATATGTCCTTTTAGTTTATTTTATATATATTTTATTTTATATTTACCAGACTAAGCGTCGTCGTGTGACTTTATTTCCGAAACTTAAAAGGTCCCTTATACTTCAGATCTTGTCCAAGATTTGGCAGATAAAATCCAAACACTGAAGGATTGTTTATGCCCCACTGTCATCTAATCTTGCACATAATGGCCCATCTGTTGATTTGGCTATTTTTAGCCATCATTTAGCAGGAATTTCATCTGTTTTAGGTGCTATTAATTTTATTACTACAATAATTAATATTCGACCACAAGGGATATCTATAGATTAAATACCTTTATTTGTGTGAGCTGTATTTATTACAGCCATCATTTTACTTTTATCATTACCAGTTCTAGCTGGTGCAATTACAATATTACTTACAGATCGTAATTTAAATACATCTTTTTTTGAACCAGCTGGTGGAGGAGACCCAATTCTTTATCAACATTTATTTTGATTCTTTGGACATCCTGAAGTTTATATTTTAATTCTACCCGGATTTGGAATAATCTCTGATATTGTAAGAAAGAAGAAAAATAAGAAGATTTTGGAACATTAGGAATAATTTATGCAATAATAGCAATTGGACTATTAGGATTTATTGTATGAGCTCATCATATATTTACAGTAGGAATAGATGTTGATACTAGAGCTTATTTCACATCAGCAACTATAAATATTGCAGTACCAACTGGAATCAAAGTTTTCAGTTGATTAGCTACATTCCATGGATCAATTATTAACTTTTTACCCGTTACTCTTTGATCTCTAGGATTTATTTTCCTTTTCACTGTTGGAGGATTAACCGGAGTAGTCTTAGCTAATTCATCTATTGATATTGTATTACATGATACCTACTTACTATGTAGTTGCTCACTTTCATTATGTTCTTTCTATAGGAGCAGTATTTGCAATACCGCGAAAACCACATGCAAAAAGTGATTATTCAAGGATTGGAAAAAGCACTTTGATAGGTATCTAAATATTGACAAGATAATAAATATTTTTTAAATATCTTTCAAATTGGTCTTTTAGGTATATGGTTTGTAATTTTTGACTCCATACCAAGAATTGACAATTCATGAAAATGTTTTTGTGTATTTTTTTTCTCTCCACTTCTTTCCTTCGTTTTTCTTAGACTGTGCTACTGCTAATTCCACAAGATGGTTCTGGACCTAAATATATTGTTTCAGCTCTTTTTTTGCCACCTTATCTACCAAAGCACAATCATTTCAATGGAAGCAACCAGAGAAGCTTAAATAATAAACAACACGACTTATTTGTACAAACTATATTTCTTCAGTAACTTTATTGTTGTGGACGAAATTAAGTAGTACGTCCGAAATCCCGCAACAAAGTAGAAATTGACATTTAAATATAAGATCCGATATTTTCGTCTTGCCATACAAACATTTTATTTGTTCAACGCTTTATAATTCGGAAAGACTTATAAAATAAATAACACAAAAATATGAAGAGACAACAAATCACTGCAAATATTGCACAAAATCTTTGCTCGATTGCGAAGAAGAATTTACTTTGTTTTCATTCAATTTGTATGCGTCTGGATTTCTATCTATCTACACCTACTGTTTCCCTTAAATTAATCTTGCTATGGACAGCTGTTTTATAAAACAAATAAAATAGAATTGTTGAGAAAGAGAAAAGTGAAAAGCATTCATTATTTAACGTACACGAGCTGCACCAAAAAGTTTATAATCGATATTAACTACTTTCCCGAGATAACAAGTAGAGGTAAAGGAAGATATGTTCTAATTTTACAAAGTTAAATCTTTTTTAGTCAATAATTGGTTTCCACATTTATCTGTTTTGAAAAATCAAAAGTATTTTTTTTTTCAAAATGAACTTGAATTGACAGTAATTTTTAATATTTTACTAGTATTACTTTAAAAGAAGTTCCTATTAAATTTTGCTTAGAAAACGATAATGTGTTGGTTTTAAGACACCTCCCTGGACAATCGCAAGAAAAAGGCTTTGGAAAGTTATGAGAAGACTTGAAAGGAAACCAAGAAACCAGTACACATATTTAGAAAATAATATCAGCAAATTGAAAAACTCAAAGAGTTTGTTCCAAGAATGCCCCACTTCACCAATGCTTTTAAAATATTCCTAGAAGAGACCATGGAAAGAAAAGTGTACTTTGTTTTGCGGATGACCAGATTATAATAGCAGAAGACGAAACAAAACCTCAATTACATGATAAGAAAACTGCATGAAGAATACCAAAAAGCCGGTCTTGAAATCAACTTCAAATAAACAAAATTTTTAAATACCTAAGAAGACGTAAAGTAACCTTAAGTACTTGGGATTTATGATTCCCAAAAATACCACAACAGAAGAATAGGACAAGTTTGAATGGCTATCAGACAATTAGGTACATTCAGTGATTTAGGACAAGAATATTAAGATAAAAACTAAGCAAATGATATTTAAATTCTGGTTTGGACAACCATTATGACCTATGACGTAGTTAATAAACAAAAAGAAGAAAGGGAAAATACTAGCAACAGAAATGGAGTAGGTACTTGAAGAGATAGGTACCTACTGGTATCTTACAAGCATAGATAAAGTAACGAACAAGGAGAAGAATGCAAGTAGTAGTGACATCATTAGATACGTTAAAGAAAAAATGCTTTTGTTGTATGAGCATGTCAGTCAGAAGGGTGGAAAGCAAGTGAATAAACAAGATAACAGAAGTGAGGAAGACCACGTTGTAACCCTTAAATTACCCTAGGCTAGCTCCTGAGGGTCGGGGCTTCCTTCTGAGTTTTATTTAATCCCCTCCAAACATTAATTAAAGGGCGCCAAGTACAGACACACAAATAAAATTCAAAAAATCAGTTTTAAGTTAATTTATTTCTCAATTAAGAATTAGTAAAAATTTTAATCAATTAATTAATTTAATCTCTTATCTTTAATTCGATGTCTTTCTGTCGGAGTTTCGATAGTGGTGGATCAGCACTGCCCAAGCGGGTGGAAGTGGTCTTCCTTCAAGAGAACTTCCTTAAAAATGATCCCGGGAATGGATGGTCGGCTTCAAAATGGCTGTGGCAAACAGCAATATTTTCAGTAAAAATTTTCTGGATCCTCAATAGGGCCCTTCTCAGATTTGGCATTTAATCCAGAAAGAAGGGCGAAGGTAGTCAGAAACTAAATCTAAATTTTCAAAGAATCGCAGATGAAATGGACAAATTGAAAAATCATTCCGTCTACGAAACATTATTTCTTCCCACCAAATTGGCAATCGACCTTCGCATCGGCGCGATAAAAATTGAACAGAATAAAAATATATAGTCCGTCTGGAATGCTCGAAAACGAACGTTACAACGTAGATCCTAGAGAGAAGAACTGGATGAGTCTCTGTAGGTAATGATTTTTGGGAAGCTCTGCAAAATATTGTTCCACAGCTTCTTCGTCCGACGTAAAACGCTTTCCAAGAAGGAATTGTTTCAAGTTTCTGAAAATTTAATAGCAAAAGATGCCATTTTTTCAAACATTTTATAGTAGTACCTACCTACTTCTTTATAATAAATTATTTTAAAAATTTGTTCATTCGGATAACTAGTTTTTATTTTATATATATTTTTTCTTAGGTAGGCCTTATTAAGGTCGGGACACACATAACTGCACCGTACCCGATCCGTGTGTCGGCCGTAACTTGGCCGTGTCACGGCTCGTCCGTGTAGACACCAAACTTGTCCGTAGCTTATCCGTTTTTCTACTTTACATTTGAATTTAAATTACATTTATTCTAAAAAAAATTATGAAAAACATTTTTTAATTAAAAAAAAGAAACAAAAATTAAAATCGTTTTTAGCCGATTTGGTATTAGAAACCACTGAAATAAGATTAAACTGTCATCCAAGTTACCAATGGCGGAGAGTTTTTTTTTATAAAATATGTCGTAAGTTTCTGAAACTATCAGTGTGGTTTGACATCTACAGAAATATGACATTAATAATTATTAAATTCAACCCTTCAACAACGAGCCGTACATGCCACTTACTAGGAATGTGAATTAAGTCAAGACTTCCGTTTTGAAGACTTTTTATCTACCGGTGAAACAAGATGCAGTTACGTTAGTGTTGTATTAAAAAACAAACTTTATTATTTAAATTTCTAACTTGCCTGTATCTGAGAGAGATGTAACTCTAAATTTACTTCGAGTCTGATTTCTGTCATCGGCCAAAATCGGTGAAATGGACTATATACATTAATTTTATTTAATTGAAATTATTTAAGTTATTTAGTTGGTCCTACCGGATCATTTGAATTGGTAGTTTCATCCAAAAGAGGCGAAGAATATGGTGTTGTTGAGAGTGTTGGGACAGACTGTGATGATGACATCGGTGAAAACGAAGTGAAGTTGTCTCGAATTTGTAAACATTGGTTTTGGTTACTCATAAGCTGTTTCATTTCAAACTCTTGTACTAAAGAAAAAATCTTACATTTTGCTTCATTTAGAAGTAGGTATAGGATTAGGTGACTTCGGTTTAGGTGCAATTCCACCCAAAAAAGCATCAACTGGATCTTTCACTGTATCTGTTATTTAGTTTCTTTTATTTTCTTGCTCTTTTTCAGCTATTATATATGCTATAAGCCTATTTGCAGGAGAGTCTATAGTTTTTTCTTCAGAAAATGTTTTTCGTTTGAGTGATGCTGCAGGTTTAGCAAATTTGTTTTTCTTCATGAAGACACTAGATGTATTAGATGTTGCAGATTGAGGAGTATTGTCCGTAAAAAAGCTCTGGTTTTGGATCTCAGTGGGTTCCTCATTTACATTCCTGGTATTTTGTTCATTGATTTCTTCTTGAGTGTCAGTAATAGAAGTTTCTATTTCGTCATATTCGTCTTCATTTTCATTTTGCTCTAAATTTGGCACATTGGATAGTGTGTCTCGTTCCATAATATGAGGTAACAGAAACTCAAGAGCTTTTGGTACCGCACCGTCACCATTAAAATATAAAATATTTTAATCGTGCTCGGTCCGGTCTCGGTGCGTTGATAACGCTCGGCCGTAATACGGTGATGTGTGAACTATTTCTATAACATACCATTGCGTAACTCTTCCACCGAGTGATGGACTAACACTCGGCCGACATACGGATCGGGTACGGTGCGATTATGTGTGTCCCGACCTTTAGTCGCACCTACCTTATAAGAGGATTTTTTATTATGAGAACCAAATAAATTTGGTCAAGTTATAACTAAATTTAGCACCGATTTTGTGTAAATAAGTCCAACTGTAATGTCTACTTTTTTTTATATAATAGTTACGTTTAATTTAGGCTCTTGTCACGGGTTAATTTCGCGTTAGCGACAGATCTTAATTTGTAAACAAAATCGTTGGCTTACCTTATAATATTGTAGGATTTATCGAGGCAAAACCGGTTGATTTAGGTTCGTTAATAGTAAAACGCCAACTGTTGTTTGTTATTTTCGGCCATAAAATTATATTCAGTTGTTGCTAAAATTGGTTTTGTAGTCAAGTATTATTTTTGTTATGGTTTGAAATCACTGACAGTAGTTCATCCGATCCAATCTCTCGTTGATAACTTGTATATTGTAGTTTTGCAGCCAACGTTCGGTCATATTTTTTTAACTTTGTTATTGAAATCAAAAATAAATAGGGAAACTAAGTAATGTTGGGTTATTTATTGTTAGCTAATTAAAATAATAAGATTAAATGTATCAAATGACCTCTGTTTGTTCATAAGTTGTTGGCTGAATAAGCTATGGTTATTGTCCGTATCGTAGTAGAGGCCATCATTTTTCTTTCTGAAGTGTGTCAAATCTAAGTGAAGTTTGATAATTGGGGGACCTTCTTTCTTTTCACTTCTAGCTCTTGTAGTGAACGCGTGTTAACGAGAAAATTTTTGAGAACTTAATTTGCATCCTTGTACATCGGGGACAACTTAGGTTGGATTTGCGTAATTAAGTTTAATCTGTTTCCATCGAATACTGCGTAAGAGGTATTTTCTGGATTTTGGTAAATTCGGTGGAAAATACGGCTTTGTGTCCGGCTTTTTGGTGAAATTTTCTGTTGACAGTAGTGGAGATTGGTATTTTTGAAACCTTTTGGACTACAATCGTGGTCGGAATCTGCTCAACATTGCATTTAGCAGCGAGGAAATTGTTTTTTTTTTAAGTTACCCAACTATCAGCTGGGATATCGAGTTTATCGAGAAAAGAAACCCTATTTTAAATAGGGTTTTAGTTACCGGCTACATTTTTAGTTACCGGCTACATTTTTAGTTACCGGCTACATTTCTAGTTACGAGCATAAGTCTTAGTTAAGCAGAATTTGGACTGCTGATCCTATACTTAGTACGAGTTTAAGTTATTACGATTGGTGCAAGCCTTTTGGTTCAAGAACAGGCTTGATTTTGGTACCAGTCTAAGTATTGGAGAAGCCTAGGACTGCGGAAACTTATTCAGATTAACAGATAAGCTTTAGTCTTTAGTTTTTAGTTAAAATCTATTTTTCCTTGTTTTTGTATTGCGTGTGATCACACCTTTTGATAAATTTACTTTTTTTATTGTTCGCATAATTTTTTTTTTATAAATATCAATTGTGTTGTCAGGCACGAGGCTTGACAGTCTGTATTCTAGAAATTGTTTATTAAAGAAGAGTCTAGTTGATATTTTAGTTTTATTTAGCTCACTTATCGTTATTTTCAGTTATTGTGTAATTCAATTAGAACCGTTAAATATCCAAAATTTATTTAATTATCTCCAGTGGGTGAAGTGGTGCCTGGAACATCAGGGGTTTCCGATTTTAACCGTACTAAATCGGTGGCGCACTCACTTTATTTTGGGCACTTACCCTCTACGGCTGAGCTGGGCATAATTTGCCAGTAGAGAAACCACCACCGAACTCAGCTGGAGTCGAATTTCAATTGATTAATTTATTTATTTATTTTTCTAAATTTGATTTTGTTGTTAAATTCATTAAAATACGTATCCTAAATTAAAAAAAAATAGAATCGACTGAACTTTGTGTCTACCTTAAAAATATTAATAGTAATAAATTACGGTCTATAGTAAGGTTTCAGAAGTCGGAAAAATAAGCCAACTTTATTACAGCTATTATTTTGAAACCCTGTCTCCAGAATTACCAATTTCGAAAGCACACCACTCTTTATCCTTTCATCCCAATAATTACCCTTAATGCGTACAAACCCCTACAAATTATCCCCCCAACCCGTTTTGCGATAGTCCATATCCAGTGAAGATCAAAACAATAAGAAATAAGTATCCAACAACTGAAAACCACGTTCAAAGGAACGAAGGGTTGAAGCCTCCCCTAACTAGGGCAGATTTGAAACTCCACCCCAACTTGTGTCTTATTGGCCCAACTATCCCAAAGCGCCGCCTGTGCGTAGGTGACTTTTAGGGTGAGGAGGACGGGAAGGAGTGAAAATGTGTTGGAAGGGTAGTGGGCAATGGGGTCGGTCGACTTACGACCCTTTGTTTCAAACTCCGGAAAAAATTTTAT
Organism: Altica lythri; assembly: GCA_964028335.1. Lineage (NCBI taxonomy): Eukaryota > Metazoa > Arthropoda > Insecta > Coleoptera > Chrysomelidae > Altica > Altica lythri. The sequence continues at coordinate 52,216,244 of OZ034805.1, read as the reverse complement.
GAGGGTGCTAAATAAAATATTTTCGTTTTGGGGTTTGTCTTCGAGGGGTGGGTGTTGTTTATCGCTGATAGGGTTGTTTGTACAGGGTGTGTAGTAAATTATGGCTCTGCAGTCTTATGTGGGTCATCTAATTTTCGTTCTAAGATTATGTAAGATATTTCGTAGAAATGAATTAGACAATGTTATCAGTGGATTATAAACAGCATTTTTACGTTGCTGTTTATGTAGTTAGTGATTAAATATTACATGTTCAATAACTACAATAGGAGTCTATTTTTATATAAGTAGTTATTAACTCGTCACTATCGCGGGAATGTTTGTCGGTAATTAAATTTGTTGCCTAAGGATTTTTTTATTAACAAGAATCAATGCGATGATCTTTCTAATTACAATCTTGTCATAAATGATCAATATGCTTTTTTAATATAATCTAAATTACTACTGTTCTCCAAACTAGCAGGATAATGAACTAATCGAGTATACGCACACCCGCTCACAATCACTATAATAATAATAATAAAAATAACGGAGATGTGATATTGCCAAATGGAGATATCTTAGATGCCATGGAAAATAGGGACGCCTAAAATACCAAGGGTTTCAACATGCTAAGGTTATCGACTAAAAGCAAGCCAAACAAAGAATTCGGGAGCAATTTATAAAAAGAGTAAGTTCCTTATTCAAATCTTATTTAAAGGTAAGGAATCTGATTCAATCAATTAATACCTATGCTCTATCGGTCCTGACATAGGTAGGTAGGTACCTACTCTTTTAAAGTCCTGAAATACTTAGTTAAAGACTGAAATGATACAAATTCAACGATTAACTCGAACAATGATAACAAAACACAAATGTCATCACTCCTACCGTGAAAAGAAGGATGAAGAGCTTTTACTGTCATTGTAAACCAACATCAAAGGCAGATAAAGACATTGCGAGATTTCTTTTTTAGGAAATCTCAGACATCAAACTTGCACGATATTGTAGTGAATTGCTATCCTCTAAACCTCGCAAACGCAGATATAAGCAGCAGAAGTGATTTCAGATAGCACTACATGGACGACACCACCATGACCTAAGCCAACACCACATTGGCAAGGAAGCGTCAAATAGGTGGCTTTCTGATGGCACATTGTTCCCTGAGACGAAAGTATTTATGATTGCAATTTAGGATCAAGTCATTATTACTAACAATTATAAAAAATTTGTTACAGGTGATCCAAATTGTGCAACGACCAGTGTACTAAGTGCCAACGAACAACGGAAACCATGCAGCATAGCTGTTCAACTTTAGCGGCACTGACTACCTACGCAAAGACAACAACACCAGTAGTTGACCAATAAATTTGGATTACTAAGTACATACACTTCTTATCAGAAGTAACATCCGCAGGCAGTTTTTGAGAATGCTGGATTAAAGCTCTACTACGATAGGCCTGTTGTCACTGATAGACTGGTGACGCATAATCAGCAAGGTATTGTGGTAGTGAATAAAACGACTAACCTACTTTATCTAGTTAAAGTTGCTGTGCCAAATAATAACAACGTATTGGATAAACATAACGAGAAGGTGGCAAAAATACACCGATCTTGCTATAGAGGTACAACAGATCTAGCATGCTGTGAAGATCGAAGTACCTAATACCCACCAGTGATCGTGTCATCTACAGGCTTGATCCCTAAGAGTCTCTTATAGAACCTTGATAAGCTGGGACTCCATAGAAATACCTTCATTGATATCCAGAAGGCAGTGATTCTGAACACGTGTTCCAGTGTTCGTAAATTGTACAGATTGAGCCTAATCCCGTTTGCGTTTAGGTACGCTTGAGATAGGTAAATATCACCAACATTTACTAAGTGTATAGAAGGCTTTTTTAATAACAAAGTCAATATAAGAAATAAGTACCATCGAAATTATAGATATGTATTATATTGACGAGTTTCGAAAAAGACGTTAAAATGTTACCATTAAGGTTATTCAATCTGGACCAAAATCAACAGACTTATTCTTCATGATATGAGGATTCTATATACCAAATTTCATAAACCTGTAATTTTCCGTTCAAGAATTATATATAGTAGGTACACACAAACGGAAGGAAATTTGCATTTTATACATTGATAAGATTTTGCTTTTTTCCAGGTTTGCTGTTCCTAATTGGAACGGTATCTTTGAAAACAGTGAAACCACACTATGTTTACGGGCCAAAATGAACAATTGCAATAAAAGGCTCTTCACAAGTTTCTTTTAGGGCTCGACCAAACTGTTATCAAGGGCTGTTTTTATTCCAATATAGTCAACGTCTGCATGTGAAAGATGTTTCAGCACATTATGAGGGTTCCGAGAATACCCTTAAAACCAGCCTTCAAGTTTTTTCCTAAATTTTCATCTTTCATCTATTCCATTTCATAATGTGTTCAGCAACTGGAGAAAATGTTTTTTGAAAATGCTTCTACTCTACTCTTCATTCTCCATTTAGAGTCTGCATGAGATGCTTTAAAAGTGTTGGAAGTAGGGTTATTAGATATTTCTTTCCCTGCAAGCCCGCCTTGATTGTTCGTTAATGCTTGTATCATTATAATTATAGAAATTTGTTGCTTTTGGATCTCTAAGATCAAAAATAATTTTACTAAAAAAAAAGAAGAGTGTGCGTGTAACCTTTACGCGCGATTGAAGTAAAACTTGTTGACGTACGTATAGGAAAATAAATATTTAATTACAATTCAATCATATTTATTGCCTATATACTTTACAAAAAAAAATGAGATGTTATATTTATATTATTCATTAGAAATAGGAATTTGAAAGTTATCATTATTTTTTTTATATATGAAATAATAGGTTTATGATAACTAAAATGTGAAACATAGATTTTAGTCTATAAATACCATTAATGTATTTGAAACCGTTTGAAAATTTCATAAATAAATTTCGGAAATTTAAACTCCTCCCATAGCTGAAATTATACAGTTACTTCCATCAGAATCTTCCGTTAGAATCTACCCCTAGTCGTGCCTAAAGAAGTTTTGCTTCAATAATAGGTAAACAATATTAAAAATATACACACATTACGTTTAGAATGTGTGATTTTGTAGCTGTATCTACCTTATTGTAATACATCACAACACAAGAGCCGTCGATAGTTAGATAACCATTTCATTTTGTAGCATTTTATAGCATATTCCATAAAATTTAAAATCCTGAGTTAAGTTTGTTTCCTTCACGTCTACGAAGGATCTGTTATTGGTGGTAAAAGATCAGCCATCTTGACTAGTGGTTTTATGGCCTTTATGGCTACCTAACCAAACCTAAAATAAGTATAAGAAAGTGTTAAAATATTTTGAATATTATTATTTTATGAACAAAAACGTGCAACATGCTTCTTTACTCAACGTAAAGATTCCGTATAAACAATTATTTACTATCATAATATGTATGTATGTATATAAACTTACTTTATCAAATCATAATGAATGTGGCTGTCTCGTCATTTTTTCATTTTTGTCATTTTTCTTCAAATCTTTCTGGCGCTTATAATATCCCCTTTGACGTTCACAATTTCTTTTTCTTTTTAGCTCTTTAAGTCTATAAAACGAAAATCGCTAGGTATAAATAATAGGTATAAATAATTAGGTATAAATAGTGTAATTACACACCAAAAATAAAATTTATGCATATAGAGTACCTACCTATTCACTCATTTTCAATCAATATTTTTTCATCACTTTCTTCATTAATAAATCCACATTGTTTATTCATATTTAATACAAACACTTTATACACAAAAAACTATTTATATATAAGCAATGTATTTTGATTGACAAGATGATCAGCTGTCAATTCATACAATTACAGATTTAATTTTATTTAATATAGAAGGCAAAATCGCATGAGCGCCGCAAGGATTATTTTCAGGGGGTGCATCTGCATCTACACACTATTATGATCTAATATATATATAGAATGTAGAATGATTTGGACAGCAACCGCGACGCCTTTAGTTTTTATTCAAACAATAATTTAATAAAAAAATTAAAAAAATATATAATTTTCTGGTAAATTCAGGTATTTTCTTTCATAGCAGGGGGGTGCAAGCGCACCCTCTTGCACCCTGCTGCCGGCGCCCATGCAAAATCGTGTCAGTATTAGGTTTTGTTTCCGATTTCTGTTATTAGAATGACGTCACGTCCGTTAGGATAACTTTTTTACTCCTAGTCTCACTAAAGAAGTTTTACTTCAAAAAAACAGAATATCATCTTGACCTGGATCGTTTAAGATTTGATGCTATCCTGATGCTCAGATTGTTCCTTCTAAAAAATGCATCCACAAAGTCTGATCTGGGACAAATACAGAAACCACTTTGTCTTGTTTCTTAGACATTCCAGACCTGACGACATCTATAGCATAGCATGTTGTGCTTCTGGAAGTTCTTGCATTATTTCGACTCATGTGTTCGAACATAAGTTGTAACCATAATGACAGAAACTATTTACTTTTGCATATAGCCATAAAGACTAACAATATAAAGACATAAAGCAATTTATTGCTTTTCAAAATATGTCACACCAAGATCGATACACTTTTGCATACGTTCAAACCAATTAATAAAATATTTATTCCAATCTTGAGAACGTGAGAACTTTTGGGACTTAGGTCGGGGCTATACGGTGGAGGGTCTAACAATTGTCTTTTGGGCAGCGTGAGTACAAGCATTGTCCTGATGTAGGATGATTTGCGTAGTGTGTGCTTTGTCGGAGTTTCTGGTAAACAAACGTTTATATATCAATTAAAAGTAACCGTTTTTTGATCTTCTAAAGCAATTGTTGTCACAAGACCAGATTTTGACACAAAATTTGGTACCATTTTCTTTGACACACTTCGAGAATGGATCACTTTTGTTGGTTTTTTCTCATCGTAAAAGACCCTCACAACGGACTGGCGTTTATTTTCCGATTCGTAGGAGTAAATCCAAGATTCATCGCCAATAACAATACTATAAACTTTTCTTGAGCTTCCGTTGTTGAACCGTTCCAATGTTTTTCGATACCAATTGGCGCGAACTGCTTTTTGCTCTTCCATGAGCAAATGGATATCAACATCGTAACACCCAGTTCTTCATGTAGGATCTTCCGGATCGAGGACTTTGAAATGGCCAAAGATACATCTATCTCTTAGTATGTTACACGGCGGTCATCCTTAATAAGCTGAGGAACCGCATCAAGGTTTTGCTGTATGACTGCTGTTTTGGGTGGACCTAGCCTGGATTGATCGTTAATACTGGACCGACCACGTTAAAATTCGCAATACCAGTGGAAAATAGTTGGAGCTTCATTCCTAAATACAGAAACCATTTCAGCGAGACATTGCCGTTGGGATCCTGTCCGAAAATTGTAAAAAATTATTGCTCGAAAATGTTCTCGCTTAAGATCCATTTTTCGACCGAATTGCTAATTATAAAAAATCACTGTACCTACACGACTTTTTGTATCGTAATGAAACTCTGGGATTATGTTACCAAAAGATTGAAGTTAGATTATTTGTGTCTGAAAGTTATATTGGTGGCGCTTTCTAAGCAGCCATGCCATAGCAAAACTAAAAAGACAACCCTCGTACAGTACGAGTCGTACTAATGTCTTATAGGAAACAACATACACATAATAATATTATTTAAATGAGATTGGTATTAACAATAATATTTTTCCAGTTTTACTATAGAGAATATCAAATATGTGTCTTATGTTTGTTTTAAATTAGGCTCTTCCTATGGTCTTTAGAGAGTCTTAGAGGAGCCGAAATATATTTATAATTTTTTTTATCTATTTCAACAATATTTCGGAGTTGCTCCATTCATTCGCGACAGCAAAATCTCTTATAGCAGAAGAAACCAATTGTAACGCACACTAAAGTTACTGTATACTAAAATTTAATTTAATTTAATTTAATTTAATTAGTAATCTTCGGCTAAAATCAGTGAAAAAGAGTAAGTTCACGTTTTTTTTATTATCTGTATATATTGCTTTTTACCTTCCAGGATTAAATTTTTATTATTATCTATTCATTGCAAAATTATTGTTTAGGTACTAGCTGACCCGGCGAACTTCGTAATCCATATTTCACCCTGATAGAGCCTAAATACGTTCGTTTTTAGACAAAATCGGTTGAAACAAGTTTAAAACAAATAAAAATCTACTCGGGTAGTACCTACTGATTTTTTAAATATAGGTATCCGCAACCATTACAAGAAACAAAGACGTATTTATTTAAATATTTCTTGCTATTACAAACCAATACAAAACAAACACATTAGATCTTCAATACAACATCTACCATCATAAACACTGTCAAAACACTAAAATTTAATTCATCATTAAACTGCATTCATCTATTAGAATTAAGCAATGTTTTACGTCAGTTCTTTTCACTTAAATCGAACTAGATTCCAATTTAATTCCTTAAACCGTTAGAACAGAAGCGAAAAAAGAATGAAGTTACCACGCGAAGGTAGAGGAATTTGTCGTGACCATACATTGGCCAACCTGCTTCGATCCAAATCGGCCAGAAGAAAAAATGTCATAATAGCAGGGAGATTGTTTCCCTTTGGGTGGTCTGAATGTTACATCATTGGTACAACTACTTCGAAAAACAGTCAAGCATGCCTAGATTTATAAATTCTACTCGGGTCAAAGTGATTCTGTAGATGTATAAGAAAGTGTTTAAAAAATATATTACATGAAAGTAACGGACTTCATGGGAAATTTTACTTTTTACATTTTCACATGTTTACGAAACGTATCTTCCTATTAAAAAAATAAGTACTTATACGCGTTTAGAGCGTAAACTAATAACACCGGTACACACAAAAAGTGACTTTTACTTTTGACCAGACCATTTTTTTATATGTTTGTTGATGCCCTGAATTCAAATCCGAAGTGCGTTTTGCTCCATCAGGCTTGAGTTTTGAGTAAACTGCGAAAAATCACTAAAAATCGCAAAAAAAAGTATTTTGGACTAATGTGAGCAAATTTATTACTAAGTTTAAAGCCCGTTATACAAATCTAGTGACTTTATTGTACATAAGAGATTAAAATTTTAAGGTATTTGTAAAAAAGCTCTGTAAGTAGGTATAGGTAACGCAAAAAATTAAACTATTTTCCGCTTGTATCGCACTCTTTTATCTTGCATGGATCTGAGCAGAAGATTTGTCTTTAGTTTTCTGGTTTCATTTGTTTTTCTTTTTAACATCCGGCAAAAATCTGCCATCATATTGACATCCCATTTTTCTTGATACCGAGCTTCTATGACACTTAGGTCTTGATGAAATCTTTCACCCTGATTTTCATCATAATCTCCAAGGTTTCGAGCAGAATATTCAAGATTAGAATGTAAAAAATCCAATTTAAGATTTATCAAGCAACCTAAATTTTTAAAATTTACCAGCAGGTTTTTGACTTAATTTTGGTAATTCTCACTTTTCTTATTTCACAAGAAACTTTTTCAACAAAATTTTCGTCCTTAAATAAGTTTGTGTTCCATTGAAAACCAGTAGCACTTTTATCAAGAGCTTTGACAACCTGCTTTATGAGACCAATCTTAATACGCAAAGGTGCTGGTAGTAGATAATGAAGAGGATCAATCAATGGTGTTCATATAACATGTTTAGAACCTGGATCTAAATTTGTTTTAACTGTCCCTATTTTTTGTACATCTATCTCGACTATCCCATTATCTGCTGCGATATACTTTGCAATGAAAAAGTTCTTCTGCCTCATTATTTACAAGTAGTGTCTCCATTAAACAGCATTAAAACTTGCAGATAACGGAAACCTATAATGACTCTTAGCTTTTTCGTTGATTAAATTTATTGTTAATTTCTGCTTCAGCCCTTCTAGTTTACGTTTGCTAAATTGCTCAATTTCTATTTAAAAATATGTTGTTATTATACGATTCCGAAACACAACAGCAATCGATGCAATAATATTTAGTTCCTGCTACAGTTTTTTGTTATTGCCAAGTAGTTATCATGAATAATTTTCTGTACAAGGCTAATAGAAGAATAATTGGGGAATTACCATACCATGTTTTTAAGTCTTTTTTTACATTTAAAAATTGACAATAAGGGTTAGAATAATTTCAACACTCTCTTTACTTACCAGATATAAATTCGTACGACTATGATTTCTTTCTGAACCAAAATTTTGAAAACTTTTTTTTCCAACCTCTGCAACGAAATAAGCTGCTTCAAAGAACATAAAAAATATTCTAGCAAATAAAGAAGCAGAAAATAGATATCAAACAACAAGAAGACGAAAAGAAATTGGGGAAAAGCGATTTTTTGTATCAGCAGCAAATTTCCTTAAGTGTAGAATCAACAACCCGGAGAATTTTATTGATTAGAAGGTGGCTCCAAGGGCACTTTCATACCAGTATTAATATAAATTCCTCTTTAAGTCAACTTCCAATCAATAATAATCTCCTAGTTGTGGATTCTGCACTTTTTTCTCTTCTTGGTAATTATAAGTACCAACGAGGTACTTTATAATATCGGCTTGTGTGTCCCTTTGTCCCTCCGTGTACGTTATAACTTCTAAATCGACGGATCATGAGATTTGGTACATAGAATCCTCATGTCATATATAAGACCCATATTAATTTTGGTCCAGATCGGATAACCTTGGCGTTAAAGGTTTAAGGTTTTTTGAAATCTCTATATATAAGGTATATTTCCCTCCGTTTGTGTGTACTATAACTCTTCAACGAAAAGTCACAGGGTTATGAAATTTGGTATATAGAATTCTCATGCCATAAAAGGGAAAAACACAATCGATTTTGGTCCATATCGGATAACCTTAATAGTAAAATTTTAACGGTTTTCCGAAACTCTTGTATCTAATGCATATGTATGAATTCGATGGTTTCTTACTTCTCACATTGGCTTTGTTTAGTTTCTATTCTGATAATTTTTTCTTTCTTACTTCTGCCACATTCTGGTCTTTGTTCAGAGTTTAGTTGGTTGTATCCTTCTTTGTTTCGGCTTCTCATATATTTATACTTCCATATACTTTATAAATTGATATATTCATATTTAATGCTTTATATTTTTACATTTTTCTTAGTGACATATATACCTAACAACATATTTTCAAAATTTGTAACCGATTTCATTAAAGGGCGACTCACTCCCTGAAAGTAACCGACAAAGTGCGCCCCTGACAAAAATGCATATTATTTATAATTTATACCATTAATTTGATTTAACTTGCTAAATCGACTTACCTCGCCTAATAAAATTTAACTTTTTTTCTTACTACCAATTGCCAAGCTCTAAATCAAACTATTCTGACATTATCCAGTTTTTAAATTGTGTTTGCCTCTTTAGTAGTTCAAATATCATGCACCCTAAAGTTACTATTTTAAATCTTATTCCATACAGATATGTAATTATATTTTAAAAAGAAGTAATAGATATATTAGGTATTGTTTCATATTAAAGCGAATGGAGCTACCACGGCGTTGTATTACATAACTGAAGAAATTAATATTCTCATGTGTAAGTTATGTTCTGTTTCAGACAAAATACCAGAAATATATATATTTTTCTAGAATGTTTTTCGTTTTGTTTCAGCAAAACAAGTCGTAGCTATCAGACACAGACTGTGGAAACGATCATAGAGTAGAGAGGTTGAGAGCTATCACAGAAAAGGAAGAAACGTGTGTATCTCGGGCGTGCAAAGCGTGACAAGTTGACTTTTCGAGTCGAAGCCAGCATTTTATCGTTTTAAAACGTTAACGTGCATCCGTATCCTTTATCCTCCAGTGCGATTCCGAATCATTATTTTAGTCCAGTCTATGATGGCTCACAAAGTACCTAAAATAGTACAGCAGAGTCGACAGTTCATAGCACAGAGTGAAAATTCATTTCAAGATTACTGTGGCAAAGAGGGTTTGGTTTCCTTTTGATGTCTTCTGTATTTCCTGGGGCCACAAGGTTAAAATACTATCCAAATTTAATCTTCTTACTAATTCTAGATAATTAATCCTATACAATAGTAATCATCAGCGTAACCAGTGTTTTAAACCACAGGGACCAAAGTTTAAAAATCATATGAGATCCTGCTGACAGTAAACCTGTATGTTTTTCACTTAAGATTAAAATGCAATTAATGACAATTAACACAATTTCAATGAACTAACTAAGAAGTACACTTCTGACCAGATTGTTAATAACTGCTTTTAACTAAATACTTAATTTTTAATGTAAAATAAGCGTTCTTCAAAAAGTTAAGATTGAGATATCACTTAAATTAAATATTATGGTTACAGCCACCTCACGTTTGTTGGGGGGTACATTAGATTAGATGTTTATTGGGTTGGCTGTTAGCCTGTATCACTGCGACCTTTGCAGATCTATTGTGACCACCCATTATCTCAAGAATAGGATTAGAGAACCTTGTCCAGCCCTGCCCTCTTAATGAGACTTAATAGCCTTGACAGTGGCCACTCCGCATAACTTGGGGCAGCCGGTTTCTCCTCTCCCAGTACTAGATACCGCGTCCTTGCAAGGCCTTTGCATTGGCATAGGACATGAAATGCGGTCTCCTCCTCCTCTTGGCAGTATCGACAGATGTCTTCATCTGCTAAGTTCAACTGACTCATGTGTTTCTTGAGCCGACAATGTCCTGTCAAGAGCAAGAGACTGACAATCATTCTGACATCGTTTCGCCTTTGTGATAGCAGCTCTGCAGTAAACTTCTCCGAGTGTCCCTTTATGAACTGTTTGCAATGCAATGCAATTAATGACAGTTAACACAATTTCAATGAACTAACTAAGAAGTACACTTCTGACCAGATTGTTAATAACTGCTTATAACTAAATACTTAATTTTTAATGTAAAATAAGCGTTCTTCAAAAAGTTGAGATTGAGATATCACTTAAATTAAATATTATGGTTACAACCACCTCAAGTTTGTTGGGGGGTAAGGGGTACTTAATAGGAAGAGCTTTGACTTGGATTACTCCAGGCTCCAATTTTTATAAAATGAATATAAACTATTCAAAATTAAGGCTTTATAAACCTATCACAGTTCTGATTACATCCGGTCCAAATTTTTCCTTATCTTTCTTTCCTAAAACATAAAAGGGAGAGAAAGACAGATTAAATAAAACACACTGCTAGAATTTGTATTTTTGCAAAGAATTTTATACGATCCCAAGTTTAATAATGACTAGGGAGGTAAGGAGAACAAATCCTACCTGGCACTCCATTCGTAACCTCTTTTTAGTTGAGTAAAAGCTGTGAATTTTAATAGTTTAGTGAAAAAAAAATTTAGTGGCTCTTTATATGTCATCTGCACTTTAAAATCAAAAACTGTTTTAATAAAAATAAACTATGTAGAATTTAAGCTTTATAAACCACCAGGATATGGTTTTGGTCATGTATGTGTGTATAGCGTTAGCAGGCCCTTTAGGCCCATTGCTGGATAGATAATTTTCATCGTTTTCCATTCTTTGCTGTCAGCTTCTAATCTCTGATTCTGAACTCTCTGACATCTTCCATCACTGTATCTATACATTTCTTTCTTGTCCTCTGTCTATGTTCTTGCCCTCAGGTGCTCTCCAACCAATATTCTAATTTTTCGCCAAATATGCTGCGAAACATGTTTTTTTCTCAGGCTTCCAATCTATTCTGTATGGTTTTATTCATAGTCCAAGTCTTGAAACCGTATAGCATTGTGGGCCTAATTATAGTATTGTATATACTCTTATTTTTGTATTACGCTATATTTCTTTAGCTTGAATTGTTTTGTTTATAGTCTTAACTGAATTTGTGATTCTTCTTTGCATGTCTGATCGATAAGTATAGGTACCCAGATACATATTTTCGTCCACCCAATTAAATTCTATAATTCTACCTGTGATCCTTTCTACACCTCTAATTTAAAGTGTCCCCTGGTGTTTCTTCCCCTTTTACTCACAATTTTCATATATGTCGATTCATTAATATTATCTTTCAATCCAATAGTTGAAACAGTCTTTTTACCGTATTTGTCAGTTCTTCTTTAGATACTTCTATAACAAAAATAGAATTGTTTTTTCTTTTCTTTTTTTCTGGTCTCATTTTGCTCCAATGTTCTATTAACTTCTTCTTTCTATTGCTCTCTACTTGTCTCCACTGCAGATCTTTTTGCAACTGCTTCTCTTTTAAGAGTGTCTTTTATAATTTACCTGTTTTTACTTTTTTTTATCTTAATTTAAATTTTGATATTTTTTTACTATTTTTATTCAATTTCTAATTAATTTACAATTTTTTCATGACAACCTTTTTCAATTATATAGTCCATTTCACCGATTTTGGCCGATGACAGAAATCATACTCGAAGTAAATTTAGAGTTACTGTTACGGTTTAGATTTGTGGATTTATCACTTGTTTCAAAAACAAGTCCCCACCATCCTGGTAAGTTTTAAAAGGCACACAAAATATTGCCAATATGATATCGGTGCTATTTCTTATTTTAGGCTTTTTTTGTTTTATGTTCCTGAATAGTTATTTTTGATTATCCAAAGTTACCTCTACCTATTGGGACCCCTATTGATCTTTTCCGCCGTAGAAACAGTACCTTAACAATTTGGATAGATCAAACCCCACATTCTCGGTTGGAATATCACCATTTACTTAAGTAAGATCTTTCTTAATATTCCCTCCAGCGAACCAAACAGAAGATCTACACTATTAGAATCTATAAGTTTTATTTTTTTTAAGAAAGAACTAACTGTACACCTTTTAGATCTAAAGGGGAAACAAATTCTGTAACACACCATTCAAGTATCAAATAGTTAATAAAAATTGATATACTAAAACCACACCCTACTCTCCGATTTATAATATTTGAAGCTAGCCACAGTAAATTATTAAACGAAATTTTATTCGTATCATTACATCTCTCTCAGATACAGGCAAGTTAGAAATTTAAATAAGGACGTTTGTTTTTTAATACAACACTTACGTAACTGCATCTTGTTTCACCGGTAGATAAAAAGTTTTCAATACGGAAGTCTTGACTTAATTCACATTCCTAGTAACCGTCATGTACGGCTCGTTGTTGAAGGGTTGAATTTAATAATTATTAATGTCATATTTTTGTAGGTGTCAAACCACACTGATAGTTTCAGAAAGTTACGACCTAATTTAGAAAAAAAACTCTTCGCCATTGGTAACTTGGATGACAGTTTAATCTTATTTCAGTGGTTTCTAATATCAAATCGTTCAAAAATGATGAAATGGACTATATTAATGAAAACTCAATATATCTGTAATATCTATAGATAAGAAAAAAACATTCCAATACAAAAATTTTACAAAATCCTATGTAATCTAAAAATGACAACTAAAACTAGCAACGAATTTCTAAGGGGTAAATCACATTCCCAGAATTCTACCGAAAGAACCTGTCTCCGAAGAAAAATACATATCCATATTAAATATTTTAGAATAAATTTTTGACCATAAGAAAAAGATTGATAAAATTTTCAATTCAAATGTCGATAATTTAACTGAACACAAGTCAGTTACAGTTGAGTCCGTGGTTCTTTACCCGTGCGTCATCATTTAAAACATACGAAGTAAGTCGGAAATTGCAACTTAATAACATGCGGTAGCTGTTTTGTCTGACGTTTCATGCGTGGAAGACAATGACGCTAGATTAAAAGTATGTGTTTTATCTCGCCAGGTATTCAGTGACGCACGGGTAAAGAACCACGGACTCAACTGTAAATGGAAGCGCCAAAGTGTAAAACAACCCCGCTTAAAAAATAACGTAACGCCGGCACTGTACTTAAATCATTTCGAATCAGCAAACGTGTTTTTTTGTTAAATATATTAAGAGATTTTTAAATAATAATTTAATATTGAATTTAAAAGCGACTTTTACACGGCCTAATAATAGTCTAGCGCATTACAATCGTCGCAATCGCGAGACTCGCAATTAGCGTAGTCGATGTGAACCACAGCGTCGCTCAACCGTAAAATGCAATCTCATTTTTCTTCTTTTCGTCTTATTCTTCTTCTTTTCTGCTTTATAAACGATCTTGGACTTTCGGATATGCGGACATCGTTTCATTTTATATCTTCCTGAAAGAACGATTCACCGATGATGAGCACTGGAAACGAGGCTGTTTCGCTTTAAGGTTTGTTTAAATTAGTAGCTAGCACCTCCGGGAGGTCGTTAGATAATTGTCAGAATATTCAGTATAACTCAATACTTTTATTTCAACGATAATCAAAATTCTTCGTATTATAAGTTCTATTGTAATAATTAATTTAAATAATTCACATAAAAATATAAATATTTAGGGATATAGCTATATTATTTGTATTTTGTATATTCTGTTGATTTCAATATTTTTCTAATGGTATTTGGAAAAAATTCATGTTTTAGTTCAGGAATTGCTTGTAGTAATTTTTAAAACTTGACTTTTCCAAAACAAAGAAATGTAGTCTAAGTGTGCGGCCACAACGGAGCGCCGACCATCGCTCCGACCATAGCATCGCACCATAGCTCCGCTCAACAAAAAAATAAACACACAATATTAGATCTATGTGGTTACGTCGGAGCACCGACCATCGCTCCGCGCATAGGGTGGAACGAAGGTCTGATGCTTAGTGCCAGGGTAAAAACTTAGCTTAGTATTTTTTTGACCCTCGACCATGGTACTCGTTTAGAATATAATTAAAAGTTTCTTTTTTTATTCTCATGTAGTCAAAACACGATCCGGATCTTTTCCTAAATATTGATATGAATGATAAAATTCTCCATACAACATACGTTTTTTGTTTAAGGGATGCACTTTCGTCTTTTAAAATCCTTTATATAGGCACCACTTTTTAGCACTTAAACTCAAAATAATATATTCCTCGTCCGAAGAAGAGGATGTCGAAAAATCCATGTTTATATAGGATCGGTCACACTTTAACTGGCGCAAGAGTGCGATGCTCCAGTCCTCGATGTGACCACGGGTGCGCCTGGGTCAGAGCGAGGGTCAGAGCAAAGGTCCAGGGTATTATCCTATGGTCTAGGGTCGATGGTCCCCGTTGTGTCCATACCCTAACGGATCTGCGCGCCCCAATTATGTTTATAAAAAAATTTGGTATTGATGTGTCAATATTTGAAAAAATTTTTGATCTTCAATGTAGTGTAAAAAATTAAATAATTTCTTTAAAATAAAATATAAAAACGGGATAAAATCTAAATTAAATTGATATCAGTTGTAAAAAAACAATTAATGTATATAATTTTAAGTTAAATGTGTTTTTCTTGTCTTAAAAAATTAAGCATAATTAACAAACATATTTCTCTTTTTCTAGAGTTCACTGACTTAACATTACATGCAGATATCTATGGATTCACACGTATACGTAATTAAAGTGTTTTAATCAGAAAATGCTTAGAAAAAAATTAAAAATCATGAAAAATTTAAAAATTCAAGAAAAGCTAAAAAAATATTGAAAAAATGAGAAAAATCATTATAAATAAAAATGGTCCAGGAAAGTTAAAAAAATCTTGAAAAATTGTTATAAAAAAAAACAAAAAATAGAATGATTCCGCGGCTCCCCCCTTATCGACGACTCTGTTACTACATAATTTTGGAAATTCCATGACGTGAATAACTATTCCTAATTTTTCAGTCTGTGTATTTATTATTTTGTTATAAAAGCTCTTGCCCCCTAAGGCTGACTCATAATAATGAAGGGAACCCCACCGCTTAACGAAGATTGCGAGAGGGGCTTTTAACAAGGCAAGTAATACAATACTCCTCGAAGATTGGAACTTATACAGTTTCCACCGTAGGGAATACCAGAAAGTCGTTAGACAAAACAGAGAACGACATGGAGAATCTACTGTGAGGAAATCGAGAGCGTTAACAAAGGATTCATACCGAAGAATTGGTACAATTAAGAAACAGAAGGGTGGCCAAACCACCAACCTGGAAGAAGGTCTTTATCTATTGCAAGAAATATACTTTCCCGAATCCGATGCCACGGTAGAGGCAAAGTGGGACGAGGAACACCAAATACCCTTGGCAGAGGACTGGCACATTGCCAGACTTATTGATACGGAGGACAAAGTTAAATGGGAAATATCTAGCTTCTCACCCTTTAAATCACAAGGACTGAATGTAGGTTATCCAGCTCTACTGCTGTGGGGTCTGGAGGAGCTCCTTTCTCGCCTAGTGCAAATATTCAGAGCTTCTCTAGCCCTAAATTATATACCGAAGATACGGAGAGAAGTAAAGGTTGTCTTCATACCAAAACCTGAAAGAGTGGATTAATCCATTCCAAAATCTTACCGACCTATTAGCCTAACATCATTCTCATTCAAAACGCTAGAAAGGCTAAATGAAAGGTACATAAGCGAAACAGTGGTACAGCGAAATCCACCGATACGCCCGTACATCATATGGTTGGTCAGATGGTGCGGTCATTGGCAGAAAAGAGTCTACCCTGGGTGTATTCATAAATATCGAGGGAGCTTTCGATAAAACCACATTCTCTAAAATAATGCACTCGCTTACTGCCCGAAATTATCTACAATAGGAAACGGGTGGATTCTCATCATTCTCTCCATGCATGCAATAGAAATAATACAGTTAAAAAAGCAGATATATCTTATGAGCAATGCTGTCAAACCATAGGACAGACCTGGGGATTATCCCCCAAGGACACCATATGGGACCTCTAAATGCAACCGCATTGCGGACAATTTAGCAAGCAGAGCTTGGGCTATAAATATGTTAGCCTCGCCCATCTACCTAGCGTACAATGTCCGCTGTCGTGGATTTTTTCAAACAACATTCTCACCAAAACTTTATACAGTGCTGGGATACAATACCATCAGGTCACTGCCAATTGCGACAACATCTCTTTAGGATGAAATTACCAGAATCGCCCCTATGCAGAGGTTGCGAACAATAAGACCAAACAGTAGAACATGTACTTTATGACTGCTCTGCTTTTTCTAAAATCAGAAGATCCAGGTTGGGCTTACATCTGCCAGTGTCAGGAAACCCCCTCGAAGTTCCCTTCACCTGTTTTAAATCTTTAGGCCTGATGACAGCTTGAGGTGTGGATATCCCTATACACGAGAGGATGCACAATAGGCCGTATGTGGCCTTAGTGCCGGCAGAGCACTTGCTCGCCCCTCTCTAATAATCCATATCCAGATCTAGATTCTCTGGATTGCGGAGAAATTCAATAGATGGCGTTATATTGCGAGTCCTAACAAATACAGCTAGAAGTAATATTTGGATTTGTCTTCGTATGATGAGTATTAAAATATTATTTTTAAAAAAGTTGTTGAAAGTCTCGGAAACCTGTTAAAAAACATTAAAACAGAAAAAATCACAAAAAGTAGAAAAAAGATTATAAAGGATAAAACAAGACACAAAAACAAGAAAAATTTAAAAAAAAAAGAAAGAAAAATGGTAAAAACTAGTAATTAAAATAAACTGAAAAATAACCCAAACAACAGAAATAAATAAAAAGAAAATATCATAAAAATTTTGAAATATTTGAAATATTTTGCAAAATCGAAAAAAAAAACTACTAAACAATGACAAAACCGGAAAAATTACAATATACAACGACAAAACAGTAAAAACCTGGATACAGATAAAAATATTCGATACAATTGACCAAAATAGAAATCAATTGAGAAAAAATCGTATAAATTGTAATAAACGGAAAATGAGAAGAAAAATCATTAATGTATTTGACGGTACAAAGTTCGCCAGGTCCGCTAGTTGGGTAATCAGTTAAATAAACCCCTGTTTGCAGTACAATTGATATGATATAACCCAAAAAGTACTAATTTATTTAAAATTCGTTTACCATCAGTAACACTGCAGATAGTTCATTTTGTGAAATACAGTTCAAGAAATATCTCTTTACTTTATCAAAATTTTAGCCATTTTACAGATCTGATCGGTGACACAAGATTCTAGAATACAATATTAAAATCCTGCGAGACAGAGGCTGTCTCTTGAATTAAACATTGTTAAACCTTTGTATAATTCAAGGTGTCGGGTTTGGCAGGATAATGTAAAATTTTAATATGAGAACAATTTACATTATTGGAGAAATAGAAGTAGTTAAAAAATAATAGTAGTAGGTTTTTAATCAAGTTTAATTACGTAAATTAAGTATACTAAAAGCTTTTTTAGAGAAATTTTGGAGTTTAACTTTTTCTGACAGCAGCTGTTAGCCTATATCACTGCAACCTTTGCAGATCTATTGTGAGCACCCATTATCTGTGGAATAGGATTAGAGCACCTTGTCCAGCTCTGCCCTCTTAATGAGACTTAACAGTATTGGCCACTCCGCAAAACTTGGAGCAGCCGGTTTCTACTCGTAAGATAAAAATTGTCAGGATCAGATGAAATGTAAAAATGAATTTTTTTAAATTTAATTTGAATTGAACAGAATTTAAAATGAATTGAATATTAATAGAGTTGTTACAGTTATACAAATACAAAAAAATACATAGAAGAGGATATACACCCAGACCTAGAAACCGGAGCAGTGGAGGAACCATAACAATATAATATGTAAATACCTATTTGTTCCTTATTTCGTTATGAATAAGTAAAAAGGATAAAAATAATCTGCAACTGAAGTTAAAATATATACTTAAAGCCTATTAAAAAATAGTTTTACTAATTTGTCATTCAATTTAAAAACATGAATTATAAAATGTATAAAAATAAAAAGAAAACATTATTGATAGTCGAATGCACTATTGCAATAATTTTTATCCTCGACCGTGGCCGAGACGTTAACTATTATCAATATTATTTATAACTATACCTCACTCACATTTATGACCTTGTTTTCTCCATTCGCATTCATTATTTATCTATTCCAAACCAACTAGCAACCGACGAAAAATGCTAATCAGAATGGCAACAATGCCAAGCTATTTACATTGACCGTAACTGATATTACAAAATAATGTTTTACAAAAATCTGAGTTTACACACATTTTATTTGTGGATATACGGTTGTGTTACAGTGGATTTAACATCTAGTAAGTATATAGAATAAAATTAAATTGCAATAGAAAAAAAGGGTGTTCATTATATTATAAGCACGACTTTGTAAGCAATAGGTTCGCTTAGCGCACGCAGTTCTTATGCAACTTAACATTAACTTTATTGTGAACTAGCTTTACCCACGACTTTCTTTCGCGTCAAAATTTAGGTGAGAATATTACCTGATCTTACAGGCATCGCATAATATCATAATAAACTTACCTGCTCTCTTTCATTAAAACTATTGCTTTTAGTCAACTCGAATATCAAATTATACATCTCTGCATTAAGCAGAGAAACATTCGTACATTTAATACGCCGATCGGGTTGTCTGCGCGCTTACCGCACTCCATGCTGTCGAACTTCCCATGCGTCGTGTCCAACTGAAGCGCTTTTAGCCTAAACTGAACTCTATTAATCGTATAGATCTGTGCTCTATTTTACTTGGTACATATTACGGGACTAAAATAAATTAACGTCTTTGCTTGTTAAACGATTTAAATAAAAAAAGCAGAAATGTTAAGTGATGCCCATAACAATATATTCCTGGAAATTGCATTCACATTGGACCAAAGCCGTTTCAAAGATTAGCGTTAAGAAACATATTCACTTACAGACATACAGAAAAACTGACTAATTAAAAAAACAACATTGTTTTGGGTTCTTTTGCGTATATAAAGGCCCCCTTAGTATATATTTGCCATGTACACACATCGATCAGTTACAATTTACAATTCTTGGTTCTTTTTAACAACAGCAACAAATCTGCTAGTTGTGGTCTTAGCGTCTATACACACGAACCACCAGTGTCCGACACAGGTGGCGACCACCGATAGCAATGCATTGTTTTAAACGTACGACTACAGACGAGCCACTTTGCGGACCACACCACTTTTAGCTGCTCGGCTGCCGCTACGCTAGTGTCCTACCCTCGCCACCGGCCGGGCCACTTTCCTATATCTTGAAATTGTTTGATCATAATAATGGAGAAACATTTTAAATGCAATACTGAGGATTTTGTAACTGCTATTGAAGGAGAACCTTGTATACCCGGCTGATGCACCCCCGGTGGCAACCACCGGTGTCGGACACAAGTGGCTTCATGTGTAAAGACTCGCCCGACCGGTGGTCGCCACCGGTGTCGGACACTGGTGGTTCGTGTGTATAGACGCTTACTGGGATCCGTACAACCTCAAATATTCGAGCACAATATGGGTAATACAAAGAGAAAAAATTAAATTTAGATGCTATCACTACCGTACCTCTAATCTTTATTGATCAAATATTACTACATGCACTAAAATCCGACGAATCAGGATAAATCTTGTTTAATTTTTTTCTCTCTATCTTATTCGTATCGTGCTTGGAGCTTTGAAGACAGCATGCTGTCTTTTTGGAGTTTTTCGTGAATAGGTACTCAACGTTTGTTTTCTCGATTGCGTTACTAAAGCACTAAAAGCAAAAGTATCTCAACCACTATTTTTTAAATTTAGAAAGTATTTCTTTGGTGGAAGACTGCAGAGCATATTAACAGTTATTACTCGCGAAAATGTGACAGCTGTAAATGAAAGTGTTCAACAAGAGCAAACAACATCAACTAGGCACCGTTCACAACGCTGTTTTTTTTTTAATGGATGCTTGGAAATGAAGAATAATTTTCCCACAATCATCTCTTTAGATGAGCTTCATTTTTATCTGAATGAACATGTTAACAAGCAAAACTGTCGGAAATGGGGTTCGGAAAATCCTCATGTGATTCACGAAGATCCATCCACTCCATGCTCAAAAAGTCACTGTCTGGTGCGGGTCTTGGGATAGAGGAATCATTGGTTCCTTCTTCTTTGAAACTAAACGTAAACAGTTCACAACAGTGAATTCTGAACGTTATTAGGCCATTATTAGCCAAAATTGAATGAATTGGATGTAAACGAGCTTTGGTTCCAACACGTGATTCAATGGACTTTTTGAGGAACAAATTTGTTGAAAGTATAATTTCAGGCAACACTGATGTGAATTGGCCTGCAAGATCATACGATTGATTGATCATACGTTTTGAATTTACTAAAGAGTAAAGCGTATGGAATTCCAGATCTTAAACGCTACATTCGGTATGAACTTAAGGCTATTGATCCACTGTTGATCCAAAAAGTCTTCAAAAAACTTTTATTTCCAATAATAAGAATTCACGAATATTGTTTAAATTCAGAAAAAACTCGACGATTGTAATATGAACAATATTTCATGTTACGTGGTATTTGTAATGTGTTAAGGCGCGTAACGCGTGTAGATTTGTTTAATGGGATATTTTTTATCAACGATTACGATTTTTCAAGGTCAAATGCACTGACATTGAACTTGAACCAGCTTCGTGGCTGCCAAGTGTGATAACAATTGCATAAATTCATTTAAAAATATTTTTCTATCTGTTTGCATGAAAGCATGTTGTAATGTGATGAGGACGCAAATATTTGATTATCTTTGATGAAAGTTTTGTTTAAAAGCATTTTTTTTGATAATATATTTAAAAGTAAATAGATACATTTCGTAATAATTTGTTTACGTCAGTTGAAATTTTATATGCCTATAAATAAAATTTATTTTTAAACAATTTCAAAATTTGTTATGGTTATTTTTTTTTCACTTTTACAATACACTAGTCATTATCGCAAAAAAAGTGTTTTGGGACAAAACTCTAAAAGCACCGCTAGTGTTATATTTTAAAAAACAAAATTAATCCAAAAAAAACTTTTTCAGCTTTGTTTTTTTGGCCGGCTCAAAGTATCAACTAAGATCTTTGGATAATAATTTTCTTTACCGCATTTTAAATGCAATCTTTTATTATTTTACTAGTCTATCTTCGATTTTTATATAACTTGGGGTAAATGCCGAAAAATCGTTCCAAAAGTCACTCAGAACGTGCGATTTCTATTATACTCTTACCAGATGACTTCTCTCACCACCTTGTATGTATGTACGTATATATGTTTGTATATTTGAGCAAATTAGGAGTAACAGATACACCTGCAACCTATAACATTTATTGTGTCCCCTTTTCTTGCTACAATTTTGACGTTTTCTTATAGCAGCTCTCAAGCCCTATCTTTCCTAGAAAGCTGAGGATATTGTTGGATTTCTAGTTTGGTAGGTCTTTCTTTTCTATTTCGTCTGACTCTAGGTTTAATCCTCTACCTCACAGATTCTGCACTTTGCTTCATCTGCCAATTTCTTCATGTGTCCTTTTATTCGACAGTGCCCTGTTTATATTCCCGTTATAATACGAAGGTTCTTCTTACTAAAGTTTAGACAGCTGAAATATTTCTTCTGGTTATAGTTTTCCAGGAGCGTTTTCGATTGTCTTAGTTCTTCTATATCGTTTCAGTACTTGGATTTTTCTCTATCCAATTCTTTCCTTAGTTTGTCTAAGTCTGTACTACTGCTGATTTCACAAGATGATTCTGGTGCCAAGTATGGGGTTTTAGGTCCTTCTTTTGCCAGCTCATCTGCTATTTCATATGTGTGCTGAAATCCATAAGTTTTATTTTTTTCTAGTTCATATAGTTTGCCTAGAAATTCCTAAACCATCTTTGAATTTTGTGCGAGTTCAGAGCTTTGATATCTGTTTGATTATTTGACATGATTACAATCTTTTGTTTACAATATATCCTTTCGATATTAAATTCTACACATCTTTTAATGGCTCGGACTTCCGCTTAAAAGATGCTTGTGTATGCACCCAGGCTATGTAAGGATTTGGCTCTAGGTCCAAAAACCCTGCTCCTGTTCCTTTATCTGACTTGGAGCAATCCGTATATCATTTTATGGTATTTTGGCTTAGCTTCAATATGGTATTTTTGTTCCATTCAAATTTACTACCCAGTTTTGTGATGAATTTTCTCACAAAGTTAAATTTCTTTGGCATGTCATCTTGGGACATTTTCCAAGTTTGATCAAATTGAAGTGATCGAGGTCTTTCCTTGGTTATTCTTTCTTTGACCATTCTATATATTGGTTTCTTTCTCACACTTTTTACTTGAGTATGTAAAGCAGAGATATTTAGAATTACTTCAATTGCAGCAGTATGGCATGTTCCGATTGTTCCAGTGATGCATAAACACGCTAGTCTCTGAATTTTCGAGAGGTTTGTCCTCATAGTAGTCAGATTACCTCTCGTGTCCCAAGCTACTGCCCCATAAGTGATTATTGCTTTCACTATTGCTGTGTACATATATTGCAATATATTTGCGTTACAATCCCAATTCTTTCCAGCAATATTTCTGCACAACATGAGGGCTTTTGTAGCATTGTGTATTATTTCGTTTTCGTGTTTGTTCCAGAGTAACCTGTTATCTAGGGTTAGCTTTAGATATTTCTGCACACCATAAGGGCTTTTAAAGCTTATTTCGTTTTCGTGTTTGTTCCAGATTAACCTGTTATCTAGGGTTAGTCCTTGATATTTAATCTCTGTGTTCCCCTCAACGATATTTCACCTAAGTTGATGTTTTTAGGATTCTTTTTTTTTAAAGGTTACTAATGTGGTCTTGGTGTGCTTAATATTAAGTCCCACTAAATCACACCATTGCTTTGTTCTGTTTAGTCCAC
Organism: Altica lythri; assembly: GCA_964028335.1. NCBI lineage: Eukaryota > Metazoa > Arthropoda > Insecta > Coleoptera > Chrysomelidae > Altica > Altica lythri. Next base: position 52,192,562 of record OZ034805.1, on the reverse strand, counting down.
TCTTTACTATGTCACACAAAACATTTTCATATTTCTCTCTTGCGAGGATAGCTACGTCATCGCAATACCTAGTTCGGTCAATTGCCAGTGTAAGCTGTCCAAGGTAAGACTCCACATGAGTGGGAAAGCAACTCCTTCTGTGACCAACCTCTGGTCGTAATGATGGAGATAGTGTCTTGACCTATCTTCATTTATGCAATTCTTGTAGACAGTAATTGCGACAACCAGGTGGAAGTCGTGCTATCGATTCCTCTTTTGACAGCCTTATGTGGAATATTGTCAAAGGCAACCTCTATGTCTAAAAAGGCACATACCACGGTTTTTTTTTGTTTGGAGCGTCTTTGGATTTTATCAAGCCGGTCAGATTTGCATGATGACGAGGGAGCAGTGGCCCTTGTTCCTGGACTTCTAATGTAATTGTCTACAGCTTTTTTCTGATTGGTTTTAGGGATTTGGGGTACGTGGCGTCTCGTTTTCCTGCCTTTGGAATGAAGTTGATTCTGGCCCTCCTAAACACAGCAAAAGTTTAGTCGTTTTTCCTAATTTTCTCAGATGAAAACCAAGCTAGAGAGTATTAGAAAAGGTTTTTTTTATTTGGAACTAAAGTTCTATTGATATTATTGCGATCGAATAACTACTTTTTTCTCTAAAATAAAAAAAATTAAAAGTCGCATTTTCCAAGGTTTTTCCGACCCTACGGCTATTTTTTGGATAAATTTTGGTTTTTAATTAATTCGAGTTATTTAGTGTTGCCGTTTTGTTCGACCAAATTCTATTTAAAATATGTATGCTAAATACAGTACGAAACAAAATATATTCAAACCTGTTTAAACCAAAAAATGCCATGACTAATTATTTTAACAGACAAGATTTTTAAGATTTTGTATCTAGCCACTAAATGAAGCAGCAGACCATAAATAATGTTTTTTATACACATTGTAAATATTCTCAAGTTATGGTTTTTGCAGAACATTTTTTTGATACTTGTAATTTATTTTGGGGTTTTTAAGGTTTTTTAATAAATTCCATCTTAACCATTTTTTCCTATTTCTTTCAGAATAGTCAAATATTTTCACTTTATTTTAATTTATAATTGTTTTCGAATTTATTAAGATTGCTTTCATTTATTTCTTTTTTTTTATTTGATAGAGGTGTTGAGCTAGATGATTCTATTAAGTTTATATTCAAATCGCCTTGGTACTTTTTCTAATATGTATTCGGAAAAAATATGCTTTTAGTTCCTTAACCGCTGATTTTTGAATGTTTGTTCGCGCATATCATTAAACTAATAGACCGTTTTGATTGAACTTTTTTTTGTGTGATAAAAGAATTTTGTGAGATGGTCCTATTAATTTTGCTTTTAAATTTCTTTATTTATTGATCAATAATCTAATCAACAATATACTATATTGTTTATATCTCAAAATTTTTGAAAAACTAATTAAATCACATCTACTTTCTTTTTGCTAAAATACAATATTTTGAATAGCAGTCAGTTTGATTGAATCCTTTCCCGGTTACCGTACTGACGATACTATTATAAATTTAATCTATAATGTTTATAATTATTTGGATTCTTGAAAACCATGCATAGATGTGTTCCTTGATCTATCAAAAGCTTTTGATTCTGTAAATCACGATTTATTCCTATAAATCTCGACGAATGACTTAAATGACAGAGTACAAGTAGTAAGAATATTTAATACTTTAAGTCAGGAACGGTCTACCATTTGTGGAACACCCCAAAGAACAGTAATCAAACCCATCCTATTTTTTTATAATGTAACGGGTTAACCGAATAAGCAAATGACATTTACTTAAAAGACTATTTTTAGGTTATGTTTTAGTGACGGTTTTTCAGATTATTCTAAGTTCTTCTAGAATGTAGCAATTAGGTTAGATCATGTTTCTTGAAAATTCGTTTGTAATATATAAGGGGATGTATTAGCAGTTAAAGGGAGTTGGAATAGTTTATTTTTATTGTAAAACTTTTTAGACCTTTTCCAGTACAGTGAATCTGTTACAATTTTGGTAAATAAATTATGTTAAAGCCCCATAAGTTTTTCAGTACGTTAATGATTGACAACTTCCCAAGAAACGTTTCTACATGTCCTAATATTATATTGAAATTTAAAACCATGGAGACCAGACAAGGAGTACGAACTCCATGTATGCAAATAGGGCTACTAAAATAAGAGGGCGCTGGTGTTCCATTTGTACCAAGATGACGACCAATGAGGACGTAGTTTGAAATCAAATAAATAATTTTTAATTATTTCATTATTCATTTATTTACACAATGAAAAAAATAGTTCGATCATTCAGATATAAATAATAAAAACCAATTTAATAATTCACGATTAGTGGTGAAAAAAGTAAACCTAATATGTACGATACCGTGGACAGATTTTGGCAATTCCCCCGGTCGAGTGCGTACTCCTTGTCTAGTCTCCATGTTTAAAACCACCAAATACGTTGGGTTTATAGTCAATGGAATCATTATACATTTAAAAAGTTGAGACATATTTTTAGTTTAAATCATATCCGCTGGGTGCGTAGGATAGGGTGGGAGAACCACGAATCGATCGCAGCGCTCACCGTGGCTAAAAAAGGAACTTACGGCGGATGATTATGATTAATCTCTTTTTACCTGCTTTTTACTAAGGATTTTACATGGATTTCACTTATCCATGTGTCCATTTAAAAAGTAAATAAACCTTCGTCACGAAACCTGCTGTACAGTCAACTGCAACAACAATGGCAAAAATAGTGATCAGAAATTCTATAAATTTCCACAAAAAGTTGGAAACGAGAACAACGTGTGAAGTAGTGGATAATCGCTATCAAGAGGAAAAAGCTAATAAGCTAACTTAAAAAGCAACATTTTAAATATTTGCTATATTTAGTATTTAGTAGATAGTAGGTAGATATGTTGTAGGAATCATCACGTTTTATTTTTACGTCTTGCACATGTTAAGCCAAAACTAATTCTTTACCTTTGTTGGTTGTTTGAGGTTGGAAAGTTATGTCGTGAGTGATTGCTTGAAAAACAGTTTTAATTATTAATTTGGCCATGTTTAACTGAAAATACACAAAACGTCTGCATTATTAACGGCGTTATAATCATATTATTATCATCTATAATGCGATAATCGATTACATTTATTTATTTTTTAAATTACTTCACGTGAAGTCCGCCGTGATAAAGCCCATCTATACTACTTAAAATTTAATGATTTTGACATTTTAGACGAAAAATAAAAAAGATAAATATTATTATCGACGCTATAGATTTACATGATCAATACATTTGGGTAGAAAACTAATAAATTACGATGTTTCATTGAAAATAATTATTTGTTTACTTACTTTTCGTAATGACAGTTAGCCATTTGATATTTCAAAGTCCGCCGTAATTGTAAACGCAAGGTGCCGCTGTCATCGCGCACCCAGCGGATAATGCCATTTTATTTTAGTTTATAAGCTTAATCTATCATTTACGGTATTCTCAGCTAGGGGGTGTATCAAAGTACATCATAATATTATATATTGAAATATCACACCAAGAAAAGTCAAGTGACTTTACCGTTTTTACCCCAAACGACTTTACACTACTTCCTCTGCTTATAAGTTTTAAACCAAAAGTAATAAAAAAAACATTCTCGGCTTTGATGACGTCTTCAGACAAAGGGCTTATTTGTGTCTCTAGCCCTTGTAATAACGGAGATGTTTTTACAGAGGAACGGACAGACAGACGAACAGACGAGCAGATAGAAAAAACGCTTTCTACGTTTTGTCTCAATATTTCTGCACAAGCTCTTTGGTCATGAGATCTTTTTACGAGTTTATTAGTATTCACATTTGAGAAAGCGTGCTATCCAAACTTTTTACTTGACCAAAAGCCACATAGAGTTGTTTTTTAGCAAATAAATTTTTCCTAGGGAGTTTTAATGACTGCTAGTTGCAGTTTGTAGCAACTAAAAGAAAAAATTAAACGTTTTTCCAAAGAAAATTGAACTGCTTTTAAAATGGAAAATGCATTTAAAAGCAAAAAAAGAGTCTTTATTTCTTAAAAAAATTTTAGACACGTGATTTCGATTTCATTGGAAACTACTAGCCAGCTGAAACTTAGTACCTACTCCAGTCATGGCTCGTCCTGCAATTTGCCCACTCATCCAGTAAAAGACCACTTTCGGGACTTGTTACGTAAACTACTATTAATTAATTTATTTTTTATAATTGTTTACTTTTATCAATTTTTGGTGTTTTTCTTGAGCTTGTTTGTCATTACCTTATTTTATCGTTGTTTCTCAGTTTTCTGACTCGCTTTATTACTGTTTCTTAATTTTCCCATAAATTTTATTTTTCTTTGGCCGAAGAAATATATTCACCAAAAAAAGATTCTCTCTCTGCTTATTGGGATTGAAAGAAATCGGTTTTTTACCTTCCACCTAATAATTACACGAATAAGTCTAAAGTGAAATTAATCAATTCGAGAAACAAATTGATTTATTCAAACAGAAAAGGCGAAAATGAACAAAAGAAAGGATATAGTGAACGGCAAAGCTACAACTGCATAACCAGTCAGTTTTTTCTTAAAAAGATCCTGTATAATCCTCAATTATTTCATTTTCATTACTTATTTTCGTAATTTTCAAACTCGGTTTTGGACAATCCACACTTTTATTAAAATTTTGTTTTTTATTGTTGATTAATTAAATTTAATTTGCATTTAAATATTTAACCATTACGTCGTCGCAAAAATTTTCCGAGATTGCCGCATCTTTCGTCATTCTCACAATTACCGCGTAAATAAAACCGAAACAATGAACGACTGCACTTTTACTTTGACGAGAAATCACTTTTGAATAAATGTGCTCTTTGAATAAATGTTGATACTTAAATAGAATAATACATATTTTTGTTTTTTTTAATGCGCACTTTTTACTTTGGATGTTAGTACATAAATAGAATAATAAATGTTTTCGCTTCTTTTTAAATGGGTATTTGATATTTGTTAAGTTGGATGTTCACGTGCTGATGTGCTCTTATGAACCAACCGCCACTGGTTCTATCTAGTATGTGGTTTATTTCTAGACGAACAGTAAATGATGAATTTGTTCTTGGCTCTTTCTTTCTTTCCTTTCTTTTACCCTTTCAGATTGTCAGATTTGGGTCTGTATTAATTTTTATTCACCCATTTCTTTCACTCTATAACTTGTCCATTTTTTTCTTGGTTTACATTTTTTCCTTTTTAGGTTGTTCTTTGTTTTGTGTACTTTTTTGTAATTCTGTTGGGTTGCATTTGTAATACAACACAACACAAGAGCCTTCAATAGTTAGATAACCATTTCATTTTGTAGCATTCTATAGCATATTCCATAAAATTTAAAATCCTGAGTTGAGTTTGTTTTCTTCAGTTCTACGAAGGATCTGTTATTGCTGGTAAAAGATCAGCCATCCTGACTAGTGGTTTTATGGCCTTTATGGCTACCTAACCAAACCTAAAATAAGTATAAGTTAGTGTTAAAACATTTCGAATATTATTATTTTATGTACAAAAACGTGCAACATGCTTCTTTACTTAACGTAAAGCTTCCCTATAAACAATTATTTACTGTCATAATATGTATGTATGTATATAAACTTACTTAATCAAATCATAATGAATGTCGCTGTCTCGTCTTTATTACATTTTTATTTTTCTTCAAATCTTTCTGGCGCTGATAATATGCCCTTTGACGTTCACAATTTCTTTTTCTTTTTAGCTCTTTAAGTCTATAAAACGAAAATAGCTAGGTATAAATAATTAGGTATAAATAGTGTAATTACACACCAAAAATAAAATGTATGCATATAGAGTACTCACTCATTTTTATTCAATATTTTTTCATCACTTTCTTCATTAATAAATCCACTTTGTTTATTCATATTTAAAACAAACACTTTAATCACAAATTTTAGGCGTAAAACTATTCACCAACAATGTATTTTGGTTGACAAGCTGTCAATTTGACAGCTCAGCAAAATATGTATATTATGTTGCCTAATAATATACAATCACAGATTTAACTTTTATTTAATATAGTAGGCGGAATCGTGTTAGGTATTTTGTATCAGGTTTTTTTTTCGTGACATTAGAATGACGTCACGTCCGTTAGAATTACTGAGTTACCCCTAGTCGCGCCTAAAGAAGTTTTACTTCAAAAAAGTCGCAAACAAAGAGTTTTTCCGACCCTAACTTTTGGATAAATTTTGGATTTTTATTACTTAAGTACTAACCACCTTTGAAAGATATTTAATATCGCTTATTCTGTTGCATGTCCATAAAATAAAATTTTCTCTCCATTATCATTTGGTGCAAAAATAATTTTTTTGAAAAAAAAGTTAACCTTGTAGTTTTGCACATACATATTTTTAATTGATTTAAAATAAGCCTATTACACAAGATAACAACAATATTTACTTAATTATTTATGAGAGAACGATTACCTGTAACTAAGCAATATATAGATTATCGCTTTTACTTACTTATAACTTAATAAAATTATTTTATTATTATATAAATAAATGTAAACTATTATTATTATATTCGTTCAGAATTTTAAAATATTTTATTTTAAAGCAATTATTTGCAATGTTATAATCACAGTTTTTTCGTAACAGACCAAAAACAAATAATCTTTCTAACAGTATATTTTAGAGATCGCAATATAACGCCATCTACCGAGTTTCTCCGCAATCCAAATCTTAAAAGAGGGTATAGCTTATTTTGATAAATAAACTTACACCGCTCTCTGTTGGGAATTCATAGAACTAAACAATAAATACACACTGCAATAAAAAATTAAATGTTTTTTTTTACATTATTATAAAAAATTATAAATTATAACCTTTATGTTAAGAATTATATTAGTAGAAAAAAATTATATGTAATTGCTTGTTTGCTGTGAAAAGATTCCAATATTTTTTATTAAAATGTGTATTTAATATTGATCATATAACATGAAGTACATAAATAAAAAAATAAATAGAAAACGTAAAGAATTTTATTTTTAGTCATCGTCAACTTTTTTTACCGTCATTTTATTCTGTATTTGCAACGTGATTCAATCTGTAAAACCATTATCGCTCTTTATATAACTAAATTAATAAAAATGGCGAAAAAATTAAAATTAAAATTAAACTATGAGGTCAAATAAGCAATTCCGTTTAAAGATTACTTTTTGATTGGAATTAATAGAAAATTAAAAGATTTTATATCTTCACAGACGCAAATATTAAACGTTTGCGGCTATAACAAGTTTTTTTTTAATTCGTCTATACATAAATTTGCAGTTGGCCCCTGCAGATTTACGGTTACGTAACCAAGGTTAAAAGTCTGTCTATGTTTTTTTTTATGGCTCACATAATAGTTTCTTGATATTACAAGCCTCTCAAAGATATCAGGTTTCGCAGCATGAATCACTTGAAATCATATGAGATTAATTCGTTTATACTAGAAATATTTTAAAATTTTGATCGTTTTACATAATATCCAAATATGCCAAAAAAAAATTATTTAAAGCGATATATATACCAATTAAGTCGGCATCATATGGGAAACTTTTTTATTCTTAGTTTTATGAAAAAAAGTTATTCGTTATAAAAAGTTGTGCATGATCTAAAACTTAAAATACAACCATCAGATATCAATTTTTTTAAGCCGTATACGAGGTGTGTCAAAAAATATGAATTTTACTCAAGAGTAAAGTAGGTAGCTTTTTTTTGAAAATAGGAATTGTTATTAAGAAAAGTTAATAGTAATTGAAAACTATTGTCAAATATCCAATATTATCCATCCATAAAATCTTTATTTCTTAAAAAAATTGGAAGCAACTAGGCATCTGATTTCGATTTCCTTGAAGTTGGCTCCAATGGTTTATATCTTTGTAAAAGATTTTAGTTGCTTAAATTTGAAATCTAGATTTAATAGATAAGATTAAAATAGAGGGTAACTGGAGCCGACTTCAAGGAAACCGAAATCAGATGCTTAGTTGTTTCTATTCTTTTTAAGAAACAAAGATTTTATTTCTAGCATTTTAATGAATTTCTTTTGAAGGCGGTTCAATTTTTTTTAAAAGTTTTTATTTTATCAATTTTAGTTGCCACTTGGTTTTGTCAAATGTGGGCGCAAATTCACGATGTACTATCTTCAAAACCTTCCGAATACCGTGCAAGAGGTACTGAGTTCAATCCCACAACAATGTGACTTTTTGGAGACATAAGTAAATTGTCTAACACCTAGAAAGACCATGCACGTACGGTGAAGAAAAATATCGTGATAAAACGTGGACTTAATGGTCTGAAATCACCAACCCGCAGTGAGCAAGCTAATTAATTAACTGCTCATTCCTTCTCCTTGTGAGAAAAGGCCCTTGGCTTTAGAGTGAGATAGTAACGGGCTAATTATTATGTTTTTTTATATTATAAATCATTGTTAACATATTACCTTTACTGCAGAGCTGATTCGGTTGATTTTTGTGGTATTTCCTGGAATATCTTCCACATTGATGACCAGACCTTAACCAAATTTGTATGGCACCACACGAACACTCTACTCTTTTGGATGCAAAAAGAATTATTTAAATCGTATGATAAATACTGGAGATATTTGGTAAGATACATAAAAAAATATGGTCGAATTGAGAACCCCCCTTTTCTGAAGTCGGTTAAATACAAAAAAAAGTATTTATACACGTTATATTTAACAAAAATTGGAAAAATTCCAAAAATAAACATTTACGCAAAACAACTGAAGTAAGTTGATATGTTTTTCTCTAGTTTTTTAATACCAAGAAGTGTCAAAACTTTTTTTTTAATTTTCTAATAGTGCATGCGGTAAATATGCAAAATCCTTCTGTTAAGTTGTTAGGCGTCAACAGTAACATATAGTTTAATTCAAAGATAACTTTTTATTTTCGGCAACGACAAACAATTCACTGCAGGATCGGACTTCGCTTGTATTATTTAGTTACTCGATATTTTTTTAATCCTCGTCAGAACTAGGTATCATCCTTACTAGATGTGTCATTAAAATCGATATCGCAGGAATGAACCGGAAGTACCTACTCTATAATGTTATGATCATGGCCAACGCAGGTATACCATAATTCAACCGAAATATCCGCAACAACTTTCATTTTAGTGTCAATCACAGTTCCTGAAAAAATTGGGGTCACTTCTTTTTTAATGTTGCTCCAAATCAACTCGATGGAGTTAAATACACAATCATAAGGTGGTAAACGAATTACACTATGTCCATAATTCTTAGCCATGCCGTCGACAACATAAGTTGGTTTAACATTTAAAGATTTTAATATAAAAAGCAAATCTTTTTTAAAAATGTTGAAGATTAAGCTACCCCTACGCTATCTAGGTACAAAGAAATAACATTTGGCTTTCGGAATTTCTCCAGTCTGTCGTGAATGGTAAGGAACATTGTACATCACTATGACTGAATTTTGAGGTAAATTTGCATGGTAACAGTTGCTCTCCAAAACATCTTTCGAAAAGGTAGATGTCATGTCATGATAATAATCTGCTGATGAACTTGAAATATTTTTGGCCGAAAGCAGCAAACATTTAGGCACAAAACCATTCTTATTTCCAACATGTAAAATAATCAAGCGTTTTCCTCTGTTGGTGGAGCGTTTACAGAGCATGTCGCTCCATCCTTTCTTCAAAATGTTGTGAGTACCAAGTTTCATCAATACAAACAATGGAATTTCCTTTCTGACAAGAGAGAACTCTAAGGAAAATAAACCAATCCTGAAAATGATAATAAAAATTATTGAAAAGTACCTAACTTACGTTTGGTAATAGTACATTACATAACGAGTGCGGAAAGCAGGTGATCCCATCACGAGTGCGTATGTCTCGTGAGCCGAAGGCGAACGCGCTAAAAAGCACGAGTGATGGGATTACCTGCGCACCGCACGAGTTGCGTATTCTATTTTTCATCACTCCGTGAGGAAAGCTCTTGAATTTGTCTAAAATAAAAGGAAAGAAGATAATAAAAGTAGTATTAGGTCTGATCCGCCTGCACCGCGAAGGCGCTGAAGGAAGGTTGGGGGAGGCGGATCCTCCCCATTAAAACAAAATTTTTTAGAGTTATAAATTATAACATTTTTATTAAAAAAAAAAAACACTTTTTTATTACAAATTTATGTATAGTTATGAATCTTTGTTAAATACGTTAAATGTAATATTTGAACAGTTGCTTAATTCTATAGACATATTTTTTTTATTCAACTTAAGAATATTGGATAATAATTGAGAATCAACAAAATATTTAGTAATGAAACGTTTGATTGATTATATCGTGGTGCATTTAATACCGGGTTATCAGATTAGAAAATTCATCCTCAATTTCTCTTAATTCACTTTCTATCTCATTTATTTTTGATTGGGAAACACTTATCAACTCTGTTTCGGTCATTCATTGCTTCCCGCACGGTCCTGCATGGTCGAAAGCAGTGTTTTCCGCACGGAGTGATGAAAAGTTTTATATTTCGTAACGTTGAAGGAAGCATTGCTTTCCGCACGGTCCTGCATGGTCGAAAGCGGTGCTTTCCGCACGGAGTGATGAAATATATTTCTACCTTTTTAAAATTTAATGAATACTTACTTAAATATCGACTTGTGGATTAATGGCTTTTGTTGAGATCACATCGGATTACCACACAATAAATAGTAAATGTTATAGTTTATAGCTTCTTTAACGGGCAATACTAACAAGCAAAAATTTCCATTAATTCGCTTTTAAAAGCTGTATTCTCTACTTGGTTTAAAACAAAATAGACATTTTACAGTTAGCACCAGAGACACAGCCGTACTTTACTATTACTACTTGTAAAGTACGGCTGCCTGTGACCAGAGATATAACGATATATGTTAAACCTAGTAAACCTTATTTGTTGGATCTGTATCGATACATTTGAGCAGCACTTTACTAGAATCTAGGACGCATTTGGCCCATTGGTAACACCCCAAATTGATAAGAAACTTCTCACTTCGTTAGTATCTCGGGATTCGAATAATAAAGTAGAAGTCACAGACTATATATTTCACTGTTATTATTCTTACACGAGTATTATTATAAAGGCATGTTGAAGAACCAGTTGCATTTCCAATCATTATACAGAGCTATAACGATATATGTAAACCCTCGTAAGTTTTATTAGTGGGATCTGTATCTATAAAATTAAGAAAATTAAGCTGCGCGCTTTTAGACTCTAAGCCACATTTGGCCCATTGGGTAACACTTCAAAGTAAAAAGAAACAAGTTGTATCTCCGGGTTTGAATAATGAAGCAGTCAAATAGTATATGCTTCACTTTTTCCTGCTCTGAGAAGAATATTGAATAAACGGGTTTTGGAGAACCCCCAAAATGATACAGAACTATTGCAATATACATAAAACCTCGTTAATTTTATTCATGGGAACTGTGTCTATAAAATCAAGAAAGGTGAGCTGCACTTTTCCTAAATCTAATCGGCATTTGGTTCCTTGGGTCACACACCATATTAAAAAGAAACTTCTCACTTCGTTAGTACTTCCGCAAGTTATTTTTCCGGGTTCGAATAATAAAGCAGAGGTCACAGGCTATATTTCCCACTGTTTCCTGCTCTTAGGAGAGTATTGAATAAAGGGATGCTGGAGAACCAGTTGCATTTCTTTCAATTATATAGATCTATTATGATGTACATAAAATCTAGTTAGTTTTAATTAAGGGAACTGTATCTATGAAATTAAGAAATGGGAGCTGCACTCTTCTTGAACCTAGGTCGGATTTGGCTCATTGGGCAACTCCCCAAAGGAAAAAGGAACTTCTTCGTCAGTACCTACTTGCGCAAGTTGGATTTTTGAGTTTGAATAATAAAGCAGAAGTCACAGAGTATATGCTAAAGAAAAACCGTGGGAGGAAGCCAAAGAATTAGCTATGGAAAGAAAAAAGCGGCCTAAGTTCACAGAGAATAACGAGCAAAGGAGATATGTCGACAGCTATATGAGTAAAAGAGGAATAGTTCATTTTTGCTGGTGTTGGTATAAAACAAACTTTAACTCGTACCTTCGTTATTAAGGTTAAATTTAGACAAGAATAACTTCACCAATTGAGGAAGGAGTATTTCCAGATCGCATTGGAGTAGTACTGGGTCGATTCTAGCCAATCTCGGTGAGTTCATAGAAGACAAAATAGAAATTGCCTCTATTCCTGTAGGAAGAAGTAATATCTGCAGATCCTATTGAAGTAGGCCAAATAGTTTATATCTTCCCATCTAAACACTTCCGTGGCAATGGAATCCAGTGTGTTTGTGGTAACCATTATGTTTTTTGTTTAGCTACCCAAAATACTTTTTTTCCTTAAATAAAAAATCTTCAGGATATAGATGTATTTAGTTTATTTAAAATATACCTTTTTTAAGGAAAAAAATAATTGCAAACTAAAAACTTGATTTCCTATATTTTTTATGCCATGGTTGTGCAACGAAAACAATTTCGAAAAACGTGTTCTAAAAAAATACCGCTTAATTTGTTTATTTAGATATAAATACTCCAAATACATACATTTTACATTCTTTTTATAACTAAATAAAATTTGCCTATTTTCAACGCGTGTGTGAATTTTAATGAATTGGTAAAAATGTTATCAACTATCCAGGCTATTTAGATAGCGATATCTCTATTTGCAAAATAACTAAAATTGCACCTTCTTGTGCCATTCGCAATGATTTAGTTTTACATTTATTGTATACTTATTAAAATATTTCTTCGAGTTTCAAATAAATATCATTAGATTATTTAATTGATTATGAATTATACATAGGAAAATTAATATTATTTTTTTTTGTGATAAAGACATGAAACATTTGTATGTAATGTCTTATATTTTTATTCGGTTAGGAGACCGGAACCATGGATTTTTAGAAATTTAATGATATAAAAAGCTAAATAAGGAGTAAACATTCATAGCTTAGAGGTTAAAGCGTTGCCGTGTAGAGGCAAAGGTCACGGGTTCGAGTCCTGTTGGATGCGACATTTTTTTAATTTCTACCTAATGTCATTTAATATATTCTTGTTAGTATACTGTCTAAAAATTCCCAAAAACCCATAAGAAATATCTCAAAATCTATATATGTAAAATAAAAATTTGTAGAATTGTTAACTAAAAAAAATATATAATTTTGAATTAGGCATCTGTATGCATGACGTTAAGGAGGAAGTGAGTAAATGTGACATGACTTGATTCTACAAAAGACAAAAAGCTAAATAATTATCAACCTTTTGTAGCTTAGTGGTTAGAGCGTTAGAATAAGATTAGAGCACCTTGTCTAACCCTGCCCTCTTAATGAGACTTAATAGCCTTGACAGTGGCCTCACCACTCCTGGGCCTTCTCTAGCCTCCATTTCTCAATGGCTGCCTTTCTGAAGGTGTCAGCAACTACGCTGAATGGTTCTGCTTTTTTCAATACATGAGTTATCAACTGCGCTACCTCAGCCTTCTGATTGCCTCGAAACTATGAGTGTCCTGGTATCCTTGCCAGTGTCAAAAAATTCTAACTTGCGGCATGTGTCAGGGCCTTAACGCAGTACCACACCAGCTGTGAGCTTTTTTGTGTCCTTAGAGCTGCTTGGCTGTCCGAGTATATGACTACGGTTTTACCCGTTTTCCCTGACTTATGATCTCCGGTGCACAGTGTTGTATGGCCATTACTTCAGCCTGAAACAGTGTAGCAAACGCACCAAGACTTAGTTGGACTTGATTCCTGTGTCGTCTACTGTATATATCTGACCCTGTGCCTTTCTCAGTCTTTGAGCCATCGGTATACTAGATTGACTGCCTTTGAATTGGGTGATCATTGTTCCATGATGGTGTCAATACAAAAAGCACCTCATACTTTTAACATTGCAATTTTTTATTTACATCATTCTCAAATGAAATTTTAACAAAAATTATTTGAAAATTTTTAATATATTTATTCACAAAAGCGTGTTTTTGGATTTTTTAACAATTATTTATTGATCATTCATTCGTATCTACGAAAATTTTCACCAGAACCGTGTTTAATAAAAACTTTTCTAACCCAATAATAGGTAGTTTTTTTTTTTAACAAAAGTTTAAACTATTAGCCAACATAAAAGTTTATTCTCCAGAAATCTAATTTCCTCGGAAGGTTTTTGAAAATATTACACATTTTCAGCATGGCAGTAAAGCCCATCTGGCAAAAAGTAGATAACGCTGCTCAACCATTCTCATCTCGAAAAACGTTCTTATCTTGTGGGGAGGGGGGTTAGATTCGAAAGGGGCTCGATAAAAGGTGGCATAAACCGACAGCCCGTCAACAGTAGCGTGCATCAACAAATTATTTTTATTTCTTAAAATTCTTTATTCTGGAACATATATCGCTATTTCTATTCTTTGAGAACTTTCAAAGTAATAAAGGAAAAAAAGAATTATTAAGCTTAGCTAGAGAAAAAGATACATGCTTAAAGACAATAACTGACAATCGTCAAATTGGGAACAAAGAAGGTAAAGTTTGTAAAGTTTTACAAACGAGAAAACTGAGACATATTTGAAGATGGTATTGCAAATTTTGGAATGTTGAGAGACGGTTCAAGGGAGGAAGTATATAGTACATTAAAGAAGATTAAGAATGGAAAGGCGGTGGGAACAGATAGGATACCAGCAGAAGTATGAAAGGTGCTTGGTGAGGATGGAGTAGATATTCTGTTAAACCTGGTGAGAAAAGTAATGAATTAAGAGAGAATACCGAGTAAATGGAGAAAAAGTGAGACAGCGGAGCAAGAAAATCCAGGAAAATAACTAAAGGAGATGGTTTGGTCATGTGGACATGAAGAATTGATAAGAATTTTCTGAGTAAAATAGTAGGTGAATGTGAGATTGGGGGTAAGAGAAACAGAGGACGGCCGAAGTTAAGATGGATAGATATAATAAGTGAGAACATGAAAAAGAAAAAATTGAGAAGAGAGAATGCGTTAAACAGAGATAAATGGAACCAAGCCTCCAACCTGGCTTGGTATAAAGTGAAGAGAAAGTAGAAGAGATTCTTTCCACATTTTTTAATTTTTTTGTTTAAAATAAAATTATTTTCAAAACTTATAATTCAAAGATTTTCTGGTCAATGATAGTAACAACATAAAATTTTTCTGATTTGTCCTTAATGTAAATTCTTGTTTTTCTATTTTTCCACGTATCTCTACTATACGCATCCTCTCTTCCCCTTTTTTTCTCAGGTCCTCATTTATTAGATCCATCCAAACCATCTTAACCTCTTTTTCTGGATTTTCATACTCAGCTGTACCACTTTCACCGTACCTCTTATTCTCTCCTCCTAAATCCACACATCTAATGCAACATCTTTATCTTCCCAACTTCTCACATTTTCTTTTGCTCTTCCGTTATTGGCCAGGTTTTGTAAGTTATACATTAACGGTGGCCTTACAAGCAAAATAGTAAGAAATATTGTAATTTAAATTCAGATAAAAAGAAAAAAGTAGAATAGATATCTAATAATAAAAGTTGATTATAAAAGAAAAACATAAAAAAGTAAATATATACAAAACAATAGAGAAAGCCAGAGATAGCCATTAGAGCAGCACATAAAAGATATAGAGAAGCAAAAAGTAAAGAAACAGAAAAGAAAAAAGATTTTTTTGTATATGTTTATACTAGCAACTGGTTGCTTTTAGTGCAAAGTCCACAACCCGACGAGTATTATTGATTAAAAAGAGTTACAGAGGAGGAATTCCATATCAGTATATTAAAAGAAAATGTATTTTTGAAGGTCTCTTATCTAAGTAATAATAAATAAGCAAAGGGGTAAAGAAAAATTATTCCACATCGAAAGTCAGATTCAATGGAACAATTCAAAGAAATAAGAACAAATAAAGGAATTAAGCATGGAGACGCTATCTACCCGACACTCTTCAACTTAATTTTAGAAGGAATAAGGATGGCAAAGCTAGACAATAAAACTGTTGTTACAAATCAACTTCTACGCAGATTAACTTTCCATAATCGTAAACACAAAGACAGCACTAATATATGCAATTAAAAAACTAGACAAAGAAGCAAAACAAGTGGATTTAGTGATAAATGAAAATAAAACAAAATAGATGAAGGTTGGTCATGAATAGACAACGCCACACTAAAGACTAATCACACAAAACCATACGTTTGAAGCTGTGCACACCTTCAATTATCTAGCAGTCACAATAGGAAAGACCGGGAAGTAAAGAGTAGAAAAAAATAGTCTTAAAAGGCAATTAGAAATCTTGTAAGAAACAAAATATTGAATAAAATAAAAAAAGTCCCTAATACAACCACTAGTTACATATGCATTGGAGACAAGACCAATAAATAAAAAGGAGGAAGACATGCTACTGAAATTTGAAAGGAAAATACTGAGAACAATTCTAGGCTCCGATATAACAATTGAAGAAGAAAAGAGACTTAAAACAAGAACTTATGGCATAACTACTCTGCCTAGAATGGATTGGGCTTATATTCAAAAGGACACATAAAGAAATGCTTCGAAAAATAACCATCTGGAAACCATTATAACTCAGATAAAGAGAAAGATCAAGAAAAAGATGGCTAGATGACGTGGAAGAGGATGCAAAAGCAATTACCGTTGCGGATTGGAATGCACAATGCAGGGACAAAATGGAAGAAAATCACAACAGCAGCGAAAATAGATATAATGATAAATTATGACAAAGACAAAGAAATAAACCACCTTAGCAAAAAAAGGATTTGCACCATCTTATAAAGTTATGGAAATTTTTAAAATATAATTGAATACATCGGTTTAAAATAAAGACTTTTCTATACCAAACAAGAATTTGTTCGCTAAAATCGGATATGTGGTTTATTGGTTAAAACGATTTAAAGGAACTTTCAATAGCTTTCCTCGCTCTTATTAATGTAGGTACATTAATGAGCATTAGATCAAATTGATGCAGATGCAGACTTCTCTCAGCTTTCTAATGATGTTACAAAAATTATACCTTAATATGGAAATTTTTGGAGAAATGGAACATTTTAATATTTGACTTTCGATTGCGTCCTCTCGTGGTGAATTACGAAACTTAAAATAGTTTCCAAGATTTTCTTATGGTTGCTTTTATAATTTTTTTCTGATCTTTCTATGTATAGTAAGCAACTGTTTCTGAGATAAGGCCGCTTGCTAGCCTTAATGGAATACACTGTATGAATTCAACACATTCAAACCTAGGGAACTTTTAATAGAAATCCAAATAGATCAAAAGTTTTTCTTTGTCCTATCTATGATGTTATCTAGATTTAGGTAAAAATTAAATAAACTTCAAATTCTTATATAACATCGAAATCAAATTGAACTGTCACTGTAATATGGTAGGGGGTTGGGGATCGGTGGGCCATTTTCTGAGGTCATCGGTGTAAAATGCAAGCCGTCCTCATCGTCAACCCCCTCGGGCTCCCCGCGTTCGTCCTAAGCCATGCACCAGACAAATTCATCGAAAATCGATGCGTGGACGACGCTCTGTCTTATACACAGCTTTTCCGAGAGCTTTCTTCAGTGACGGCTTACTAGGATTCGCTTCATAATCCGAAAAAGTTATCCTTTTTTTAACTAATATTAAAACCTGGAGATAAATGTACACTTAGGAAAACTATAATTCGCTTTCCAAGATATAATTTTTTATTACATTGCTTAACAGTATTATATTAAGTATTTGACATTAATCATTATAAGGTATTTATAAGACAACTGATGATGATATTCATGTGTTTAGAATTTAAACATCCCTGAACAAAACTATATTATGCTGTCTTTACAACGCTGTTTAATTTTACGTTTTTGAGCTATTGTTCACAGTTTAGAATTTGTATTGCAATTGTAACCTAGTTTGTGTTAGATAAATGGGTGACAAATTTTCTACTTTAATCCGGATTTTTTTCAATTCTTGTAGGTGTTAATACGACCCTCTCCCTTTCGAAGTAGTCTTTAAACTAAGACTCCCATTTTTCAGGTGTATTACACTTCTCAGGCCACCCACTTGCTTCTTGCTTGATACCCAAAAATTTACTTATGTAGGTACTCATTAAATAAACCTCCAGATTTTGTTGTTTTTTCATATTTGGC
This sequence comes from Altica lythri, assembly GCA_964028335.1. Classification (NCBI taxonomy): domain Eukaryota; kingdom Metazoa; phylum Arthropoda; class Insecta; order Coleoptera; family Chrysomelidae; genus Altica; species Altica lythri. The sequence continues at coordinate 52,174,371 of OZ034805.1, read as the reverse complement.
ACTCTTTTCATAATGCCACACTTCATACAACTCAATAAATTCGTATCCAATTCTATAGAAGGCCAGACACCTTCAAGCACCCTATCTTCCAAACTGTGATTGCATAAACCTTGGTTCATCGTCTAACCACACCTTCTACATAAAACAAACATCAATTTGTTATTTATTCTGTGCGGTAATACAGGATGAAACAAATCACGAGGTGGTAAAACTTTACATTTTACAAATCCAAACACACCAAGAAATTTGCACATGTTTCAAAGTGGGACAATGATTTTTAAATTGCAGAGCTGTATTTTTTTCCTTCATATCTTTGCCCTGCCGTCTTAACCAAAAATATTTATTTTGGTGTCGTCATTAAATAGATATTACTTTTTCTTAGATCTCTAAATGCTTAAAAACATATTCTAGGGCAAATTCTAATTGGCGCTATCGATTTTTGAGAGGTTTCTTCCTTGCTGTTCTTCCATTATATCCAGCCCTATGCAGACCATTTCTGACAGTTTGCGGATTTATTATTTTCGAAAAATTTTTAGTATTTTCTCTAGCAAGTTTTGAAGCACTTAATTTTGGATTATCTGCTACTTTTTTCAAAATAATGCGTTCCTTACGAACTGATAATTCTTTGTGACTTGCAATGAGTGTGGCTTAATAATAATTTCGCTAATGATTTATTCTGCTTCCAACTCCGTTTCTTACTCATTTTTACATAATTTAGATGCTTTAAATAACAAATGTTAATAAAGAACCAAACCAAATCCAAAGATCAACATGCGTCTTGTAACACGAGCCATGCGAACCACACCGACTAAGCTTACTGAAATGGGCTATGGATGGCTTGTCATGGGCATAACTATAGCTGCAAAAGAATCAATCAATAGGATATCAAAGACAAGACTACTGAAAAGCACTATTGACATTGTATAATTACTTCAAGTTTAGTACTAGATTGTCACCAAACTCTAACTTAGGCTAGACAGAATAACGTGGTTACTTTGAACTGGATCAAAGGAGATGGGAACTCTAAAAGCAACCGCATTGTGGACAATTTAGCAAGGAGGGCTGCGGTTTACAAATATGTTAGCCCTCGACCATCTACAAAGCTAACAATATCCGCTGTCATGTACCTTATCAAACATCACACTCATCAAAACTTTATACTGTGCTCGTATGAAACAACGAACTCTAGACTGGCCAGAGAGTTATTACCTTATCCTGGCGAGGAATTTGCAAAAAAATTTAAGGCCTTGCGAACAAGAAGAGAAAACAGTAGAGCATATAATATATGACTGCTCTACTTTTTCTGAAATCAGAAGATCCGTGTTAGGTGAGTACTGGCTTACACCAGCCGATGTCAGGGAGATCCTCCTCGGGAGTCTCATGACCTATTTTCAATCTTTAAGTCTGATGACAGCCTGAGGTGTGGATATCCTTACACACAAGAGGATGCACAATGGGCCATAGGTGGCCTCAGTGCCGACAGAGCACTTACTCGCCCCTCTTCAATTTTCCAGATTTACGTCTTCTGAGCATACTTTTGTACCAACTACTAATACTAAATAACTTCAACATAAAACTGTTTATGGTATTTTCTTAATAACTTGAAGAACGGAAATAAACTACATTTCATCAAAATTTGATATTTATTTGGGTCTAGTGGTATCAAAAAATATTGTGATAAAAATGACCGAACATAAATTTAAAGCCAAATGTATAAAATTTTTAGGTGATCCTTAATTCATTTTGCTTATTATATATTTATGTATTATTATGCAAAAGAACTGAAAAAGTTTAACAGTGTTGGCGTTGTCAAAAATTTTGAGAAGTTGTCAACTCGTTTTGATAACAACGCCACCGTTCCTATAAGCAGAATTAACGGCGTCTCGTGTTCACCGGCGTCGAGACGGTGCATGTTGCCGGTGGTCGTGGACAAGCGACAACGCATCTCTGGGGGTAACAAAGGACTGAATGCACCAGAGACACTTTTATCTATGGAATGGAAAAAGAACAAACCAACGCACACGGATAGCTGTTGCCAATTTTATTTTCATTCTTGTAATATTGTTTTAAAGCTGTGTTTCTTATGGAAAGCTTTTATAAAAGGATTGAACGCAAAAAGAGTTAGGTTTGGAATATAAAAACAATTTAAATGTTGCATCAAATACTATTCCTTTCGCTCATGAATCACATACCACTTATCAAAATATTTAACAACTGACAAATAAAAAAAATCGTACATAATTCGAAGTACCGAAGCCCCAAGTTGGGCGCCAATTAATATTGAATTCTTCCTCTGGGATTCCATCGATAAAAATCTCTGGAGACGGTGCATGTTAACGGTGGTCGTGGACATCAACACATCTTTGAGGGTAAGAAAAGACTAAAAGCATCATAGTCAATTTAATCTATGAAATGCACTCAAAAAAAAACAACACCACTGCAACCCAACAAGGCAGAAGAACTCTAAAACAACTCCCACTTCCCTTCTCTCACTCTTCTTTTTAACTCTTGTCTCGGCAAATCTTACTTCCTCGCCCTCATGAAGTCCTCAAACACCATCTTAATCCCCAAACCTGGAAAAAACCTCAAACCCTCACAATTACAGACTAATCTCTGTGTTAAACGTCATTGGCAAACTCTTTGAACTTCTACTCTTAGGTAGAATCACGGACTTTCTAGACACCAACTTAATAATCCCCCTTCCAATATGGATTCATTCTATTCATGCAACAGAGAGACCGATCATACGTAAAGTAAAAACCTACACTTTCACCTTGTCTACAATAACACCAAACGGTAGACAGGAACCTTCCTGAAGACCTGGAAACCTTCCTAGACGAATAACCACTCTCTTACAGGTAGATGGTACCCCACATGATGGAGGACTGAATACAAAAAAAAAAAATACACATTGGCGAAGGTTTCTGTGGTTCTTCGTCCTACAAGTGGGGGGGTTTGTGAGTGCCGGGCTGACGACTAATGCTAACATCATCCAAACTTTCCCATCCACTCCCTGAAAAGGACATAAGTCCTACAACAGGGTCCTTAAATCAAACACTCCTTTGAGAATTTTATTTTACCTAACTTTACTTTGTCTTATCTTATTTTGTATCTTGTATGCAGGAAAAAAAACTAAAATTAATAAGAGCCAATTTTTTTATTGAGTGTAATAATATTTTATTACAATAACCTTGGTTAGACCTGATCTACAGTACTTCTGCCTTTTCTGAATCCACACTCCTATTCTCCTATGCTTTTATCAACCTTCGCTGTTAATATATTCTTAATTTTTATAGCCAATACTTACGCTATGTTGAGCAGCGCTATGCTTCGATAATTCTAGCATTCAACCATATTTCCTTTTTTGTCCATTCCTCAGGTAGTATTTCTTGTTTCCATATATCTTTAATTAGTTTGTGGATTTTATCTTCTAACTAAACTCCTCCAAATTTAATCAATTCAGCTGTTATGCCTGGAATTTTGTTTATTTTTAAATTCTCGGATATTCTGAATTTCGCTTATAGTCGGAGCTTGTTCTTCACTCTGTTGGTTTTGTATTTTATTTGCTAAATCCATTGTTTTTTAGTTATTATCATTTGTCAGTTCATCTCCATTTAGAAACTTATTAAAGTACTGCTTCCAACTTTCTAATATCTTCGGTTCTCCCATAATCATGTCTCCATTCCTGTCTTGTCGGCCCTTGGTACAGGTTCTTAATTTACATTTCATTGCTCGATGTAATTTTCCTGTGCTTTTCTTTGGTTATCAGTTTTAATCGTAGCCTTGTCCCCTCTTTCCACTCTTGTTTACATTCTTTATCAAACCATTCGTTTTGTTTGTTCTTTGTGTTGTTATTGCTGCTTCTTTAATTACATGTGTTATTGTTCACCAGATGGATTCTTCATTCCTTTCATTCACTATACCTAATCTCTAATTTTTTGTTAATAATACAACAATTGCTCGCTTTCTGTCTCTAATCTAATTGGCTTGCTTCGCTCGTATTTTAATTTCTTTTTTTTTTCTTCGAAGATTTGTTACTACTTTTTTCAACCTTTGTTATACAGTTTTCTTCCTTTTTCTCAATTAACACATGGTCAATTTGATTAATTGTACGGCCGTCCGGAGATCTCCATGTACCTAGTTTTTATTATAAGATACTTTACTTTAGTAAAATCCAACAGGAAATATCCATTTTCGTTGGTCTTTCATGTAAACTATGCTTGCCAATAATATTTCTTCCTTACCTAATCTGGCATTAGCACCTAAAGAATAATCTTCATATTAAACCTGGTTGTAGCCTCATATACTTCATCTAATTTTGTTATAAAATTGCTCTTTAGGGCTAATCCCTTTTCCTCCAAGAGTGCATGTATATTCACAAATGTTATTTTTAGTATTTACCTTTTAATGTACCTACAACTTATTTCAATAATTTACTTATCATAAAACCTGTACCTAGCAATTAATCTATTTCTGACTCCGCTATTGAAAGATATATAGTCGCCTATTTCCCGGCTATACACTGCCCCAATTTTTTTTCCATAACTTCGTTTATCAAATGCTTCAGTTTTTCTTCCGGGTAGGATCCTCTTATATTCCAAGTCGCTGCTTTTACTAGCTTTTTTGTTATTTAATTTTTATTTTTATTACTTTGTTTTTTTTTCCTTGCCGTGTCGTCTTAGTCGATTCACCTCCGTCTGCATATGATTCTAATTTTTTGAGATGTCTTCCTTTATTTGTTTTTTTTTCAATTGCCCAGTTTCTTTGTTCCATTTCCATAATTCATTTTTTACCATTAATTTCTGGTACACTATTTTTGTGATTTTTCCCTTGCTTTTTTGCACACTCTAGCCATTATTCTAATTTTGGCTTGTATTTTCCTTTCGTCCGTTGTTAGATCATCATTTACATATATTTTTTCCATTAGTTGTTTAAGCTTTATTTTATTTCGTTTTCCTTTGGACTTTTTGTATTTGTTTTCTAGCTCTACTAGACATGTTTTGACCCCAGCTTTCTTGCATTTATTCACCTTTACCTTTACCCATATTTCCTTTTCTATGAAACCTCCTACTGTATTTTTTTGCATATTTGGTTTGTCAATTGGGGGTATTTGGATCACAATATTCCTTCGTTTTTTTCCTTCTAGTTTGTAATCTTTTATTAGCATTACTTACTTCGTTTTGCAGCTGATTTATTCCTTCCATCGCTTTTTCATTAGTTAGTTTTAGTTCTCCCATTTCTCTTCGATACTTTGTTCTTTATTGAGCTCTTTCAATACTTCAGTAAGCATATTCATGGATTTCACATGTTTTGTATCGTCAGCCACTTTTTTCAGTAAATCCATTATTTGACTTAGTATATCCTGTTTGAGTCATGGAGATCTACTCGTTTTCGTCCTTCTCTTTCCTCCATCTGAATACGTATCATCTGAATCTGTCATATTTTTAAGGTTTCACTTTTCTTAATGTAGCCTTGTTTTGCGTCAATATTCTTTGCGCCGAGATATAAGGTGATACCCATGTCCACCATTCAGAAATATCCACCCCTCTCAGTGTAATTAAATTCTCACTAGACTTTCTTTGATTACACTTTTCAACAACTATTCGTTTTAATTAAGATCTAGCAACACCGCTATATATTGGTCTCGGAATTTGGCTTAGAACCAGATGTTTGGTTTATCTTATCAATCTAATATTACTTCTTTCTATTATTATCAGTGTTGTTTTTTTACGCAGGATATTAATTTTTCACAACAGATTCACACTTGTTTTATTGCCCTTCACCTGGAATATCAGTAGTCCAGGGCGGATCTGTTTTAAGTTGGCTGTTAATAGGGAATCCGCTAATTTTTGTTAAAATTGGTTGAAAACAATTTATCCAACAATTATTGGATGATCCAAAAAAAATCACAGTTTTTTTTCTTTTTTGCTTATAACTTTGGAACTATAAACTTTGGAAAAAAGTTATAGCAAAGAAAATTTTTGTAATTAAATTTTCTACAAAATGGGAGTGATTAGAAAAGCCAAAATTTATCACCCTTTTGCAAAAGTACAATAATCATTACAAAAAGTATAAAAAAGTAATTTTTTATTTAATTTATTTCAACCCTTCATAATGCATTTAGGACCTTTATATTCTGCCAAGAAAACTTAAAGATATGATGAAACAACAACAAAAAATTCATTAAAATCTATCCAATAGATTTCGCATAATAATTTTGCAATTAGAGTACAATTTATATTATTTTAAAACTTTTCCTTTGATCCGACCCTGTTGCGATAAATCCCATTGCGTCTCCGAATTGGGAATACCCATCGAAAGACAGAGGCAGATAATCGAGTTAAACAAAGAGAAGAAGAGGAACGTGTGTGTGGATGAAAAGTAGGTCAGCGGGCGCAGCGGAAACGCAACGACGCGCCGAGACGCAAACGCTGCGTCGTTGCCAATTTACTTAATATTTTCTTCTATTTGAGGTTTTTACTTTACGTCCATTTTCGAGTATACGCAATTACTACTTGTTCATAAAAATTTTTTTCTTGCTAAGTAAATATCGTAAATACAGCGTTAAAGAGATTTACTAAAATAGTAATATATTTTCTCTTATAACTGTTTAAGGAATCCACTATTCTCCGTTTTTTCTCTTTCAGGTCCTTATTTAGTCCTATCCATCCATCAACTTCAGTCCTTCTCTTACCCCAAATATAACACTCATCTCTACTTTGACTCTCATGCCTCCTCTCTACATGACCAAACCATCTCAATCTATTTTCTTGGTTTTTCTTGTTTTCACTTTACACATCCAACGTAACATCTTCTAACTTTCTCTATTGTTCTTTGGTTATTGACCAGGTTTATGAGTTAAACACTATCGATGTTCTTACAACTCTTTTGAAAAGTCTAGTTTTTTTATTTGTACTCACATTCCTGTCATGCACCTCTTTACTCATTCTTTTCCAGTTCCTCCATCCACAGTTAATTCTATAATTCATTTCATTAACCCTCCATTCTTTTTTAGTACAGGCCCTGTTAAATAACTAAACAAGTAAACTCAAATTCTCAATCTCTGTTTGCTTATCGTTGGACAGCAATATATTTTTTCTCCAACCATCAAAAAATGTTGACATTTTTGTACTATTTTCAGGTTGAAAAGCCATCAATTCCCTTACCGTACAAAAATTTGCTCGTTGCTTAGCAACACTTTTAATCCTAGGATTAAAAACGCTACTTTTAATCCTAGGACTAAAAGTAATTGCATTTGAGCTCTCTAATTGAAATTTGAAGAAAAAAACATTGTCTCTTACAAACTTAGTGAAACAAACTAATTGGGCAACTATATTACACCATAAGAACACTCTCCGCATAGTTTTGCACATTTTTTTCTTTACACCAATCCATGAATCGCTGATATGCAAGTTCATAAACTTGGCGAGATTTGGGTGGCAAAAGATTTAGATATACTGCTTCGGCACTTTCCAATATATCCGCAGGTATATTTTCATTGTGTTCGGGATTCATTTTAAAAGCAGCGTAAAAACTACTACAAAAATTATATGATTAGCACGTCTACTGACGTCTACTTGACAATCAATATTTACCAACAATACCAGATATCCATGACTACCGACTTGCTATCGCTGTTATAATTAATAGGTGTTCAAATTTATTACCAAATTATTAACGATTTTTGAATAAAACTAAATTTATTTTAATTTTGACTTGGTTGGAGAAAAAATAGTATATATCATACGGACTAAAAGTGCCTATTTTTGCAACTGCAAATATTGCTCGTAAAAAAAATATGCACTTTTAATCCTTATAATATAATATACTATTTTATTGATATGAATTGAATGTAATTTTTTTTACCTAATGTCAGAAAAAAAAAGAATTGCCAATTTAAGTTTTCCTGGTATATATTGTAATTTTAAGGAAAATAGTTCTTATTGAATCTATAAATAGATCTTAGTCCAAATTTGATTAATTCTCAAACAATTTCATTCGTGCTACCAGAAAGGTGCTGGAACCAACCTATGATGATTTCTGGTTAGGAATTTTATATTCTTCTGCTGTTCCCGAATAGACTCTACGTATTTAAAGTTTTGTACAGCACTCAGCATTTGGTTCTGCAGATTAATTTTAAGTCCATTCGTTTGTTCCGTTATCATATACTCAGTCTTTGTTCTACTTACTCCCAACCCTCTACTCTTAAGCGCTTTTCCCCATTTCTCAAGTTTTCCTTCCAGTCTCCCTTTCACAAAATCACAATATCATTACATGGAATATCTCTTATTCCTTCAGTCATAACATCCATCACCATATTAAACATCACCGACTACTGGTGGAGTCCCACATGCACTCCAATTCCCTCCGTAAATCCAAGTCTGCTTTTTATTTCCGTTTTTATTTGTTCATACATTTCTTATACTTAACCAGATCCACCTTTCTGGCAAACCTATCTTTTAAGACATCAAAGCCAGTCAAAAATAAATCCTGACGTCACTATTGCAGTGGCCAAAAATGTATAGACTAACTAGACATAATACTACCTTCCTATCAACGATAGACGAATTTTGAACACTATAAACTATATTATTTGTTTTCTTAAAGGAAAATCAATACTTTCCTTTGAGATATTTATGAAACCTAGAATTGGCTACTTTATTAATGTCTATTGTAATAGGAATGTTCTGGATCGTAACATTTCAATATTTTTTTTTTATTTTAATAAGATTAGGATCCATCAAAGTGACAAAATATTGATCTCAAAATATAATTATTTTACTAATATATGAAATACTAGCTAACCTGGAGAAATCGTACTACCAAACAATTAATTTTTTTTCTCATTTGCAATTTTTTCCAATTTTAACGATTTTTCTCGTTTTTGTGTTTGATTGATTGTCATGTTTTTTATTCTGATTTTGTGGATTCTATCCAATTTTTTTGTCCGTTTCCTGGTTTGTACTTTTGTTTCATTTTGTTTTGTAATATTTCCAATATTGTCATTTTCTATATTTTTCTTTTATTTATAATTTTTTTGATACTTTATCGTTTTTTTTTTCTTCTTTATTTCATTATACTGAAGTTTTTCGTTTGTAATATATATTTTTTAATTTTCTTGCTTTTTAATCTTTCCCTATTTTGATTTGCTACACTTTCTTATTTTATAAAT